>CM017325.1:27124769-27186892 GCA_006937295.1 Carpinus fangiana
TTTTTTGTCATTTTTCATCAAATTTTCACACTGAAACCACATTTTAAAGTATGATTTTGGTTCAGAATCATAAAATCTTTTGATTTATGGATTAAGAAACAAATTTGGAGAGGGAACAATTTTTAGACGTCTTTGAAAAGAAAAAGAAAACAGAACGTCTGCATTTGAGTTGGGAACTTCATCCCCTTCCTTCAGCCGGGTCTGAAAATCACATCTGGAGCGGGTCTTTCACCATACGGGTCAAAAACGGTTTTTTGTCATTTTTCATCAAATTTTCACACTGAAACCACATTTTAAAGTATGATTTTGGTTCAGAATTATAAAATCTTTTGATTTATGGATTAAGAAACAAATTTGGAGAGGGAACAATTTTTAGACGTCTTTGAAAAGAAAAAGAAAACAGAACGTTTTTATTAAAAATTATTCTAAGAACCAAGCAAAGAAACATAGTACAAAAATATAAATAATTCTTAACAATAGAGTAAATGGAATAAAGACTCTTTGCATTCATAACCAATTAAGCAAACGAACATGGTGCAAAAATTGAAAGTAGTTCTTAACAACAGAGTAAATGGAATATATTTAATATAATTAACACAATTTAATATAAATGTTTAAAAAGAATATTTAGAACTTACTCCATTTTGTCAAACTGTTCAAACTTTTTGTCTTTGAGTAGAAACTTACTTGTATTTTGCTTTGTATTTTGCGAAAGTGTTTGCTCGTATTATCATTTGCTGGTCGATTGGTTGCAGTTGCTTTCCTCCATCCTCTACATTGTCTAGCTGTATAGGTCTTTTATTTTTATCCTTCCCAACAGATTATTCATCACTTGGAGCAAAAATTCAATAGATTCCTTTGGTAATTGGTGTGGAACTTCTGATGTTGAAAAAGCTAGAGTAAGAGTTCGGAGGACTCAATGCTTAGACATATCTAGAACCTCTTGGTGCAAGCTAGAGTAAGATTCTTCAAGGATGCTCTTGGAGTTGGAGGAAACTGTTAAAATTGACAGATCGTGCTAGACAATTTATATCTTATAAGGTAGGGAATGGGGGAGCATATATTTTTATGGCTTGATCATTGGCATCCTGATGGGGTGTTGCTTGATGTATATGGCCATCCTGTCGTCTATGATGCAGGAAGTAATATCCATGCTCAGTTGTCCTCTGCCATCCGATCCCTGAAGGCCTTTGGCATCGGAAGGCAACAAGGCCTCGCCATCCCATTAATTTTTTTTTTTTTTTTTTTTTTTTTAAGGATTTAGTTTTTTTATTATTTTTGAACACGTGAAATTTTTATGTGATGACACGTGTGACGGAGTGTAACCAAACCTAACGGAGGTATTAAGTTGGGATAATTTCACTTAACCACCTAAAGTTTCGCACCTTTTGCAAACATTCTTCCAAAGTTCAAAGCTTCTCACTTTGGTATGTTGAACTTTTGTTTCATTTCAAATACCCCATATCGTTAAATATTACAGTTAAATTAAAAGAAAAACAAGAAAAATAACAAATGGTATTTTAGTAATTTCACACATATCAGCTAGGATTTAATGGAAAATCCTAACGAAATAGGGTATTTAAAACGAAACAAAAGTTCAATACACCAAAATGAGAGACTTTGAACTTTGGATGGGTGTTTACAAAAGGCGCTAAACTTTAGGGGGATTACGTGAAAATACCCCTATTAAATTGGTCTTTTTCTGTAAGTCATGTATCATTTATAATTGTATTAGCTTCATCAGTCTATTTGAAACTGTCCTGTTAAAGGGTTGAGTCAATGGGCGGGCTATGGACTCATAATTGTGGACATTAATACCCGGTTAATTAACCGATAACATTTCGATAAGAAATTATTCTGAAAATTTCAATTAAAACGGTACTCGGTTAATAATAATTTTTGATAATCGGTTACTGACATTGCAGCACCACGCAACCCACAACCACGAGGATCCGACGCTACACCACCGACAAGTAGAGTCAAACCATGCCGTCATGGACTCACGACAGAAGAGGAACATGACGAAGAGAGATCCAGAGAGATAGTCGGGAGCTAAGAGTGACGAGAGGGGCGTGATGAGAGTGAGACTGAGAGGGGTGTGCGAGAGTCTGAGATCTGAGAGTAAGAACATTGCGAGAGTTGAGAGAGCAGAAGGGAGCAACTAAAGATTTTTTTTTTTTTTTTTTGAAATGTCAGGGGGGATGGGGATTCGAACTAGTGACCTCCACTTCATTAGGCGTGGTCCCAACCGATTGAACTACCTCTTGGGGGCGCAACCAAAGAATTTAATTTAGGGTTATGGGAAAGAAATATATATATATATAATCCCAAAACTACGTAGTTTTGATTTCAATAAATTGTATATTAGGAAAAATTAAAAATTAAAAATGAAATGACATCGTTTTATACCTCCACTATTGCTTCTTTATTGGTTCAGTTCGGAAACCGGTAAGAAATTTTTTTTTACCAATTACCGAACTGAACCGAAAATCGATATAAAATCTTAATCGATTACTTACCGACTTCTAACGATTAATGATTAATATCGGTTCAACTACAATCGGTAGATGGTCTGCCCACGCATACCTGTAAAGCCTTTAAAGACTTGAGGTTGGGCAATTCCAACATTACTACTACTTTATTGGAGTCCACAACAACTCCCATTCGGCCAAAATAATGTGACCTAAGTAATTCACCTTCACCTATTTTTTGAAATGTATCTAATTGTATGCAATTTGAAAACACTTTTTTTTTTTAGGTTGTCATGGAGGTGAATTGTGTGCATTTATTTTCGTATGGCATAGATGAAAAAAGGGCCAGAAAGGTTGAGTTTGGTAGTATGCCCGATGTGTTTTTCATGGCCGATTCTGGTTCCAAGTGTGAGGTTTACATGGCCATTTGTGATTGAAGCCTTGTTCTTCTCGACGGCGATAGTGTGTATAATTTGAATTGATTTTAGTACAATTTTTTGTTTGATTAATTCTTTGGCGACCCATACTATAAAGAGGGAAGGCACCAATAGAGAAAGGTACACAACTCATCATTGAATACACAATCAACTCACTAGAAGATAATTGACTTTACCACCGGAAGAGGATTCGCCGGAAACACCCCGGCATGTTCTCTTGACCATTTGTTTGTCATGCAAATCGAAGGAGGAGCAACATTCAGGAAATTACCATTTCCCCATTGGGTTCATCAAACCGGAAACTGTTTTAACAGGTTCTGATTTTATTGATTGATATGTTTTAGGACAACATTCATTAGAAAGTTGGGGAGTTAGGATCCATGAGAGTTGAGGAGCTTTAACTTGGCGGGAAAAGCATAATTGAAACTATCAAGCACAGGGAGAATAATCTTTGAAGTTCTATTTGGATCATATTTTTGCCTCTTCACTCAGTTTTAGCTATGGTGTTAATTTCAATGTTATGAAACAATATATTTTATATGCTTGCTAGGTACCTTTGACTATATCATATGGCTTAAATAGGGTGAGTTTATTCCTTGTTGCATAACAAGGGTGCAAGAGTTTTCTCATTTGTATAAATGCTTTATATTGCTACATAATAGCAGTTAGAAGCTAAATTTATATGAATATCATATCATTAGCTTTTGCATTGTTTATAATTGAGGTTAAGGTTTGGTGACTTAAAATATCAACCATAATTTCCATAAGGAGATTTGGGAAGAATGCATTAGGGCTAGTGGGTTTAAAATTGAGTTCTCAATATGGATGAGGAATTGGCTTATCCATATTGGCTAATTGTTCAACATGATCATATTTTAGTACATAATATTATGATACAAACTGTTGAACTTTTTACATGGAAATAGAATACTCAAAGTTGCACCTATTATTATTGTCTTAGCAAAGCCGTGGTGCACATTGAATTTTTAGTATAGACTAGTTAGCATCTCTGCACCCATTGAAAAAGTTGTCTAGTGATTATTTTTGCCTTTTCTAGGAAGTTTTTTGTTTGTGTGATTGGGGGGCGGTTCCAGGCATGAATAATCTTCAGAGATCTGCCTCTTTTTCCGAAAAGTATCTTATGGGATATATGATGAGATAATGTGGTGGATTTTTTTTTAATTGATACTCTGTTGGAGTAGAGGAAATTTTTTAAATACATCATGAGGTTGAGAGCTACGTATAGAAAGTTGTGTATGACATGACATAATTTAGGTAAATCCGGATTGATCCGGACTCTTTTGTGTTGATTTCATATATCTATCTAGACATGAGTTTGGACTCCGTCACAATTGATGAAAGAAAAACTAAAAATATGGAAAGATATTGAAAAGGGTGACCTATCATTCTTGTGGTAGAATGTTATACTTATAATTCCTTTGCAACGATATATTTTCTACAAATTAGTTTAAAATCACACTTCAATTATATGAAATTGTAATGACGAATGCACTATAAACTATCTTCAAGACTTCCTTTTTCGTTGTGATAGAATAAAAAAATTGATCATGGCTACTATTATATTTGACCGCTCTCTAGATCCATTTTCGCCGAAGCTCTAAAACAAAGATCTATCGGCTCTAAAACGAAACCATAGGCATGAACGAAAAAGGAAATCTGTAGAAGGTTTTGAGCTTTAAAACAGATCCATGTTTGATGGGGAGAGATAATTGAAATTCAAATTTCAAATTTGAATATTCCCTTTCATGTAATTGTCCATATGCCACGCCACTAAAAATGGGTTAAGTGCAGGCATTATATAGCACCAAAGCATTTTTCTTTTTTCTAATTGTGAACCGACAATGGAGACCTTTCTTCCTTCTTCTGAAAATAATTTTCTTTGAGAAAAAAATTTGACCTTGAAGATTATTCTCTCATATCTCGTTTCTTTCTTTCTTTTGAAATAATAAAACAACGGAAGGAAGCAAAGAAAACCCATTTCTACGAGATTTTTCTGGGTGTGTTGTTGCAGAGAGAGGCTTAGGGAAAGTGAACTAAACATGGAGAATCTTAAAGAGTGTGCATATGTAGAATCTGTCAGAGACATATTGCAAGCTAATATACCAAAAGAAACATAATTTGCAAAAAACATGGTGATGGCATCATTTTAATTTAGCATAATTCAAAGAATATGCTAATTGGTTGTTTGTTTATTTTGTTATTAAATTTTTAAATTTTATTTTTTAATCTTGATCCCCTCAATAAAAACTCTGGCTCCGCCACCGACCACCACAAAAGTCTAGCTACCGCGCATCCATGCCCGCTGGAAGCGTTGACACCTTGTACAAGCATGAAGCTGAAATGAGATCATTTATATTGTAGATGACTCAGAGATCCTACTTTGTCATTAACAAATAGACAACAGATTCTCCCTGGAGAACCCTAAACGAGATGCACAAACTGAATATTTTACAATGCAAAATTTATCCCATGTGAGGGAATACATGTGTGTATATATATATATATATATCTCATCCCTATTGGCATTTTTTCACGATCTCTACAGTGCAATACAATCAACTCTAGCAGTTGCAGTACTGTAACCCTATAATATATATATCCAAATAGTCTCAACTTTAAACCTTACAAGAGCAACTTGAGATGACTTGAGATATATTGAAAATTCCTGATTCAGCCTTGTGATGACGTTTTCTCCGCATATCCCCCAAAGCTTTGACAAAGTTATAGCACCTTACCCATAAAACGGGGCCAAGCCAAAAGGTTCAAGATCTCTGATGATTTTAGAGCAGCTTGAACAATGCCAGAGCAGGTTAAAGAAGGGTAGACCAAAAAGGTGACAGGAACAAAAAAGAATGAAGGTAACATGCCTCTGTTTTCATCGTCTCAGACTCTCAGGGGTCCTCAATTTCAAAAGGATGGCCCCTTCAAATAACCTCAGTGCAATCCATTTTTCCTCAAACAATGTGTGGCAGCTGAAACTTCACTGTTACCAAAAACTTTACCTGGGCGAAAACTAAAATTCCTTTGCTGTAATTTTCCTCTAGCAACAAACTACATGTACTGAGCCAACCATTGTTTACACATATCAAGCACAGGGAGTGCATTTGCATGTAATGCCTGCAAAAAAGTTGCACAAGGATGAGAAAATTTCGTTCTGACCCCATGGGATTAATATCAGACAACAAAAAACAAAAAACAAATTAAGATGTTAGATTGGACAGTATGGATGGTTCATTCAACTCAATTTGGAAAGGTGCTGGTCCATGCTGCATGGACCAAAGGATAGCATCAAGATAGACCAAACGCTGTGAGACATGAACCCCATGTGCCATCTTATAGTCTAGTATGTTAATGCGGGACAGATGACTCTTGACACCTGCTTTTGGTTGAGAGAAGGGCACATAAAACTTCTTTTCTTTTCTTCTTTTTTACCTTGGTGTTACCACCCTGCCTTCCATTCAAGGTGGCGAGGAGTCACACTGCCCCATGGCTAAGAAGAAGGAGATGAGTGCTGCATCTTAATCATTACACCAATGTTTACTAGGATGATTTGAGGGTCTTTGCTGGCAGCTAGCAAAAACACCAAGAAATAAACCCTCCCATGTGCTGAGACAACACATACGACGGCATTCCCACACCTGGGTTCAATCCAACCTTCTTCCACAACAGTAAAGCGGTATGCAATGGAGTAGTTGTGGCTTCAAAAAAATCGACCCAGCTCCAAAAAACAACCAGCCTTATTACCACCTCTACAGATGATCAACACCTTTGAGTTCTCCTGGAAGGATTTAATGAAATCCTTCAATACAGAAGACAGCAGCGCCACTTCCACCATGGAGAGCAGCCAAGCAGTGCACTGTAATCCCAGACTCACCTTGCCGGCAAAACCCTTCCTACTTTCTTCCAACTGGACCACCGCCTCTCCTTCCTTCACTGAGACAGCAAAGGACTTAGCCTCCACAAAGAAATGTCGATCCATATCCTTCACATAACCACCCAGTTCTTCATGATCTAAGCGGGAACGGCCCAAACCACACCGTTAACAACGGGATCCCGAAGCCCAAAAACTGCCAAGTATCAAAACACTGAGATGAAGCGATACCCTAGCAGGGCACATCTACAAATGCTGCCGCTAAGTTAGAAAGAACATGAGACAAGTGAAGAGAATATTACACCCAAACCACCCAAAAAGACGATGAACAATAGGGTACAACAGAACAAAAAGGAACGAGAAAACTGAAGAGAACGACCTATGGCTGATAGCTAGCTGAACATGGCTACACGTGCCACCGCTAGCAGAGGAGAGGGAAAAAAAGCGAGTGGATAGGTCTTACTGCCGCATATTGCAATTAAAAGCTTTTGCTTGTAAAACTCCAATCTCAATCATGAAAAAAGAAAGATACAAAATATAACTAATTTATTGACAACCATAATACCTCCTTGGAGTCTCTCAAACACTCAAATCATAGTATTCAAACAATTCATAGAAATAAAGATGCAATTTAGGCTCCCAACATGTAAGAAATCATATGCTTTCTCTTTCTAGGAAATCTTACCCTTTTTATTTGCAATTTCATGCAAATAACTTCCATCTACTTGTGACATACTCTTTCACTAAAAACCCTTCTTTCACATTTTTGATTCGTATCCCGTGGTCATCTGCATTACGTCACAGCTACTCCTTAGATTTTATTCCTTTTAAGAAGCCTACAAACTTTCCTGGACTCCTAACAAATTTTCCCCTAAAACAAATCCTAACTTTTTCAAAATTGGGATAGCTCAGTCAATCAAGGTTTTACTGAGGTTTTGACCCAAGGATCTACCAAGGCTTTTTGTGTGATTCCTGGTTGATTGAGCATCGACCAAGGGATCTACCAAACCTTTGTGTAATTCCCGGTCGATTGAGCATCAACCGAGGGATCTACCAAACCTCTGTGTAACTCTTGGTCGATAAAGCATAGGCCGAGGGATCTACCATTTTCTCACTTCCCCTCACTAAACCAAAGCCTCTACTATCCAAATACAATCTAAACAACCCCTCTACACTAACAAAACCACTCTATGCAACAAAATCAAACCTAAACTTTACATTTTACATGCTTCAAAATGTTAACCCTAAAACCTTCACCACTTCACAAATCATCACAACGCAACCCAACAACCCATACTTCAACAAAACAAAAATCACAAGCATAAATCAAAGTAAGACTTAATCTACGAAATGAAACAAAGGGAAAACAAAATTTACCTTTGGGTTTGAGCTTCCCCAAGTCAATCCCTCCTCCCTCTTCCTCTTTCTCTCTTCTCCTTTTCTCTCTCAGATTTTAGTGGTTTGGACAAGCAAAAATGAAAAAATGGGAGAGCCCTCGAGCTTTTGGCCTTTAAATAGACAATTTTAGTTAGGTTTTGCATGAGTTTGATCAATTGAGCTTATTACTCAGGTTGATTGAGATGCTTGGCCAGCTGCTTTAGTGGGTTATGTCATTGCTTAGTCGATTGAGATCATGACCATGCATTAAATGCAAGCCAATAATTTGCTGTCCTATAGTCATCTCGGTCAATCGAAATCACCAAACCCCAATCTTGGCCGTTCGTTTTCCCACACAAAAGCTCTATTGACACGCAGCTCGATCGATTAAGCATCTACCAAACTTCCTTAAAACAACTTTTTGCACTTCTATTGATTGGTAGTTTTTACCTAATAAATGTTGGAATTTAGAAATCTTCATGAAACACGAATTTGTATCCCTTTTGAGTAACCTTTCCAATGCCACCAAGACTATCTTTTTCTGACATTGGAATCATAAAATATGGCTGTTTTAGTAGGACTAGCCTGCTTGTAAATCAGCCTAAATCACCAATTAAAAAGCCTTTGAGCCTTTTTTGACTTATCAAAAAAAAAAAAAAAAAAAAAAAAAGCCTTTGAGCCTCATCACACTCCATCTATCCACACAAAAAAAAATCTTTCTATTTATTATTTTATCTATTTTATTACTAAAATCTAATTTTTATTTTCTTTTCGTACTTTTCTTAAGCGGGAGATGCTACAATCTTAGAAAAGCTTAAAGGACCAAGTAAACTTGGGAGCCAAGAAACATGGTAGGCAAGCCAATGTAAGGCTTGGCCTAGTACTCACTCTTAGCTTGACCAAAGAAAAAATATACCACAAAAGCAAAAAACATCACAACTGATATAAATATATTGCATATATCATCAGAAAGAAATCTCACACAATAATAAAAATCTCACTAATTAAGCATCATTAGTGGGCTCTAGCATGAAATCTGATGCCCAAATGCAGCCTAAAATTAACACCAATAATTTCAAGCCTGACTTGGGTGTAAAGGAAAATACGTTATGCACAGTGACAAATCTACTCAAAACTTGGGTCAGTCAGCCAGGCAACACAATCACAACCAGGAGCACTCATGCAACAATTTTACACGTAACTAATCTCTCTAGTAAAGGAGCATTGTAAATATCCCCATTAATTGCATTTGAAGCATTGTGTATGCAGGACCTAAACTCAAACTAAAAATGAGAAGCACAACAAAGCAACTAAAAGTTACAACAACTTTAGAATTGGCAAAGTAGAAGTTGAGGGTTAACCTGATGAGCTACGTATTGAACATCAGCTACACTTCCACTTCGAGAAGCAATTTGGAAAGCACTTTTTAAACGACCACAAACCACACAAGCCAGAACCTTCCTGCATGCACAAGTCAAGATACAAAGCCTTGGATGTCTCACATAGTCATATAGAAGATAATAGAGTGAAGACAGACACATAATCATGTATTAAACTTTTGTTATCATCAACCTTATGGTGCAAAACTAAAGCACCTATTTGATGCAACAATTCTCATATGCTAATCAAAACTGACACTTCATAAAGTAGAAGACAAATAAATATATAGGCTGCTTTGAATTTCTTTCCACCAAAGCAGTAGTACTTACCGTTTCTAAATACATCACCCCCCAATTCAAAGACTAGCAATTACAGGGAAACACACAAAGGATGCAATACCCAGTATAAATTGTCTAGATTTACATTTTGTGAATAAATGATATTGATTATTATTCTAGATTGAGCAATATGCATAATATCATTATTATTCTGTAGGAGTAATTTGGGAGATGGAAATTATTTTATGCTACAGATGTAACGACCAAGGAAAAAGCACTAGCCACATCTACGCTATCACCCTAAAAGGACTAGTCAATTTGAAGCTTCCCTAAAATTCATTATAAAGCCCAGTTTCACCTAGTAACTAGGCAATGTGGGACTAAATATCCATGACTATTTTTATAAACCACCCACTCTATGTGAGCTTCTTCTCATTTTCCCAATATAGGAACAGGGTGTTACAAACTCCCACTCTTAAATTCCTAACATCCTCGTTAGGGCCACGCCATGCAATGCTATAGTACCACATGACCTACCATTACTAGGTGGCTCTGATACCATTTGTAACGACTCAAGGAAAAGCACTAGCCACATCTACGCTATCACCCCAAAAGGACTAGTCAATTTGAAGCTTCCCTAGAATTCATTATTAAGCCCAGTTTCACCTAGTAACTACACAATGTGGGACTAAGCACCTATGACTATCTTTATAAACCACCCACTCTATGTGGGCTTCTTCTCATTTTCCCAATATAGGAACAGGGTGTTACAACAGGAATTATAGGTTTATTTGCAAGAAACCCTTCATAATTAAATTGGATGGCCTTTGATATATATGGAGAATTCAGAGGGAAACTTAATCATTTTGCCTTGGAAGGAGTAGTTTAGTAAACAAACCAAAAAGCCCTAGGTATTCATTCTTTCTTTTCTCTCTTCTCCCCCACCAAAAACACTCTTTTCATCTAGCTGCCCCGTCCCCCCTCTCCTTCAGCCGTACACACAACCTTCCTCCCTCCCAGCTAAACACCACCACTAGACGCCACTTCAAGGGACCGCCAGTCTCCTTTACAGCTGGAATTTGAAGAAATCTTCAAGATCCTATCCCACCTACCCCTTCAACCATCTCCTTGGCTTGGTAAGAGCTTTCCCTTGTGTTTTTTCACATAAGTCAATTTGTTATATTGTTGTTTGGAGCTATGTGAAAGATTAGTCAAGTGGGAGGATGGTATGACTGAACCTCCATGACAGCCATGGAGGCCAACACCCATCCATTATCCTTTGGGTTAGAATGGTTTGAGTTAAATGGAGGCTCATGTGAAACCTTAAGACCAAGGGACCAAGGTCTCTACTACTTGGGTCAACAAATTAGGCATGGTGAAATGGATAAAATTTGTTGGATTCCATCGAAGAAAAAGAATTTTGAGGTGAAGTCATACTATAAGGTGAAGGCTAATTCGGAACCGGTGGATGGCCCTTGGAAGATTATTTGGAAGACTACAGTTCCTCCGAGAGTGGCTTTTTTCGGGTGGACGGCGGTGTTGGGGAAAATATTAACAATTGACAACCTACGTAAGAAGAATATTATAGTGACGGAATGGTGTTGTATGTGCAAGAAGAGTGGTGAATCTATAGATCATTTACTATTGTATTGTGAAATTGCTTCAGAGATTTGGAACATGGTTTGTCAGCTGTTTGGTGTTACGTGGGTGATGCCGGGAAGGTTGAAGGAATGTTTGGGAAGTTGGAGGGGACAAAGGGGTAATCGTATAGTCCTACAAATATGGCGAATGGCTCCTTTGTGTGTAATGTGGTGTTTATGGAGAGAAAGGAATGCACGGAGTTTTGAGGACCGCGAACTTGGAATCATAGAGTTGAAGAAAAGGGTGCTTCAAGCACTTTTTTCATGGAGAGTTTCATGGCATTCCTCGCAAGTTTCGATGCTTGCAGTTTATAGATTTTTGTGTCTTTTTCAAATTAAATGCTTGTATATGTGGACTCTTTTTGTATACTTCCTGTATACATGGGTTGCGCCCTTTGCGCTTTTAATATATTGAATGTTTACCGATCAAAAAAAAAAAATGGAGGCTCATGTGGAAATTTCATGCAGGGAAGGTGGTGTGGTCGGCAATGAGAAGTTTCAGAGGAATTGGCTCATATTGTTGGGGTTCTACAGGGCTAGCTGGTGTGAATTTATAGAAGCAAACCCATAAAGACTTAGGCGTGTAACAGCTTTAAAAGGACTTGGGATTTTATGCTTGTGTGAAGAAAATTTTCAAGGCCGTTCAGAAATACTTAGGCTTTGATCTTTTAAGAGGGAATTATTGGAGACTTGTTCATGTTGAATTTTGATATATGTGGAGAAGATCCCATTATGTATTGAGGTGGTTTAAGCCCTTTTTAGGGATTGATTGTGCTGTGACTCTTAGGGCAAGTTGATTTGAGCCTAAAATCGAATAGTTATTCCATTCAATTGGTTACTTTACTATTCCAGGTAATAACTATTCCACAAGCTAAGGATCAGCTATTTCTCCCAAAAAGGAGATGAATAACCATTCCTTTATTGTTATGAAAATATGCCAATTAATATTCACACAAAAGCCCTTGATTTCCCTCTTGATACATTGTTTCTCTCGCCAACCACGAATCCATGGCAGGTTTGACAACCCCTCCGGCTCCAAGTATCTCTCTCTCTCTCAAGGCGAGAGAGAGAGAGAGAGAGAGAGAGAGAGAGAATTGCTGTTCAAGGCAAGAGACATCAAAGCTCATGCTCTTCGATGATGTAGTGCATTGTGCCGTGCTTGGCAGACCAAATGCCTCTTTTCGTCATCCTCTATTCTTCATGAACTCCCTCAACTTTTGCATCGTGCATCTTCCACCCTGACCACTAGGGGCTCCTCTGCCACCGATCCCACCACCCAAGCAGCTAGCGAGACACCAAGGACCATTACTAGGCCTTCCCGAACGACGTCATTTCCAGAAAGAGAGGGACGGGTTCTCTCTCTTATTGTGACCTCCAAGAAAGAACCACCTAGTTATATAGCAGCGCTAGAGGCCAAGCAGCAACCAGGCCTTGAAGGTGAAGCTACAACGGTTAGTTACAAAGGGTAGTTAGGGTTTTACTGATGTCGAAGTCGAGGGTTTCTTCGTTATTTTTTTTTTAATTTTTAATTTTTTGGTTTTTGGCACTTTCTTGAATGTGCTGCATAATAGGTTTAAGCCCTTTAGTCTCTTAGTAGAATCCCAGTTTGTAATTCCACGGCTCTATTATGGCTGTGTGGTTGAATCTCAGTTTTCATGAACAATGATTTAGTTCTGTTTTTGTGCTCACTAGTTTTCTAATCTTGATTTCGCTGATCTGGATTATATCCATAAGAATCAAAATTTATGGTAATGTATACATACTTGTTTTCAATTATTTGGTGGTAGCTTTGCTCAAGTAAAGGCTTTTAGCAGCTCGTTTACGAACCATTGAATTTCAAGCGGATTCAGGATTGTTCCTTATGTTCCTTGTAGTCTTTCTTAAGTCTTAAGCTTCTTTGATATCTTTGCTGGGTATACCTGGTGGCTATTTGTTTGATGATGCTCAAGGTGCCCCTTGTTAAATGAGTTTGATGGCATGAAATATATTGCAGATTCCTTGATTTGGGTTCTGCTAATTTCATGCTGCTTTCATTGCATGTTCAGCTGCAGTAAAGTAAGGATCTATTTTTCTAATGCAGATTTGTTAAATCCATCTTCTTCATTGCGGAGGTCAGAGCTGCCCATGATGTCAAGGTCCAAAAAGAGAGATGATGAATGAGAGAGAGATGTTCTGAGATATTAAAATAAATAAATCAAATACAAAAGAGTGCTAGAGTGGCTTTTTAAAACAAAAGATCCACTGTAGCATTATGTTGTTTTAAAGTTTCGGAAGAGACTATTGAAGTGGGTTTGGGATCTTAATAGCTAAAATTTAAAGATTTTAGCCTTCTACCTACCCGTTTGAAGATGCTATAAGGTATGGTTAAGAGACCAAACTTCCAATATTTTTTGAAGAGATGTTCAGAAATTGTAAATTACATTTTAGGGCTTTTGTATGATAAAAAAAGGCAATTAATGACAGATCCATTAAAATAAAGTTGGGTTTTAATATTACAACGGTACGAGGCTCACTATTATATGAAGCTTAGGTTGTGCAAATTTCAGAAACCAGGTTTAGCTTGGTTTTGTAAAACTGGGATAGGTTTTGTTTTAGGCAGGTACATACATGCACCATTGAAATTTTTGGTAGAATTTAGAGGGAGTTTTAGGGCGCTCCTATTTTTGATTAGGCGCTGCAGTATGGATTTTGGTTATTGGAACCTTCATCATTGTATTTTCATTGTAAGATTTACCTTGCTTGTTTTCTCTTTGACCAATTAGTGTAGACTCTAGATTATTTTAGATTTTGATAGATTGTCCTGATCTTGGCTTAGGTTCTAAGTGATATTGCTTAAGGCATTTGAAGGGCAGTTCGCTTTAGTTAACAAACGGGGTAAGCAGCTAGTTAATGGATTTTTTGCTCATATTTTTTGCTCAACGTCTCTTATACTTTAGCATGTTTCCTAAATGATTTTGATTATAAAACTTAGAAAACCCTGAACTGCATCATCTAAACTAATTACTTGATATTCGCTCACTTATGGTTTCCATTATGATTTTTCATGGCCAGGTGGTGCTCTTCTAGTCGAGGCTTATCGTTAGCAAAGGTGTGATTTGAGGGTGGAGAATATTAAATAGTTGAGAGACATTCCTTGTGGCTTGATATATAATATTTCATGAACTGTATTGGAGACTTATCTAGACTATATACTTGTGCTTTATTTTTTTTTTATAAGTCAATAGAATAGAATAAATCAAAAGCGCAGAGGGGCGCAACCCTTATTACACAGGGAGTATACAAGGAGGACTAGGGGACTAGGGGGACTATATACTTGTGCTTTATTAAAACACGAATTAGATATTTCCCTTGGTGGATGGGCTTTTGAAATTTAAAGAACCAAGATATGTTGAATCTAGATATTGCTGTTGGGATTGCACAACTCAGATGTTTGTTAGAATAATAATTAAATGATTAAGTGTATCATTTCCTATAGGATAAGTGGTAATTTAACATAATATTAGAACTATAGGTCATGAGTTTGAACCCTAACTTCATAATTCATTTCCCATTTCAATTAAATATTTCACTTATTGGGCCTTACTTATTAATGGGGAGTTTGAGCCTACACGCGACATAAAGTGTTAGATTTTTTTTTTTTTTTTGATATCGGGAAACCTCTCCAAGGCAGGGCCTTTCGGACCCACCCCTGCAAAATAAACCCCTATCCCGTGCACCGCACCCTCGGAAGTTTTCCTACACAGAACTGGTTAAATCGCTAACTTTTCACAAAGGGGTGTGGCCCCAAGAGATTGTTTGCACCCATAAGGTGTTGAACCTTAATCAAAGGATTACGTCTACTATTTTCTATCAGCTTAAGTTTTTGGGATAAGTGGTGATATAACAATGTTACGGAAATGTTAACACGATGTGTATCCCATAACAGGATTATGAACATTATTGGCAGATAACTTCTTTTGTGATTCATATAGTTTCAGTTTATGATGTAAAATATGTAACTTGTGATTATCGTGAACGTGTATATAGCTTTTACTTTTCTTTTTGTTGCATATTCGGGGACATATTATTTGTCCAAATAGAGGAACTATTATGTTTGTATGGGAAATTTTATATAGGTTTCTTTAAAAGTGACGTTTTTAGCATACGCCATACTTATTTGGAATTTGAAGTGTGACTGCGGATACATATGTAAGTACACATAAGGGCAGAAGCCGAACAAATAGGGAGACCATTACTATCCACATACTTATCTACAGGGCGGACTGTTACCAATGGTAATTTGGGTCCATTATTTTGGACTTGATTGATACTTAAGTCTAGCTTCTTTTTCAGATCCCTTTTAAGTCAACCTTCCTTTTTTCTTTCTCAATTCGACAAATCAGCCAACTTGTAAACATAGGTAAAATGAAAAAATAAGTCCAGAGACCCAACCTGAAAACAACCTGCACATAATCAGTTCCCATTTGTTGCATTTAGAGATTACCAATGTTGATAAGCCAAACAGGAAATGAACATAAGTGCATTACTGACATTTTAAGTTCGTTCTAAAAAGGATCACAGACAGTACAAGATTCTATTTATGCAAAATAACCAAAAGTATGAAATGTAGTAGAAGAAACTATTACCTGTGGCTGCTGGTTAACATGTCTATAAGACGGTCAGGGCGTTCTTTGTGTTTATTAGCATAAACATTTATTGCAGCCCCCAAGACCTACAAAATTTCAAATATACATGTAAACTTCATATTTCAGTAGAAAACAGAAAAGAAATACCAAAACTTCCCAAGCATGCAGAAGAAGCAAAGTGAGTGATGTATGTAAGAAGTATCTGGTATACAACTCATGTGACAAGTACAATCAGTTGTATTTAACATCTTAATCCAATATAATGCTGCTTAATTCTTCTACTCTCGGCTAATAATTTGCAAATATTGAGGGGCATTCAGCTAGCCAAACATTTGTACTCGTCCACAACCCTATCAGTAAAAAATATATGAACGAAGATGGCAACATTATTACCTTCTGCTCTCATTGATGCTGATAAGTAGAAGCTACATATTACTCCTATTAGGAGCATATTGTTTTGCAAGATTAATGAACTGTATGTAATTGAGCAAGTATTATTTTTAATGCTTCTTCGAGAAACATAATTATAGCATTAGAAAGACAACTTTCAAATCCCTTCGTTTGGTTTACATGATTTAGTTTTTGGAAAGCCTTTTGGGATGCAAAATACAAAATCCAACTTGTCCAGATTTTTTGATTTTTTACCTAACTTTTACAAAACCATGTTGAGAATAACATTCAAAACAGACCAATTTTAAGATTATATTAGTGAAATGTATGACATGTATCAAAATGACCAGGCCATTAGAATTCATCCAAGTCAGATATGCATCACATGCGTAGATATTTAATCTGTGATGACTTAAACATGTTTGATGGACTATGTTACATTTATTTTTTCTTTTCTTTTTCTATAAGTAATTTTTTGTCCATGAGAGAGGGGAGTGGGACATTCAAACTAGTGACCTCCGCTTCATGAGGCGTAAATCTTAGTTAATTGAGTTACCCCTTAGGGGCTATGTTGCATTTCTCAAAGCACAGAGGTTAATTTCATCATAAGCATTCTAAAAGCATGCTTAGCAAACACCAATCAGCAGATGCCATTACTGATAAATTACCATCTACTCTAATATGTTTCCTATCATTTCAGGTCTTTGGCCAACTAAACACACCATTGACAATATCAAACTATGCTCTTCTATCCTTGTTAGTGTTAAACACGATACCAAGAGAATGTAATTGCAGTACCTGGTCCCAGTCATCATCATCAATTGTGCGTTTTATGTTTCTAAAAAATTCAGTTAATTGACTGCCTTTTTTCCTCTCAGCAAGTGATGCGGCAACACCGGCATATATATCAACAGCTGCAAGATATGAGAAGACATGGATACATACGTATGTGAGCACACTACACTAATTCCAAAAGCTAAATTACCACAATGAAACACGGGTTGAACCAAAAGTCATTATGTAGTCTACCAGGAAGTTTGAATTCATATATCACTTGGAAAGCTAAATCAAAATTCTTCTCCACAAGAGTCTCAGCAATTTTACATCTTCTCCTGCATGCCAACAGCAAATAAGTCTCTCTTAGTACTTCAATACATTTATGGAGCTAGCATGCCACAAAAAAGGATCGTAAATGTGAAAACTATTTCACTGAATCAAATTACAAGTGTCATATAAGATTTAATAGTGCAAAATCGACCTATAACATTTTAAGAAAAATAAGAGTCTTTCTTTGTCTCCCCTCCTCTTCCCTCTCTCTTCTCTTATATATTTATCATAGACACAGAAGTTGCATTGTTCTGTCCTACTCTCATTTTCATTCTATTATCTCTTTCTTATTCCCCAACTCCCTTTTCTTTTCTCACCATGATTTTTTTTTTTTCTTGTCCTCTCTAAGTCTCCAAGTCTCTAAGATGTTTTCATTAGTATTTTCTCTCGCCACGTTAGCATGAAGAACTATCACGTCTCATCGGAGCGTGAGGTAGCTTGACGGCGCGTGGGATCGTTCTGCAATAGTGATTAGGAATTTTCGTTCAGCATTCGTTTGGATTTCATCAAGGAGAAAGGATATGGGTTACCTAGGTTACTTCTATGTGGAAAATAAAGCGTTTGAGTTTCGTTCGAATGTCCAAGGCGGAGTTCAAATGGCGGAGAAGAGTAGAGGGAAATGTAGGACTGTGATTATGGCATGGCCGACCATCTTCTGGTTAGTAAGCGCATGGGATTACCTGACAAACACTGAAACAACACGCGAAAATTGGAGGACGTTTCGGTTTGGCTGTCTCGCGTATGTGATGCAGAGGAGGACCAATTCACATGGGAATTTTCTAGAATTGTCTGAATATGGAGGTAAAGGGAGGAGGAGCTTTGTGATTATACTGGAGGGAATTGAGGGGAAGGGTTGGGAAGACTGTCGGGCACAGCTGCAAAGATTGAAGAGTCATCATGAGAAACAACGAAAAAAGATTGGAGCTGCTGGGGCATCGGTGGGGAAGAAAGAGCAATCGAGTGGGGTACAACAGACAAAGCCACCGGTGGGAAAAACGTATGCAGCGGCGGTGGCAGGAGAAAAGGCCATGGCCAGTGAAACCCAAGCCGCCGGGGATGGGATGTACAAGATGAAGTCACCGGTGGAACTTACGCATGCAGTGGCAGTGATAGGAGGAAAGGACATGGCCGGAGAAAACCAAATCGCCAGTGAAGGGGCTTCAAAATTGGTTTTGGAAGGGGCGAAATTCACGGCCATTTGTTTCGGGGATCACGCTCAACATGAACCTGTGATTCTGAGGCCACAATATCAGGGAGAAGATACTCAGGGCTTAAAGGAAATCCTGCTTTCCTTACAAAGAGAAGTGGCCAGCTGTCTTTATAAGCTGGAGATGGGTTGGGGAAATAAGGGGAAAGGGGAGACTGGGTTGAAGATTGGGCCGCACAAAGAGGTTGGGCCAGGATGCATTCGGTCAAGTCCAGTTGACAAAACCAAGCCCACACGAACGCAACCAATTATCAGGTTTTTTCGTAAGACTTATGCTCGTAGAAGATTACCTAGACGTCCGCTAAGATGGCGCCCAAAACCCATGGGCCGTATGGAAGATCAGGCGACCGGAGAATCGTCGGAGAACAGCCGGAGTTGCTCGCCGGAGCGGATAAGTCATGGAGCGGACTCAGAACATGCTAATAAGAGGAATGCCCAGTCCAACGCGGCAGATAAAAATACGTCAAATGGGGCGATAGGAGGAGGGAAGGATGTTACGACGGATGGGCACGCCGGAGTCAATGCAGAGTTGGCCGAAAATGGAGGAGCTATCTCAGAAAGAACCAATAAGAATATTTATCTACCTAGTACCAGAGTTGTACCTGCAGCAGTAAAGCAGACAAGAGAGGAGGGTGCCAATATTGCCAGAAACGACGCAGAGATGGCCGGAAGTGTAGAAGAAACAACTGGCGATGACATAGGAGACCCAGGAACACTGGGTGAGGTCACAAACAAGGCTGAGGAGACTGGGGGATACTCACTGACTCATAAAATAGGACTTGACAAGCCGGTCAAGGAATTGGAAGGGGTGGGTTCAGGTGTGAAGAGTGGAAATGAAGAAGACAGTGCCGAAGAGGGGAAAATCAGACAGACCAGAGGTGCAGAAGGGGTGGGCCAAGTTGTGGATCAGATTACGCTTCAGTTGTACCATGACGGCGATGCTGTTGGAGGAATATCAGGATCCGGAGGACTGTTAGGTGGGATAGAACAGGCTGGTGAGGTGATTGTGTTTGTTGAGAATTCTGTTCAGCAGACTGATATGGGAAATCTTGGAGAATTTGTGAGGGCTGATACCGTAGAGGAGCAGGGGGTACCAGAGATGTTAGATATTCAACCCTTGGCTATTATGGGGGCAAAGGAATGTCAAGCAGAATCATGGGATGGGGTGTTAGAGAGAATTTTAGCTTTCCGCCAGGATTTGGGGTCTGAAATTGATGGGCATGAGGAGTTGATGGCTTTATTTACTGCAATTGAGGCCAGTAGAAACAATAGTAAAGGGGGGAATGCTAATAAGAAGGGTCACAAAGTGGGGATTCGCAGCAATCGTGAGTTAAAGCGGCTGGAAAGTACAGTGAACTATGATGTGAAGGGCTCGGCTATAGTGAGTGGCAAAGGGAGGAATGGTAAGTTTTGTTAATGCAGCCAAAAATCATTTCTTGGAATGTGAGAGGTATGAATGATTACAAGAAAAGAATAAAAATTAGGAGGAGATTAAGAGAATGGAAGGCGGATATAGTTTGCTTACAGGAGACAAAAATGGAGGTTATTAATACTGAGGTGGTTCGGAGTGTGTGGGGGTGTGTGCATGTCGATTGGATATATTTAGGAGCTAGGGGAGCGTCGGGAGGTATATTATTAATGTGGGATAGGCGTGTGGTAGAGAAGATTGAGGATTGTGTAGGGAGATTTGTTGCAGCTTGCTTGTTTAGAAGTGTTACAGATAATTGGGAATGGGTTTTTGCTGGGGTTTACGGTCCAAATGATGATGATGCAAGAAGTATGTTATGGGACGAATTGGGTGGTCTAATGAATGTATGGGAGAAGCCTTGGTGTATGGGGAGGGATTTTAATGTAGTTCGGCATTCAGGGGAGAAATTAAGGGCATCCAGACAAACGCAAGCAATGACAGGTTTTGCAGATTTTATTTCCTAGCAGGGTCTCATTGATCTTCCAATGCAAGGGGGGAGAATAACATGGTCTAATAGGCGGACGGGATCCAGACTTGATAGATTTTTGATCTCTACTGAGTGGGAGGAAAGTTTCCTAGAGGTTATTCAAAAGAAATTATCTAGGGTTCTATCGGACCATTTTCCAGTGATGTTGGTTTGTGGACCTAGAAGAAGGGGTCGAATACCATTTCGATTTGAGAATATGTGGTTACAAGCGGAGGGTTTTGTGGAACAAGTCAAGAGATGGTGGGATTCTTATCATGTTGAAGGCAACCTAAGTTACGTGATGGCTCGCAAGTTGAAGGCATTGAAAGGTGATCTCAAAAAATGGAATGTGGAGGTGTTTGGAGTTATTGAACAATGCAAGAAGAGTTTGGAGGAGGAATTGGGTGAGCTGGATCGTATTGGTGAAGATAGAGAGTTAACGGCGGAGGAGATAATTAAAAGAGATGAGTGCTATCATAACTTGGAGAGGACTTTATTTCAAGAAGAGGTGAGTCAGAGGCAGAAATCAAGGGCACTATGGTTGAAGGAGGGTGACAGGAATACCGGGTACTTCCACAGGATGGCTAATTCACATAGGCTTAACAACACATTGGCTGTAATGATGGTGGATGGGAATCGGACTGAGGATCCAGCAGTTATAACGACCCACATTGTGCAATTTTATAAAACATTGTATTCCGAACAGTATCAGGGGAGACCAACTAGACTTTTTGCACCAATGATGGAAAATCTTAATTCCATTGATGAAGAGGAAAGTGTATGGATGGAGTGAGACTTTGGGGAAGAAGAGGTTTGGGAAGTGGTGAGGAAGATGAAGGGCGATAAAGCTCCTGGACCTGATGGCTTTTCTATGGCATTTTTTCAGAAATGTTGGGAGGTGATTAAGAAGGACATAATGGCGGTATTTAAAGAGTTTCATAAGACAGGAAAATTTGAGAAGAGTCTTAATGCGACATTTGTGGCACTCATTCCTAAGAAAGCAGGAGCAATGGAGATTAAGGATTTTCACCCGATTAGTCTTATAAGTGGGGTGTATAAAATTATTTCGAAAGTGTTAACTAGTTGGTTGAATTCAGTGATGGGAAAGATAGTATCTCAGACGCAAAGTGCTTTTGTACCCGGACGACAAATTTTGGATTCTATCTTGATGGCAAACGAATGTGTGGATAGCAAGATTCGATCTGGGGAGTCTGGAATTATTTGCAAGCTTGATTTGGAGAAGGCCTATGATCATATAAATTGGGACTTCTTATTATACATGTTGGAGAGATTCGGTTTTGGGGATAGGTGGAGAGGTTGGATGTATCAATGTGTCTCCACGGTAAAGTTTTCAGTACTCATTAATGGTACACCTGAAGATTTTTTTGATAGCTCTAGAGGAGTGAGGCAAGGAGATCCGTTATCCCCCCTTTTATTTGTAATGGTGATGGAGGCGTTCAGCAGAATGATGAATGTAGTGGTGGAGAATGAATTATTGGCAGGATTTTCGGTGGGATCGAAAACTAATGAGGCAATGGTTGTATCACATCTTTTATTTGCAGATGATACACTCATTTTTTGTGAGCCAAAGGTGGAGCAGATTCAACATTTGAGATGTCTATTGTTGTGTTTTGAAGCGGTTTCAGGGTTGAAAATAAACCTATCAAAGTCGATGATTGTTCCGATTGGTGCGGTGGGTAATTTGGAAGTATTATCAAATATACTTGGATGTAGGGTGGAGTCGTTGCCATTGACTTCTTTGGGGTTACCTCTGGGAGATACTCACAGGGATACATCTATTTGGGATGCGGTCATTCGGAAGATGGAGACTAAGTTGGCAGGGTGGAAGCGGATGTACTTATCCAAGGGAGGTAGATTGACCTTGATTAAAAGTACGCTTTCTAATATTCCCACATATTATTTATCGTTGTTTCAAGTTCCAGTGAGAGTGGCAAAGAGATTGGAGAAAATACAACGAGACTTTTTGTGGGGTGGTGTACGGGATGAGTTTAAATTTCACTTGGTCAATTGGTCAAAGATTTGTATGCCTACGGAAGCAGGGGGACTAGGGGTACGGAATTTGATTCATTTTAACCAAGCCTTATTAGGTAAATGGTTGTGGAGGTTCACTAATGAAGAAGAGGCATGGTGGAAGAAATTAGTGGTGGCGAAATACGACAAAATGAGGGGTGGGCGGTGTTCTAAGGAGGTAGGAGGACCTCATGGGTTTGGACTATGGAAAAGCATCCGTAGGGGGTGGGATACTTTTAAACATCAAGTGAGGTTTGAGATAGGAAATGGGTCACGAGTATTATTTTGGAAAGATGTGTGGTGTGGGGAGAGACCCTTAATGAATGCTTTTCCCACGTTGTTTGCTATAGCATGTGCAAAGGATGCGTGGGTGGAGGAGAATATGGATATAGTTAATGGTGTTACTCAATGGAATGTTCTATTTATCCGGCCGGTGCATGATTGGGAATTGGAAGAAGTTTCGAGATTTTTTGAGCTGCTGTATTCTCAACAAATTAGGCATGGTGGGGAGGATAAAATTTGTTGGAATCCATTAAAGAGGAAGAATTTTGAGGTGAAGTCTTACTATAAGATGAGGATTAATTTGGAACCGGTTGATGGCCCGTGGAAGAGTATATGGAAGAGTAAAGCTCCATTGAGGGTGGTTTTTTTCTTGTGGACAACGGCATTGGGGAAGATATTAACAATGGACAATTTACGCAAGAGAAACATCATAGTAACGGAGTGGTATTGTATGTGCAAGAAGAGTGGCGAATCTATTGTTCATTTGTTATTGCATTGTGAGGTGGCGATGGAGGCGTGGAACATGGTGTGTCAGTTATTTGGTGTGATGTGGGTGATGCCAGGTAGTGTGATGGATTGCTTGGGTAGTTGGAGAACACAAAAGGGTAATCGCACAGTAGTGCAAACATGGAGGATGGCGCCCTTGTGTGTCATGTGGTGTATATGGAGGGAAAGAAATGCTCGGAATTTTGAGGATCGTGAGCTTGGTATATTGGAGTTGAAGAAAAGGGTTATTCAAACACTCTTCTCATGGAGAGTGATGTGGCATTCCCCGCAAATTGCAACACCTGCGGATTTTCTAGATTTTTGCGCTACTTTTTCTAGTTAAAAGCTTGTTTTTGTGGGCTCTTTTTGTATACTTCCTGTGTACATGGGTTGCGCCCCTTGCGCTTTTAATATTTTTGAACTTTTACCGATAAAAAAAAAAGAAAAATAAGAGACATTTAGCCGTGAAGATAGGGCTTTGTAGGCAGAGGCAATTCCGACAGCCGACCCATGCAGGTCGGCTTCCGACCGCAGGCAGAGGCAGGGGCAGGGGTTGGCTTCCATTTCCCACAGAATTCTATCCCCAGCACCCCTTTATTCTTTTAAAAATATATAAAATCATATTTTACCCTTCGTCTTCGTCTCACCCCCTTCATCCCATTGCAGGCAAATGGTTGACCTTCAGATCTTGAGAGTGTAAGTGGCCACAAGCTTGGTGTTTTCCTCCACAAGTACATCACACGCTTTCTTCTTTATCTTGCACCACATGGAATTTCTCAACTTCATCTAGTGACACACATCCCTCCACTTTACAATGCCAGCAAGCAGCAGCAGCTTCTCAATTATTCTTTTGGCTTTTCATTTGCAATGCCTAGCCCTCGATTATCACACCCTCCTTCATCCTTTGCCACATGTCCTTATCTATTTCATCCAGTGGTTCATCAATCGCCAAGTATCACCCACATTTATTTTTTTTGTAAGCTTCCACTACCATTCAGTGTCATTTCACATCTTCTTCTTTTTTGATAAGTAATGAAGTTTTTTTTTTTTTTTGGATAAGTAATGTTGTATTCCAAAAAACCCAAAGGGGCGTGGCAAATACAATGGGTATAGGACGCCAAGCTCATAAGCAGCCCCCAAAAAAAAAAACCCTAGAAACAGAAACCCAAGCAGGGAAACAACCCAACCAAACCCAAAAATCAGCCCAAAAAAAAACACCCAAAACCACCCCAAACCCCCTACTGCACCTCAGGGGGGAAAGAATAAGCAATTTTAGACCCAAGGAAGCCCCGCCTACGTTGGCACTTCGCCTGAGCGGACCTCTGCCCGCTAACCTCAACGTTGAAAGAGCACTCCAGGTTCTTCAGCTCCCTCTTCCCCTTCACCATAGAAGCAGCTAACTCCCGCTTTTCCTTCTCAATTTTCGATAAAAGGTTCAACATTCTTTTATCATCACCACCCCAGGATAAACCCACCACCGAAGCAAAATTCATCGTGCGAATCACCTCCTTAGAGTATCCCTCCGCCGGTAAGTCAGCCACCACCTCAGTAATGAAGTTTATATTATTAAAAAGCATAAGGCACCCCTAAGTACATAGGTAGTATATACAAGAGGCTCCAAACAAGCAAGAAACCCAAACGAAACAACAAGACTACCCACAAAACCAAACACCCAATATGCCCTCAAAACCCAAACCCACAAAGCCCACGAGAAACTCATCTCTAGAAAGTGTGAGTCTTACCATTCCCCCACCTAGAGGATGCTCCCTTAACATCATAGTTGATGGAGCATTCTAGGTTCCTAAGCTCCCTTCTACCTTTAACCTTCCAAGGGGTAACCTCTAAGGTGACATCGATCCCCTCAAACAGATCCCCTATCAAAGCCCAATCCAAGCAGGTGGCAGGAGAGAAGGGTAAGGAAAATCTCCCATAAATCTTCGTCTTCCCCACCCCAGCAATCATCGTCTTCCCCACCCTATAAATTCTTGTCGCCCTCTTCTCTATCCAACAACTCAGAAGAAGCCTCACCAAAAGGGACAAGCAGGGCAAGAATGACGACACTACCTCTTCAACCAACTAGAATTGGTCCTCTTCTCGTCCATCAACACAAATGCTCTCTGCGAACCCAATTCTTGTCGCCCTCTTCTCTATCCAACAACTCAGAAGAAGCCTCACCAAAAGGGACAAGCAGGGCAAGAATGACGACACTACCTCTTCAACCAACTAGAATTGGTCCTCTTCTCGTCCATCAACACAAATGCTCTCTGCGAACCCAATTATGTGCTAGTAGGGGTGGCAAAATGAGTTGTCGGGTCATCCCGAATACAACCCGGGTGACCCGCCACCATATTAGCCTAAACCCAAACACGAACCAGGGTCTGTTTGGTAAACGGTTTAGGCAAAGGCAAGGCAATCCCACTTTTTCATTTTTTCAACATTCTTACTTTTTACATCATATCAATCACTTTTTATTAATATTCAAATAAAAAAATCACTACAAAACATTTTTTTTTTCATTTTTTCATACCAAACATTCTTACTTTCACTTCTTTTTTTTTAAAAAAAAAAAAAAATTCTTACTTTTTTTTATATCAATCAATTTTTGCTACAGTATCAAACCGAAACGAAATCATTTACCAAACGAACCCCCATTTAGATAAACGAGTCGAACTCTAAAATACGGACATGACACAAAAAATAACCAGATAACCCGACACGACCTGTTTGACTTGTTTAAAATAACAGGTCATGTCGGGTTGACATGACCCATTTACTTACAAGGCGTAGCAATATGACACGGCACGACCCGACCCAACACATTTGAAGGAAAAATAATGGGATTCAATAGAATTCACAAATTACAATTAGATAAAAACATAATATGTTTAATTGTTAACAAATTAGCATTCAATAAAAACATTCACAAAGATTAGCAATTTTCAACTCCATCACAGCAAAAAGCAAATTTCTAAGTATAAAGTTTACATTAGGCTTTAGTTTAGGGAATTCTTTTTGTTCTTTTTTTTTTTTTAAACGGGTTAGGCAGGTCACCCGTGGGTGAAGCAGGTTGACCCGATTATGACCCAAACCCAAACCCTGTAACTTCGTGTCGTGTTCGTGTTAAAATTGCCAGCGCTATGTGTTGCCCAGTGACACTCTAGGTAAGTAAAACTCTTGCTCTTCCTCTTCATCTTCCTCTTAGTCTTCCTCTCCCGCTTCATCCTCTTCGGCTTCATCTTCGCCACCATTCAAATGGCTCCAAGCCAATAGCGGAAGCAAGTGGAGCTCCGGAGAGTCCAGCTCTCAAGTATTCAAGCCAATCATCAACTCTCCTCCTAGAGGTGGGACAATGATCATCATCGACCCCCGCAGTGTTAACCAAAGTCCCCAGGTACAGGATCTCTGAGTCACAGCCCGTGGTGGTGGTCTTGCTGGCTCCCATATTAGGTGGGAACAACCTGTTTCTGTTGTTAGATCATCAGGTTTCATCATCGGTGAACTCATGGGTCTGCCAGTGCCAAAAGTGAAGGAAGACAGCGATCCCAATGACAACCACAGATGAGTCGGCAACGAGTTTGAGGGAGGTGTCTTTGGTGGAGTGGGAATGGGGTAGAATGAGAGAGAGGGAGGGGAAGGAGGGAAGATCATTCAGCTACAAGTTTGAGGGATGATAGACTGTAGAGCCACGATTTGAACTCAAGACTTCTGTTCTGCTACCAAGTTGAAAGAGAAGGGAAAAGTTTGGTCTTATTATCTCTTGATGATTCATTGATACAGGTACATGCGTTTATATAGAGGAGATACATTTTTATATGGAAATACAATTAATGAGAAATATATAAAAATCAAATCTGGGAAATCTTGGGAGTAAAATCAAATCAGCCACATATCTTCAAGAAGAGAGAATAGATTACCAAAATGGCCTATATCCAGGAGGCCCTAATTCACAACTAAATGGCTTTATTTATTAGTGAGAAGCAACTATACCCAATTCAAATATTCAAGATAAAGATCCCTGATCTACAAAATATTAATTAACACTATAAAGGATGCAAATAATTAAAACATGTCCGCTTGAAGAAACAAAAGCAGGCCCCTCGTTACAGCTCAAAATATTATTTGTCACTAAGTGTATGGTCTTGATTTCTGAAAATAAATTCTGTAATAATTGCTTTATCATGCATCACAGAAAAAATTTAGTTACCGGCTTTGCCCTTTCTTCTAATAAACTATTATTCATTTAAACAATAAACTGTCTAATTACCAAAAAGAAAAGGACTCATACTGGTTAAAAACAACGCTAGTCATGCATAATGAATGAAACCAGCTTTCATTGAGAAGACACACCTGAATGTTTCAAGGTCATTCGGATTCCCAAAAAGTGAATATTTCCACTGGGGCCCATCTGAATCATTAAAGGATTTCACAACTTCCACCTACAACATATAAAAAATCCAAAGTATGTGAGAATTTGACCATGATATTTTCAGTTTCCAATAAATAAAATATCTATTCACCTGGTTTATACAAAATACCATAACCAATAAATGTACATAATCTGACTAGAAAGACATCAGGTAATTAATTAAGGTTCTGCGTTAGTTAAGTGCAGTAATCATTTGATTAAGGACTGTCTCTGAGTAAGCAATGGAAGCTTGCATAGTGACATTACTAGAGTGTGAGTCGATGCATTTAATACATGATCAGTGCTTACTGGAAAAATGATCCTTCCATCAACCATTGCTTCCTACCAGCACTTATTATACCAAAGATCAAATTCCAAAAGTAAAAAAGCACCAGGAAAGGGTCATACCTCAAAGAATCAATGTAAACATCAAAATATTCTAATCCCTTTCTTTTGATTATGATTTATGACAAAACAAAGAGAAGAAAACAAATATATTAGATGTCTGAATGCTAATTGAGCATCAAACTCGGTACACCAGACAAAGATGTCCTCACCTTACTAGAACATTTAAAGATGAGGCAGTAAGCATAAGTAGGTCAAACATCTACAGCGACATACAACTATGCCCCACTAAACACAACAATATCACTTTATGCATGTAGTGAGGAAGCATATATATTTTGTTACTCTAACTAGCAAATGACTTGCGTGAAACTTATTTTAGGACAATCATCTTTCTCAAGTAAAAAGGGAATCTTCCAAAATAATATGAGAAGATGTGAATCAACATGCTACCTTTCCTTTCCTCTCCTTTTTATTTTTCATGTTTTCTGGCTAAATTCACCAACGTATCCTTCAGCCTCTAATGCCTTAACATATTATTTAAAAATAGTATTCCAGGATTGCTTTCAGGTTACAAGTATTTTTTCCCCTCATATCCAATAGATGTCATTACCTGAATTGAAACTCGAGCAGAAAACCTCACAAGTCCTTCTTCAGTAAGCTTCTCAGAAGCACTTTTTCCTCTAACTCCCTTTGTGACAAGCTTAGTAGAATGTCCACCTCTATGTCGTGCTGACAAACCTTCATCAAAATGCATCTATAACCAGAGGAATATATGAAAAGCAATGAGTAAGTAAAGGAACACAAATAAAAAAACAAAGCAATTACTGCTACGCGTAAACAATGAAACTTAAGTATGTACATTGATTGTACATTTCAATATCAATTTCTAGTGATGGGAGCACTGCCATAGTTTTCAGAAAGCATATTCCATATGTTCTAAAAGGTAATGTTTGCTAGGAAGACTTCGAGTCCGTTTGGTCCCGCGCTTTCGAAGGTCAAAAGTACATTTCCAAACAAAATCACGGAAAATGTCCCGTTTGGGTGTATTTGAAAAAAATGACCATTTGAAAACATGAAAAATTGCACTTTTTCAAATCACATGCAAGGGGGTGCGTTTTTTATAAACACACAATTTTACCAAACAATTATGCGCTTTTTTTTTTATAAGTAATCACAAGTATTATTAAAAAGCGCAAATGCGCAACCAAGTACACGTGATGTATATAAGAGACACATAATTAAAAGAAGAGAAAAGCCTAGAGAAGCTTGATAGCTCGAAATAATAAAATCAACAATTATGCGCTTTTTTTTTTATGAGTAATCACAAGTATTATTAAAAACAACCAAGTACACGTGATGTATATAAGAGACACATAATTAAAAGAAGAGAAAAGATCTAGAGAAGCTTGATAGCTCGAAATAATAAAATCAAATACAGCAGCCCAGTAGTAAAGTGTCTTAAAGAAAGAAGCCTTTAATTCCACCGATGTTCACTTACAAACCTCAAAGTTCCGATCATTTATTTCCCTCCAAAGACACCACATAAGGCAGGATGGTATCATCTTCCATACTGCATCAAAATGTAGCTACCAACTTGCCCTCTCCATCATGCGAAGAAGTCTACCACTCAACTAGGCATAACCCAAGCCAGCCACGGTTGAAGATAGCGTTCCAAAGAGCACTGGAAATTTCACAATGGAGTTGAAGGTGATCCACTGATTCCCCACTCTTCTTACACATGGAAAACAAATCGACAATAATGATATGCCTCTTCCTAAAGTTGTTCATGGTGTGTGAATCTTCCCTAATGAGGCCGACCAAGCAAAGAACATCAATTTTTTAAGGGAACAAGGACATAGGAGCATGGTCTAAGCATTGAACAACCTTCTCTTGGAAGGTACTCAACAACGGTTGTCCTCACCACCGTCCCAACCTAAAGGAATACAACAAATTGAAGAACATAGTAAAGAGATCCACCTCCCAATTATGAGCCGCTCTAAGAAAGTTAACATTCCATTGATGAGAGGCACTAGAGAGATCCAGATGGTATGCCACGGAAGCTTCCTTAAATTGGGCAATACTGAATAAGTCTGAAAAAACAATCTTGATGCCTTGATCCCCTCACCACGCGTCATGCCAAAATCTAGTTTTGGAGCCATCACCCACCTTAAATCTAGTGTGACTAGAAAGCTCTCTCCAGCCCATCCTGATACTTTTCCTAAGCCCAACCCCATACAACCCATGGACCTTCTAAAAAAACCACTCACCTCATGAGTTACCATATCTAGAATCCACAACCACCCACCATAAGGCCTCTCTCTCATGTGCATAGCGCCAAAGCCACTTCTCCAAAAGAGATTGGTTAAACAAAAGTAAAGTTCGGACCCCTAACCCTCATTAAAAATTTGGAATACACGTCTTAGGCGAGCTAACTAAGTGGAATTTGAATTCTTCACCATTGCCATCCCACAAAAAATCCCGCTGCAACTTCTCTTCAACATTAGTGACATGTCCAATAGGGACCAACTCTGCTAGATTAATCCTCAAACCTAAAACCGCTTCAAAGCATAAAAACAAACAATCTACAAAGATGATTTGGATTTGGCCTGTAAAAAATAAGGTGTCATCTACAAACAAAAGGTGAGAAATTTTGAAAGCGCTCCCACTTCTAAACCCCACCGAGAAGCCTAATAATAGGCAACCCATTCACTATAACAGAAATCATTTCACTTAACGCCTCTATAACAATAATAAACAGAAAGGGAGACAATGGATCTCCTTGTCCCAAGACAATGGTTCCCCAACTTGCACAACACTTGGTTCCCCAAATCTAATCCTACTATCAAGGCACTTGTTAGTTTTGAGGATAGAGTGGAATTTGCATACCCTTGATGAAAGCATTATTTTTTTTTGATAAGTCAGAGTATTATATCCACAAAAAGGGCAAAGCGCCTCTAAGTACACAAAAACAAGAACACAGAGCGCCTCAAGTATACAAAGGAAACCCAAACCAACAACCCAAAGAACGCATGAACGCGCCTCTAAGTACACAAAAAGTATACAACGGAACCCAAAAAGAAAACCCGAAACAACCCAAAAGCGCAAAGGACCTAAATAACACCCTAACAGCAGCCCTAATGCACCTCCAGAGGGAACGAAAACGCATTCTTCGATCCTGACCAACCCCGTCACCGCTTACCCTTCACTGGAGAGATGGTGCAGTCCAAATTTTTGAGCTCTCTCATCCCCTTAACCTTAGGAACAGTAACTTCGACAAGATCCCGAAGTTTCTTGTCTTCACCTTCCCAAGACAACCCCAAAACAGGAGCGAGGTTCAAAGCGTTAGCCACTCAATCCTCCCCGACCACAGGAATAACACCCACAACTTCCGCAATCAAATCCTTGTTTTTATTCAATTGTTTAGCGACCTTTTCCTTCACCCTCCGGGTGTACCACAATTGTGACAAGGAGACAGAGGAATTAGTGGGAATACCACTTTACCTCCTAGTCTCCTTCACTGCAGCCCCATTGAAAATCGAGCTGACCTGTGACGAGGGCTGGACAACAGCAACAGAACTAGACCCAACCTCCGGAATAGGATCCTTCCCCTTACCCACCGGCGATACCTCCTTCAACACCACTGGAGGGGGAGGAGCAGCTCTTGGACCAAAGAACCCACGCCGAATCAAACTTTTTGCCGGTGCAGAAGGGCGCACCGGCTCATCCACCTGAATATCCTCCACCCCAGATGAAGTAACCTCATAATCCCTGCAGGGAGGGCTCACCGGCTCATCCACCTCCCAAGGAATTGCGAAGACCTCTTTGAGGGAAACACCCAAGCGTTCAGCAGGTGTCAAAGAGAATAAATCCTCCCAGTCCCTGCTCAGGAAGCCCGCCAGAAAATCCTCCGCAGAGGGGAAAGGAGAAACAGGGACCGGCATCAAAGCTACATCATCAGACCCATTGTCGTCGCCAAACCCATCACCGGCAGGAGTGGAGCCCTTCGCCGGCGAATCTTCAGAAACCTTCGCCCCGACAGCGAACCCCTCGGCAGCAGATTCGCAGACGAACACCGACTAAGAAGGCGCACTGACCGAAGACACTAGCACACCTGAGCACGACGACAGCACCACACCCACAATACTCAACGATGGCACCTCAAGGCCCTCCTCAGAACCCATAAACGTCCCCTTCGAAAGCACCAAAGGCGGCGTCTCACCAAGATCTGGCTCTAAAAACGAGCCCATCGGCGAAATTGGACCCGGACCCGAGTCACGACTCGGAATCGCACTCAGACCCGAAACTGATTTAAGAGCCGACCCAGGAACCCAACCCCCACTAGAGTTACTAAGGCCCAACACACGGACCCGTTTCCTCCTGCGATTGGGCTTTGGGGCAAGCCCAGCAGATACCTGGTCCAGCTTGCATTTAATTTGCCTTAGGAGACTCAGCACCCCACAAATTCCGAAATTGCCCTTTGTCTTCCTCCTCAAACGCACAGACCTAGCCGCCATCACCGGAGATTCGAAGCTCGAGCAGTCGACCGCGAGCAGCGCCTCCTGCCCACCTATCCCCCCCTCGTCATACGAAATCTGTAAAAGCTCCATACAAACCGAAGACAGCCCCTTCCTCTCGTTGCGATTCTTCAAATTAAACCCCATACTTCTAGAATCATCCCCGGCTTCCTTCACCTCAATGCGAGATCGAGGCTTCGAAAGCAAAACCTCCGCAAAAGAATGGTTCTGAGAACCTTCCCCAGTGACCCCGGCCTCCGCGAGTATATTCGGTAAAGGCTTCGAACTCAGCGAGGAGCAAAGCCTAGACACCTCCGATCCACCAACGGTGGCCAACAAAACACGCAACTCTTTCGCAAAGCGCCGCTAGCCCTTTCCATCACGCCCCTCCGGGAGCCATAACCCACCTTTACGACCACCCTCCGCAAACACGGCCACCTCTAAAAACCTCCCTGCCTTATTAGCACCCCCATGGACCATCAACGCCTTGTCCCCCTCACGGAACGACTTGGCGATGTCCTCCTTCCCCTGACACGCCTCTTCCACCGTATCTACCAACCAGGAGGAACATAGAGAGCTCACGAAAATAAACCCTACGAAGTTTTTCCTCCTTTCCTCCAACCGGAAAAGAGAAGACCTAACCTTCGACGAAAACCAGAAAGATTTAGCTTCGATGGAAAACCGACGTTCCATCGCAGTAACACTGGACCCTAACACATGGCACCTGTCAGGCTTACATGGTCGCTAGAGACGTCGAAGTCTGGGTGGGGTTAGAAAAAATTTGAAAAATAACGAAGAGAGAGAAGAGAGAGTTTTTTACTATAGCAAATTTGAATCCTTGATGAAAGCATTATGAGCCTTGGAAACAATCTTCTCCATTACGAATTTCAACATGTTAGCTAGAACTTTGCAACAATCTTGTAAACTCCACCCACTAAGCTAATAGGTTGAAAATCCATAACGTCAATGGCCCCTAATTTCTTCGGTATTAGAACAATGAAAGTGGCCTAAAGGCTTAATTCAAACCTCTAGCATGAAAATCATGGAAAACATTCATTATCTCTACTTTGAGCACCTCCCAACAAGCTTTGAAGTAACCCAATAATAAAATCGTCGGGCCTTGGGGCCTTGTTAAGGGCTTTCACCACCTCGAAGACCTCATCTTCCTTGAATGGTCTCTCCAACCAAATGCCACCCTCCCCCCTGGCCGCCAGCGGAATAAAAAATAAGGTCATCCAACCGAACTGTTTGGTAACAAGTTATCATAGAACTTATCACAGTTTGATATGAAAAAAACTGTTCTGTTAACCACCACCTGATCAATGGAATTATTCCTTCTATTCGAATTGGCCACTCAATAAAAAAACTTTGTGCACTTGTCACCCTCTCTTAACCATAACACCTTCAATTTTTGCCTCCAGCTCACCTCTTCCAGAAGACTTGACCTCTCCCAATCATTAATCACTATAGCCTTCCCTGTTTTCTCCACCTCTCTTAAACCTGTCTTCTACCAAGCCTTCCCTGTTTTTTTTTTTCCTCCTCCACCACTGTTACACCCTATCTACAAAACCCTCTGATTTGACCACATGTTCTTGAACATGAAATATCTTCTCGCTCTAGGAAAGCCTCCGCAATCCAGAATGATGGGGAAATGATCCCAGCACAATCTAGGCAACCTATTCTGGGTCAAATCAGGGAATTAGGCTTCCCAATCAGGAGAAACAATGAATCTATCAATTCTAGACCACGAAGGAGGGTCCCTATTGCTAACCACATAAAAGTGTCACCTATAAGAGGGATATCCATGAGCCCCTGCTAAAAAATGAAATCTAAAAACTCCACCATAGCAGTATAAAAACAGGTTTCACCTAATCTCTCATTAGGAAAAACGAGTGACATTGAAATCCCCCTTATGGACCAGGGTAAGTCCCATAAAAGCCTCATATCACAATCGACATTAAAGGCTAGAGCCATAAACAACCACAAAAGCCCAAGACAATTAATCTTCAACATTTCTTAAAGAAACGGCTACCGAAAACTCACCCACACTCTTCGATTTTCTCCACCACCCTTCTATCCCACACGAGCAATAGACCCCCTAATGCCCCCCATTGAATCTAAGCAACACCAATCTGCATGACTGCATCCCTATAAGCTAAGCACAATATCGTAAGGCATAAACTCCATTTTGGTCTTTTGAAGACAAATAATATCCCCCTTCCAATCTTAAGCACATTTCCCACAATAAGCATTTCTCCCCCTCGTTCAACCTCTTACATTCAATGATAACAATTTAGGCTTCATTGACAAACCGAGAAACGCCTCCCCGTTGCTCTGCTTTGGCTAGGACTCCCTCCTGTAAAATCTTAGTCGATAGAGCATGACAATCTTTTTAACCCTCTCTTACTTCCAATGGCTGATTTGGAAACCCATCCCTCTAGATAATGACTCGTTTCAATGGTTGTAAACAACGCCATTAGTTCACCTTCAAACCACTCACATGGTAGACCAACAATATGGCAAATGCCCACCACCTTTTGCTGAACCCAACTTGAAGCCATTGGCCCTTAACACCCAGGGTTGACAGACACACCACGTAAACAGCAATTCAAACACAACATTCCACTTTTAAAAATCGCGTTTTCATTAACTGTGTTTTGAAATCACTACTTTTTCAAACTGCAGGTTTTGAAACTACTAGACCAAACGGACCCTTCAATTCAGAAGTCAAAGGAGAATTGACATGTTTTAAATGTAAGGCACCTGCCTCTTGAATATAAAAACGCATAAGTAGAAAGCAGTTGATAATTTCCCTCTATCCTTACTCACACAATTGACAGTCAAAAGGAATACAGTAATAGTATTTCTAAGGTTTCTTATCTTTGTGAGTCTCTGACCAAATATCTTAAAAGGTCAGAAGAGTTTTTTATTTTTTATTTCTATTTTTTGCTTAAGAAAAATATGTAGTCATAGCACTGCAGTAACGTTGACCTACTAAACACATCTGTAGCATTTCTATCCATGCTAGTGAAGCAAATTGTTTCCCATACAAGAATTTCATATAAGGGTGTAATTAATTTGATCTAAGGATTAAACTTTGTTTTGATTTGTTTCTTCTCAATACACTATGGTTCTGTTTCTCCAAGTAATTGGTGCTTAGTGAAATGGTATGTACATATTGAAGCTTTTATGACTACCCACATACCAGGATAGCACCCCTTCTTTGCTTTACAAAAAATTTATTACTCATCAAAAGAAGATCTCATGGTGTGTCTATTATAAAACTTACCAAAAGAAAAGTGTCTATTGTAAAGTTCTCTTTATTCTTCCCTCTCAGACATCAATTATTGTATGTCGCTAGTTTAGCTAACAAATCATCATAAACAGCACATTCTAAATGTTAATTTTATTCCAGAACCTTAATCTATCAGTCCCAAAATCATCTACATAGAGTCTCCAGCAATCCTAACCCTGTTTCTCAAACTATGGTGCTGAAATTCCCAAGCTATCCAACCAAGGCCATCATTCTACTCTATATTAGAAACAATGAGGGTTTTCCAAATCAATAATAAAGGGCATACCTTAGCATGTTCCAAATATTTGATAGCTTCTTCTTGTGTAGAAGAATTCATAAACAACTGAATACAGCAAAGTCCAGCAGCAACGTGGTCCTTCTTAATAACCTGGACCATTAAGATTTTTTTATTTTATTATTATTATTATTATTATGATAAGTAAAGCATTCCATTAGTCAAGTCTAAAAAAATTCAAGTAAAGTTCAGATAAATCAAGCTTAAATGAACCTGGAGTTAGAAAATAATTTCAAAGAAAATTCGACCGTAAAAAGACCAAAATTTTCTTGTGGGAAATAAAAGCAATGACAGAAATATAATACTTTTGGAAGTAGAATAGAGAAAAGTGAAATAAGAATCATAACTTGCAACTCATCAGTCTCTTAATGCTGCTAAAAGGAAAGGAGAAAGAACAGATCATAAAGTCTCTTAATACTTCAGATACAAAGATACAATATAGGAAGGACAACCACACAGGAATTTCTGCCTTAACAACATCAAATGAATATGATGCTTAGTTTGCATAGTTTCAAAAATACATAGGAGCGTTCTATTGACCTGACATCCCTACCCCCACACTAGCACTAATACAACATGATATTTGTATGAATTGTTTAACAGTGAATCTCTAAACAGCTTATTGAATCATAAAGCAGCTCTGTTCTTGCAAATGTTGCTAACTCAGAGTTAACATAAGAAAATAGAATTAGAGAAGGAATAACTGCTTTATTCTGAGTGGAGATTACATGCCAATGAAATTTTTACCAAGATTTTTTTAGCCTGAATTCTCTATTCTGACCAGATGAACACCTTGTTTCCATTCTCACCTTAACACACCCACACAGCCCCATCCCTAACGCATCCTCCTCCCTGTCAATTTCCAAAGAGATGTCCTTGAAAAAAGGACCCAACACCTTATGTTTTGAAACAGTTTCGGGTTTGAAAATCAATTTAGGAAAATCAGAAATTACTCCAATAGTTGAAGTGGGAGATGTAGAAGATATGTCCAGTATTCATGGGTGTAGCGTCTCTTCATTGCCAATAAAATAATTGGGTATGCCTTTGGGTGCTTCATATAAGGCCACTTCTATTTGGAATGACATTATTGAAAAAATGGAACATCAATTGGCTGATTAGAATAAACTTTACTTATATAAGGGTGGTAGATTGACACTAATTAAAAGTACTTTATCCAATGCACCTACGTATTACTTGTCTCTTTTCCCTATTCCGACGCAAGTCACCAATAGACTTGAGAAACTTTAGAGGAATTTTTTATGGGGTGGTATTGGGGAAGAGTTTAAATTCCATTTAGTAAATTGCGCAAGGATCTGTACTCCAATAAAATCAGGTGGGTTGGGAGTTAGAAATCTGATTCAGTTCAATCGAGCCATTTTGGAGGTGGTTGTGATGGTATGCTATGAATAGAGGCATTATGAAGATTGGTAATTGAACTTAAATATGATAATACAAGGAGTAGTTGGTGCTCTAAGGAGGTAATGGGGACATTTGGAATGGGAGTTTGGAAACATATAGAAGGGAGTGGGACAAGTTTTCCAAATTTGTTTGATTTGAAGCGGGGGTGGGGTCAAAAGTTAGTTTTTAGCATGATATTTGGTGTGGGGATAGGCTGTTGAAGACATCTTATCCAGTTTTGTTTAGTATTGCCTAGAGAAAAGATGTGTGGGTGGCGGATAATATGCAGTTTCAAAAAGGGATTTTTTGGATAAGTAATGTTATATAAAAAGAGCGCAGAGGGGCGCAACCCTAGTACACAGGAAGTATACAAGAGAACGCCTAAGAGGGGCTAGAGAAGAAAAATAGAAAATCAGAAAAGGTAATCACAGTAGGGGCCAGCCAAGCCGCCACCCACGTGAAAAGAGTAATAAAAAAGAAATGTAAAAGATCTTCCAAGCTTCTTTCGGAATCCTCGAAAAATCTCCCATTCCTCTCGGACCAAAGGCACCACATGATACAAAGTGGTACCATTTTCCAAACCACAGCACTGCGTGGGCGCCCCCCCGACCACCAACAATGCAAAAGGTCTACAACCCTCCGAGGCATACTCCAAGCCAATCCAAAGCGACTGAAGAAGGCGTTCCATAAGATTTGGGCACTCTCACAATGAAGAAGTAGGTGGTCAATAGTTTCCTCTTCTTTTTTACACATCCCACACCTATTGACCAAAACAAAATTTCTCTTCTTTAGATTGTCCAAAGTAAGAATTTTGCCAAGAGCAGCCGACCACACAAAGAACGCCACCCTTGGAGGGGCTTTAGTACGCCATATGCTCTTCCAAGGAAAAGGTAAACTGACGGATGAGTTTAGAATACCGTAGAAGGATTTCACCTCAAACTTACCCTTCCTATTCGGAACCCACCAGATTTTGTCAGCCCCACCGTTCAAATTATAAGAGTACAAGAGGCTATAAAGAGACGCCAAATCATCCACTTCCCAATCATTCAAAGATCTCACAAAACTAATATTCCATTGACGAGAATCACTCTCAAAATTCTCCGCAATGGAGGCCTCCTTGTTGCTGGCCAGATTATATAACCCCGGATAACTCTCCAAAAGAGGCACATTACCACACCACACCTCCCCCCAAAAACTGATTCTGGACCCGTCACCTGGAATGAGTCTGATATGATTGGAAAAATGATGCCATTCCTTGCTAATAAACTTCCACAAACCCCTTCCATATGAACCTGATCCAACTTTGGGCCTCCACCCCCCTCTCTCCGATCCGTATTTAGCCTCCACCACTTTTTTCCACCAAGCGTCAGGTTCACTAGCATACCTCCACAACCACTTACCAAGAAGGGCGCGATTGAGGCATCTCAAGTTACGAATACCTAGACCCCCTTCTCGGATAGGAGAGCAAACTTTCCGCCAATTCACAAGATGGAATTTGAATTCCTCACCCATTCCTCCCCAAAGGAAGCCACATTGAATCGACTCCATGCGCTTTGCCACCGCTACTGGAATAGGCAACAAAGACAGGAGATAAGTGGGGAGATTGGATAAGGTACTTTTTATTAGGGCGACCCTGCCCCCCTTAGAGAGATAAGACCTCTTCCAGCTGGCAAGAGTTCTCACTGACTTTTCCACCACCCCGTTCCAACACGCCTTATCCTTGAATCGAGCCCCCAAAGGCATGCCCAAATAAGTAATAGGCAAAGACCCTACTTCGCAACCCAAAGTCTCCGCCAAAACTCCAATATCACTCACCTCACCAACCGGCACAAGAGTCGACTTGGCCAAATTAACCTTGAGCCCGGAAACCAATTCAAAGCAGGTAAGCAAGTTACTTATGGTTTGCACCTGCATCTGAGAAGCCCCAGAGAACATCAATATATCGTCTGCAAACAAGAGATGCGAAATGTGAACCTGCTCACTCCCCCTATTACCCACAACAAAACCGGAGAAAAGTCCCTGTTCAACCGAGGCCTTCACCATTCTACTAAAGGCTTCCATAACAATCACAAAGAGGAATGGGGAGAGGGGGTCACCTTGCCTCACCCCTCGCGAACTGTAGAAAAAACCCGCCGGCGAGCCGTTAATCAAGACTGAGAAGGAGACCGTAGAGATACAATAAGCAATCCAAGAACACCATTTCTGCCCAAACCCGCATCTCCTAAGCGGGTTTGTTATTTTAACTAGACTAGTTCAAGATTGGGAGGTGGAGATGGTACTCTCTTTCTTCCAGAGGTTGCATTCTTGCTAGTCAAGACATGGAGAGGGGGATAGAATAGGTTGGAGTCCTTCCAAGAGGAATAAGTTTGAAGTGAAGTCATTCTATCAAGTGTTAACAAGCTAGGATGGCTGTCCTTTTCCATGGAACAGTATCTAGAGATTTAGAATTCCTTCTCGGGAAGCCTTTTTTGTAGGAATTTTTTTTTTTTTTTGATAAGTCAATAGAATATATTAAAAGTGCAGAGGGGCGCAACCCTTAGTACACAGGGAGCATACAAAGGGGGGCTAGGGGGAAGAAGAAAAGAGAGAGAAAATCAGCATAACTAATCACCCGTGGGGCAAGCCAGCCTGCTGTCCACGTGAAAAGGGTAAAAAGAAAAAAGTGGAGTAGTTCCTCACTAGACCTCAAAGAGTCCTCGAAACATCTATCATTTCCCTCCCTCCAAATACACCACATAATACAAAGAGGAACCATTTTCCACACTACAGCGCTCCTAGAAAAACCACTCGACCACCAGCTGGCAAATAACTCCTTGATCGTGCAAGGCATAACCCAACAAAGACCAAACCGGGTGAAAAAGGCGTTCCACAAGGCTCTCACCGCCCCACAATGAAGAAGAAGATGATCAACCGACTTCCCATCCGACTCGCATAACCAGCACCTATTCACCACCACCATACCCCTCCTCCTAAGATTATCCAAAGTAAGAATCTTGCTCCGAGCAGCTGTCCAAGCAAAAAACGCCATTCTAGGAGGGGCCTTAGATCTCCAAATGCTCTTCCAAGGGAACGAAGAAGATCCAGAAGACGAGAGATCTCGGTAGAAAGACTTGACCTCAAAAATCCCCTTACGCAAGGGCAACCACCACAACTTGTCAACCCCAACCCCTCTCATCATACAAGCATACAAGCACCTGTAAAACGAGGCCAAAACCTCCACCTCCCAGTCATTAATCAGCCTAGTAAACTGGATGTTCCATTGGATAGTTCCATTTGAGCTCTCCATATTGTCCGCAATTGACGCCTCCTTGATGCTGGCAATATTTTTGTAGGGAAAATATTGAAGCTTGATATTTTGAGAAAGGGAAATGTTGTGGTGGTTGAGTGGTGTTGTATGTGTAAAAAGAGTGGGGAATCAATTGACCATTTATTGATTCATTGGGAAGTCACGACAGAACTATGGAGTTCCATTCATAATTTGTTTGGTGTAGAGTGGGTTATGCCGACACAGGTTATTGATTCGTTGACTAATTGGGACAGTCAGGTTGGGTGCAGTACAGGTATGGAGGTTGGCACCATTGTGTTTAATGTGGTGTCATTGGCGTGAGAGGGATGCTTGGCACTTTGAAGATGTAGAGACATCGGTGGCAGAGTTGAGGAAGATTGTTCTTCTTTCTTGACAAGTAATTACATATTTGGGTAGCTGCACATCATAGCTTGCTTGTTTCAAATTTTACAGATTTTTTGAATTTGGGTTCTTCATTTTCTTCATATTAGGGGTTTTCTTGTATATTCCTTGCGTACTAGGATTGCGTCGCTTTGCTCGTTATAAACGACATGCAATTACTTATAAAAATAAAAATAAAAAATTAACTATTTGATCCTCTCCCCTTTCCTTTCCCTCTATTAGAGTGTCCTTCCTTCATGTCAAAATTAACTGAACAAATCAACCTCTTTAGCTCGCAGTTTCCTCTGTTCACTAATTTGTATTGACACTCAGGATCACTACCCAAGCTAGCCTGATATCTATATACTTAAATGCCAACATTTGATCCTCAAAGCCCACACACGACAGCCCCACTACAAGACAAAAAATTCTTCACCCAATCAGAAGACATTGAGTGAGGCACTTCCCATTCTTCAATCATAGCAATAGGATGTACTATTAGTGGCACATATTCTTTTCTCTCACTGTTAGGAACAGTCTTTAGAACAATCACCACTAGCAAAGAAGAATTATTCATCCTCTCCATTCAACTCAATATCCTGCATCTCCTATAAAGTCAGACCTTTAATCTCCCATCCCCATCCCCAGTATCAATTCCTAACCTATCCCCCTTTTTAGGGCTGGGTATCGGTCATATCGGTCCGGTTAATAAGGTTATCAGTTATTGACCGATAAGCTATCGGTTAATCGGTCATATCGGTAATCGGTTAAACCGGCCGGTTAAACCGGTTTTTATTAACTTTTTATTGAGCTTTTTACTAGTTGTTAATTGGGCCAAAAATTAGTTATTTTGAGAGGTCAAATACTTTTTGTTGGGTTAAAGCCTAAAATAACTTATTAAAAATTAGTTGTTTTGACCCTTTTGGGAGCCTAAATATATATATGGCTAAACTAGCTTATTGAATCTATTTTTATATTGATCCACTACATATTTTTTATATTATAAAATAAAAATCAAAAGAGTAAAAAGTATAAAATTAAAAAAAATTAAAAATTAAAAATACTTATCGGTCATATCGATTAACCGATAATAAAATTTTAACCGACCGATTACCGACCGATAAGATTACTGGTATAAATTTTTTAACCGATTACCGACCGATAACTAACAGTAACGGTTATATCGGTTCGGTTAATATCGGTAATCGGTCGGTTAATCGGTAACGGTTAATTTGCCCACCCCTACCCCTTTTCAACACCCGAAGAAGACCCTTATATCAACAATCCACTCTCCTACCCTCCTATGCCCTCTTAATTGTTGTCATTGCCACCATCGGCCTTATCTGTGGAAGACCAAACAGTTCCGTCAACTTCAACCGTCTTTCTCTGTGATGTTATCACCCTTATCAGGGCATACAACCGACAACAAACTTCAGAGCCCACCATAGGAAATAGCGCGCTTACCTCCACTTTCCATTGAACCATGTGTTTGGGATGTTCCTGACGTCGATTTACGACCATCCTATTTGACTTTTCGACCTATTGCTCAACTTGGCGGACTGGGCCTCTACTTCCATTGTCTTCTTCACACCATCATCACCAACTTGTCCAGCGTGATTTCCAGGTGTTGTCTGCGCGACCTTCCTTCCAAAACCTACCAATCCATTCTCCATTTGTATCCCATAATTACTCATTTTACCCCTGCCCGGAAATTCAATCTCCAAAGCATTGCCCTTCTCTACCAGCGCATTCATGACCAAACACCATTCGTGCTCCACCATCTGCAACGTTTCCTAATCCACATCAACACCATCACTATTTCGACACTTGACAACACCGTTATTTTCCAAATAATTCACCACCGTCCTCATTTGAGAAACAAAATTGCCCCACCCACTACCCTCTCAACCCTCCGGGATATTAATGAAGCTATGCCAACCTCCTACACCGTACTCCGACAAGTCCAAAAATCTTCCATAGCTATTCACCCGCTGCTGCACAACATACAAGAAACTACCATCTCGAAAAGTTTTGTAGAAGTCTCAAATTTTATTCTTTTATGATCAGTTCCTCCACCATGTTCAACAACCATATCACGCTAAACTTGCCCAAAATCACTGCTCGATATACTCCTTTACTTCTCTCGGCTAACCGAATTCCTCCATTCCCAACTTTTGACAAAATCTCAAATGTCTTTGCTTTGACGAAAAAGAATCCCAAGTATCCCATCACTGATAAACGAAATAATACTTCAACACCCCAATGTTGGTGATGACTGACCTTAGGGATATTTCAGAAAGCATACATTTTTTTTTTGGAATTTTTTTATTAAATAATTTAATCAATGAGAAAGATCTACATGGCCACATGGGCATTTTTGTGCACAGTTTGACTACTGTGTTTTTTATTTTTTTTATAAGTAATGTGTTATATATCAAAAACCCAAAATGGCGCGCAAACAAATACACAGGGACGCACCCCGCAAAGAAGGGTGCACAACACAGCATACAAGAAAACGACAAGAGGCCCCAAGAAACACCCAAAGCTCACAAGAAGCACCCAAAATAATCTCCCTCACAAAACCACACCTGCAAATACCCACTGCAGCCCAAGCATTACAAGGAAATAATCTTGCCCTTCGGCCCAGGCCACTCAACCATTAGCCTAAGCTCCTCTTTCATCTCGTTCAGCCAGGCAACCTTTCGATCATCCAACTCCTTATCGACCTCCCACCGCCCATCCTCGCAAGCAACCATACAAATCCATCGGATATCCTCCTCATCGACCAGCAACCTCCCTTGCTCACGAGCAAGCAAATTAATCCAACGAAACTCCTCCTCCATTTTCTTCAAGAACGTCGAATGATCTTCATCCTTAACCTCTTCATAAATCTTTATCCAATCCTTAATCCTCTCAAGCAGACAAATTTGCGATTTGGACAGCCTGAAACCCAAGGACGGCTCATAAAAAGGAGAAGACTCCGCCGGCGTAGCAGAACCAGAAACCAAACCGGAAGAGAGGACAGAATCTGACGCCTGAGGAATAGGAACCACCAATGGATGAGGAGTAGGACCAGAAGTCGAAACGGAATCGGGATCAGGGACGAAATCAAAAACAGGAACCAAATCGCCTTGGCAGGTTCGAAAACCAGCGGCGTAGCAAACCTAGGAAGAGCCTCTGAAGAAGAGGGGATCGCCGGAGAAGACATCGGCGTTGCAAACCCAGAACTCGCCGGCGTTGCAAGCCCAAGACCCGCCGGCGTTGCAAACCCAAAACCTGCCGAGGCTGCAGACTCAAAAACCAACCCTGTAGAACTCGCCAGCCAATCCTCAACATTTTGACCCGAAGGAGACCTAGATGGCGGCTCCAAAACTGCTTCTTTGACCAACGAAGAGGACACCAAAATAAAAACCTATGTGGCCGAAACAGGCTCCCCCGTAAAAGAAAGAGCCGACCCAGAATCCAACCCAGAATCCGATCCGGAATCCGACCCAGTAATGCCCAGCCCACTAAGGATCTGATCCAATTTTTCACAAATTAACCCTAAACACTTCTTCTTCTTCCTCCTACCTTTAGCCGTCACCTTCACCGGATGAGACGTCAGAAAAGCACACTCCATTTCATAACAATCCCACGCGGAACGCTCCTCCTTGCCATCAAACCCCAACTCATAACTACTCGCCACCAAGAACAGATCAATCTCCTGCAACGAGAAGATTTACGAATCAGTCGAGTCCTCCACCTCACAGGAAGGAGATCGCAGAGCGTTGGCGAAGGATCTGCCATTTTCGATCCCCTTAGAGCCCTCAGAAGAGCACCCAGGAGAGCTATCCACCCCCGCCAACACCAATCGAAGCTCAACCACAAATCTTCATTAGACCCGCCCAGATCAGGCCTCAAGGATCCAAATGAAACCCTTTCGCTCGTCATCCACAAAAGCAACCACCTCCAGGAATCTCCCAGCTTTGTTGCATCCCCCTCTCACCGACAACAACATCCTACCCTCACTAGAAGACTTGACGAAATCCTCCAGCACCGGAGACAGACACCTCCTCCACCGTAGCAGCCAACCATGATGCACTTCGATGACCCACTAGAATAAGCCCTAAAAAACCCTTCCTTCTTTCTTCCAAACGAAGCTTAGCATTCTTCGTCGAGAAGAAAAAGGTTTTAGCTTCCACCTTAAACCATCGCTCCATCCTAATCTCACCCCATGGAAAACCGTCGTTCCATCGCAGCAACACTGGACCCTAGCACACGGCACCTATCGAGCTTACATGGTCGCTGGAGATGGCGTGATCTGGGAGGGATTTGAAAAAATTTGAAAAAACCGAAGAGAGAGAGAACGGAGAGTTTTTTACTGTTCTGGTAAAACATCAAGATAAGTTAGTTTGACTACTGTGAAAAGATTAAAGCATGGAAAGCAATTTTCCATCATTTTAGCATACATGCAGACATAATATGTACATGTAGGCCAAAATTGTAAGTATAAATAAAAAGATTATCTAATAAAAAGATTATCAAAATACTAAAATTATACTTTTCATTTTAAATTCAAAAACATACAATCTGAAAAGTTTTACCTGAAACTTGTATAAATAATTGAAAAGTTTGTGTGTTTCACAATAGAGGCAAATGCGAACAAGGGCTGCAGCTGTATGCTGATTTACTGCCACATCCTCCAGATTTGCTGATGACATTCTTGTTGAAATCACTTCCTCAAGAACAGGCATTGCACCATAACCAATACACAACTCACACAAATCATCAATGGTCCCATAATCAGTCACCAAAGGATCTGGTCTTTGAGGAGAGGAGGAAGAAGTTGCTACAACCCCCATTGTTAATGGTTGAAGAGGGGGAGCAACGGCATTTGAAGGAAAAAACAAGCAGCAAGCATCATTGTAGTGGCCATGTCTAAACATAAAACTTATCAAATGCTGGCGTGCATACTGCAAAAGTCAAAAAGTATTATATTAAGAACACACCATGAATTAAACTAGGAAATTATCCTAAATCTACTACACAGGAGAGAGAGAGAGAGAGCGAGATGCTGAGAATGCCGATAACCATAGTGCCCACAGGTGTCAATGACATGGAGAGAAGAAAAACAAGAAAAGATATTGGAAAAAATTTAACAAAACTCTAGATACCAAGCTAAAATAAACAACAGAAGCAAACTCTGAGCCAGAACCCTTTCTGCACAGTTTTTATGTAAAGAAAGAATATTGATCATATATTTCTTAGACCTATCTGTGTAAATGCATGTGCATGTATGTTATGGAATATGGACTAGAAATTCGCACAACTAATTCAAAAAGACACTTCCAGTCCAGATCCAGGAGAAAAAAGTACTTGCATCTGAATGCCAAACCTAGAAAGATAAGCTTGATTATGTAAGGATGAAGCTTACATCTTGTAAATAGTTAACACATTCAACATATCGGATGCTGTCCAGATTACTTCGAGGTCCATCTTCAAAGTTTGACCTATGGGAGGAATTATCGTTTGCAAATTCTTGAGACCGCCTAGATCTCTCCGAACGAGGAAAGGTGGATGGCATGTAAAGCACATTGAGATATGAATCAGCAGAAAGAGAATCATCCAAGATTGTTGGTGCACTTTTGGCCAAATGCTCAAACCTACAGTATAAGTAACATCAATGAGATTGTAAGCAACAACTAGTATCTGAAAAGTGTACCTTTTATTGGTTAGAGAAAATTAGTTATGACTAGCTTAAATCTACTTCTACTTCTTCACAAATACACGATGATAATTCACAATAAACTACTGAAATTATATGAAACTAGCAGACCATTTAGAAACACAACCACAAGGATTCAACAGGCCTAACCTTGACAAGACAATAGAGCAGCAAAATATCATGCTGGATTCCAGCGAAGGGTGATTCTAAAAGAGTGATGTTGCAAAGAGAAATCGTTAAAGTTGATGCGGCTGATATTGATATCACTTCAGACTAAAGGTTCAATGCATCACACGTTGACACATTTTTATTTTATTTTTTGATAAGTAATGTAAACCCAAGTTTTTCTTCTTTGCAAACCATAAGTGAACCAAATACAAAGTTTACACCCCAACCAATATTGGTTAGTGATCTTTAATGGTAAGCAAGGCCAGCTCCATGGTTTGGCCAATTAGACCACCGCCTAAGCCTAAAATTTATAAACAGCCCCCAAAAAAGGCAATTTAAATTAAATTTGTCAGGAAAAAGAGAAGGTAAAAGGTCTTAAGAAAAATAAAATGAAAGGAGGCCATTTGACATGCTATAAGGGTTTTGAAAAAAAAAAAAAAAATGTGATGCAGCACGTTTAAAATCTTAAGAAATTCAAAACTAAAGCACGATCCACTTTCTTTTTATACATTTTTTCTATTATTTTCTTTCATCACCTCTAATCTTTTGCTTTTTGGTTTTATCATTTTCTATTTCTTTGATATTTTATATGTTATACTTACTATCAAATGCCGTTGATTTTAGTTGGTTCTTGTTGTAGTTTGTATGAACAATTTAGACACAAAATGTGGAGACTATTAAACTTATTCAACTTATCTTAACTTAGGGAAATATCATAAAAACTAAACCACCCCCAAAACCCTAATGACTCAAACCCTAATTCTTCTAACACTCCCCCTCAAGCTAGAGCATATACATCATATGAATCCAGCTTGGAAGATACAAGCAAACAAAAAACGATTAGAAAAACATACTAACATTCTCAATCAAGCTAGAACAGTTTGGAGCACACCATGCAAAAAACTCAAAACAAATAACAAGATAATTTAATAAAACTTCAAGACCGGTCGAAAACTCGTCGGAAGCTTGATCAACCAAGATTTGATCGGACCTCACCACAAAACACCAAGGCTGGTCGGACACAACGATCACAACACTACATCGGTTCTTGCCGCAAAACACCAAGGCCGGACAGATACATCGATCAATTACAACTTGGGATCGGTTCTCGCCACAAAACACCAAGGCTGGTCAGATACATCAATCACAACATTGGATCGGTTCTCACCGAAAAACACAAAGGCCAATCGGATACATTGATCACCAACAACCAACAAGTTTCGCCGGAAAACAGTTACTGGGGTGAAAAAAAATTCGCCCGAGACTCGTCGGAACTTCGACGGAGCTTCAAAACAAGCCAAAGACAAGCAAAACATGCAGGCAATACTTAAAACAGAAGAAAAACACTGAAAAACAGAACAGAACAAAAACAGTCACTGGAGGCTGCCAGACCTTCGCCGGAGACTCACTGAAACTTGCCGGAGAAGACAGAAAACTCCAGCCATTCAAAAACAATGGCTACAAAATCAATAGAGGGCCACACAGTAACAACCAAAAAATCAAATTGCCGAGAACTTTTTTCTGATGGCCACTGCAACTTTTCCAACCACCACAGAACATGCCGGTCATCACACCCAGCAACAAGAACTCGCACCCCAGCAGCAACTACAGTGCTGGTTTTTTTTTTTTTTCTCGATGGCCGCTGCACCACGCCGGCCACCTTACACCAACCACTACAGACAATGCCGGCAACCACAAAGCAGGCCGGCCAACATCACAGGACACCAAAATACAAACAAAATCTTTTTTTTTTTTTCTCGCCGAAAGAGTGTTCCGGTCACCATTAAAAAAAAAAAAAAAAAAAGGTCTTCGAAGGTATTGCCCGTGTGGGCATTATGCCCACATGGGTAGTGCTGCCACCCAAAAAGCCGTCAACAAACAACACAAATAGAGCAGAAAAAACACTACTATACCATGTTGTAGTTTGTATGAACGGTTTAGACACAAAAGGTGGAGGCTATTAAACTTATTCAACTTATCTTAACCTAGGGAAATACCATAAAGACTAAACTACCCCCAAAACCCTAATGACTCAAACCCTAATTCTTCTAACAATTCTTATTGCAAGTTTCAATTGCATGCCATTGATTTTAGTACACGTTTAATTAAATCCTACTTAAAATCGTTTTTTTTTTTTTGATAAGTCGGTGTATTATATACCAAAAAAAAAGCGCAAAGCGCCACTAAATACACAAGAACGAGAACGCAAAGTGCCTCAAGTATACATAGGAATCCCAAACCAACAACCCAAGGAAAGCGCAAACACGCCTCTAAGTACACAAAAAGTATACAAAGGAACCCAAAAACAAAGCCCGAAAAAACCCAAAAGCAGCAAAGGACCTAAACAACACCCTAGTGCACTTCCGGAGGGAACGAAAATGCATTTTTCGATCCCAACCAACCCCATCGCCGCTGGCCCTTCACCGGAGAGATGGTGCAGTCCAGATTTTTGAGTTCTCTCATCCCCTTAACCTTAGGAACAGAAGCTTCAACAAGATCCCGAAGTTTCTTGTCTTCACCTCCCCAAGACAACCCCAAAACAGGAGTGAGGTTCAAAGCATTAGCCACCCGATCCTCCCTAACCACAGGAATAACACCCACTGCCTCCGCAATCAAATCCTTGTTTTTATTCAGCTGTTTAGCGACCTTTTCCTTCACCCTCCAAGTATACCCCAATTGAGACATGGAAACGAAGGAATTAATGGGAGAACCACTTTCCCTCCTAGGCTCCATCACAGCAGCCCCATCGGAAGACGAGCAGACCTGCGACGAAGGCAGGACAGCAGCAACAAAGCTAGACCCAACCTCCGGAGTAGGATCCTTCCCCTTGAGCACCGGCGAGACCTCCTTCAACACCACCGGAGGGGGAGAAACAGCACTCGGACCAAAGAACCCACGCCGAATCAAACTTATAATCGTTTATCTTACAAGAAAGATAAAATCAATTAGTCATATTATCTATTGAGAATAATATATTAACAAAACTTTAAGATGAAAATTTGATTAGTAAATTTACATTTCAATATATTAATAAATTTTATATTAAATATTGAAAAATTAGTTCAAAAATTTATTATATTAATATTCTTTTTATAAGTAATAAAACAATCTCATTGAATGCATAAGGTGCCCTTAAGTACACAGGAAGTATAAAAAATGATCCACCTAACTAGAAAAAGCAAAACGACCAAGAAAATCACTATAACTAATATAAAGGAAGTATACAAGAGAACCCCTAATAGAAAGAAAAAGAAATACATAAATTTAGAAAATTAGCATAAGTAATAACATGCAAGCTATGATGAGCCGCGATCCAAATATATGTGTTAAACCAGAAGCTTCCTCAATTCGAACATCGAGGTCTCTACGTCTTCAAAATGCCAAGCATTCATTTCACGACAAATACACCATATTACACACAACGGAACCATCCAAACTTCCTTGGCTAGACCACCTCCAAGCACAGCGCCCCAGCTAATCAATAAATCCAGCACCCATCTTGGCATAACCCACTCTACCCCAAACAAAGAAAGAATGCAACTCCATAATTCACGTGCGACTTCACAATGAAGTAAAAGATGGTCAATGAATTCCCCATTCTTCTTACACATACAACACCATTCAACCACCGCAAAACTCCTTTTTGCAAATTATCATGCATCAAAATTTTCCCCAATGCTACTGTCCACACAAAAAAAGCCACCATCAACGGAGCCTTTACATGCGATATACTCTTCCATTGAAATAAATGTCCAGCATGGCTATTTAAAACTTCATAGAACGACTTTACTTCAAATTGACCCCTCTTGTAAGGACTCCAAATCAACCTGTCCTCCCCATGTCGAACCTGGAAAGAATACAAGCTCTCGAAAAAGGATAGAATCATTCCCATCTCCCAATCCTGGACTAAACGCGTAAAGATGACATTCCACATTATAACTCCATCTTGAATGTGCATGTTATCCACCACCCACGTGTCTTCATCCCAAGCAATACTAAATAAAGCCGGATAACATAGCTTCAATGGGCTGTCCCCACACCAAGTGTCATTCCAAAAACTTACTTTGGACCCACTCCCCACCTCAAATCGAACAAAATTGGAAAACTTAGCCCATCCCTTTCTAATATGTTTTCACACGCCCACTCCAAAAGTTCCCAATACCTCTTTTGAACTCCAACCACCCCTCGTACTCTCATATTTAGCTGCAATCACCAATCCCCATAAAGCCTTTCTCTCCATAGCATACCGCCACAACCATTTTCCCAAGAGAGCTTGATTAAATTGAGTCAAGTTTCGAACTCCTAACCCACCTAACTCTATCGGAGTACAAATCCTCTTCCAATTCACTAAGTGTAGTTTTACCTCATCCCCAACGTCACCCCATAAAAAATCCCTTTGGAGCCTCTCTAGTCTATTAGCCACACCCACTAGAATAGGGAACAAAGATAGAAGAAGAGAAAAAGAGAAGCTAGAAAGAGAGAAGCCAGGAAAAGAGAAAGGGAGAGAAGAGAGAAGAAGTTGGGGAAGGGGGAAGAGAGAGAGGGAGAAGAATCAACTCTTCATTATTTTTATTCAATAAAGTGTCCCTTCATTAGAGTGCATAAGATATTTAATTACACTAATAACTAAACCCTAGGGCACTGCCCATTTATTGCTTTACATAAAATAACCTAGGACAATGGCTAGTTATTAAATTGCCTAAAATAAACAATACCATTGACTCTAAAAAAATTATATCCTTTTTTTTATCGGTAAAGATTCAATATATTAAAAGCGCATAGGGCGCAACCCATATACACAAGAAGTATACAAAAAGAGCCCACATATACAAGCTTTTAATTTGAAAAAGACACAAAAATCTGCAAGCATTGAAACTTGCAAGCATTGAAAATCTGCAAGCATTGAAACTTGCGAGGAATGCCATGAAACTCTCCATAAAAAAGCGTTTCAAGCACCGTTTTCTTCAAATGATTCCAAGTTTGCGGTCCTCAAAACTCCGTGCATTCCTTTCTCTCCATAAGCACCACATTACACACAAAGGAGCCATTCGCCAGGTTTGTAGGACTGTACGATTACCCCTTTGTCCCCTCCAACTTCCCATTCCTTCAACCTACCAGGCATCACCCATGTAACACCAAACAGCTAACATACCATGTTCCAAATCTCTGAATCAATTTCACAATGCAGTAATAAATGATCCATAGATTCACCACTCTTCTTGCACATACAACTCCATTTCATCACTATAATGTTCTTCTTACGTAAGTTGTCAATCGTAATTATTTTCCCCAACACCGCCATCCACACGAAAAAAGCCACTCTTGGAGGAACTTTACTCTTCCAAATAATCTTCCAAGGGCCATCCACCGGTGCCGAATTAGCCTTCACCTTATACTATGACTTCACCTCAAAATTCTTTCTCTTCGAGGGAATCCAACAAATTTTATCCGCCCCACCATGCCTAATTTGTTGGGAATACAGCAATTCGAAGAATCGCGATACCTCTTCCAATTCCCAATCATGAACAAGTCGAATGAACATTACGTTCAATGAATAGCACCATTTACTATAGCCATAATCTCCTACACCCAAGCCTCATTTGCACTTGCTATGGTAAATAAAGCGGGAAGCACATCCTTCAATGGTAGCACCCCACACTACACATCCTGCCATACTCGAGATCCATTTCTTACCTCAAACCTCACATGTTGTTTAAAAATATCCCCCCCACTTCGAATACATTTCCACATTCCCACCCCATATGATCCTCCTACCTCCTTGGAACACCAACCACCCCTCATTATATCATATTTCACCTCCACCAAGCCTCTCCCTCATTGGCAATCCTCCACAACCATTTACCTAACAACGCTTGGTTGAACTGTATCAAATTCCTTACCCCTAATCCCCCCACCTCCGTAGTCATACAAACCTTGGACCAATTTACCAAATGAAACTTGAATTCATCACCTACACCACCCCCACAAGAAATCTCTTTGTATTTTTTCTATTCTCTTCGCCACTCTCACTGAAATTTTAAACAAAGATAGGTAATATGTGGGTATATTTAAATAACCCTTTTCTTCAACTCCAATAGACCAAGCTCACGGTCCTCAAAATTCCGAGCATTCCTTTCCCTCCATAAACACCACATTACACACAAGGGCACCATTCTCCATGTTTGCAATACTGTGCTATTACCCTTTTGTGCTCTCCAACTCCCCAAACAATCCGTCACACTATCCGGCATCACCCATATCACACCAAATAACTGACACACCATGTTCCACACCTCCATCGCCACCTCACAATGCAATAACAAATGAACAATGGATTCGCCACTCTTTTTGCACATACAACACCACTCCGTCACTATGATATTCTTCTTGCGTAGATTGTCCATTGTTAGAATCTTTCCCAAAGCCGCTGTCCACACGAAGAATGCCACCCTTGATGGAGCTTTACTCTTCCAAATACTCTTCCATGGGCCCTCCACCGGTTCCAGATTAGTCCTCATCTTATAGTATGACTTCACCTCAAAAATCTTCCTCTTTAATGGAGTCCAGCAGATTTTATCCTCCCCACCATGCCTAATTTTTTGAGAATACAGCAACTCAAAAAATCTCGAAACTTCTTCCAACTCCCAATCATGTACCTGCCGGATAAATAATACATTCCATTGAATAACACCATTAACTATAACCATATTCTCCTCCACCCATGCATCCTTGGCACAAGCTATAGCAAACAACGCGGGGAATGCATTCATTAATGGCCGCTCCCCACACCACACATCTTTCCAAAATAATACTCGAGACCCACGTCCTACCTCAAACCTCACATAATGTTTAAAAATATCCCACCCCCTGCGAATGCTTTTCCACAAACCCAAACCATAAGGTCCTCCTACCTCTTTAGAACACCACCCACCCCTCATTATGTCGTACTTTGCCACCACTAATTTCCTCCACCAAGCCTCTTCTTCATTAGCGAACCTCCACAACCATTTACCTAATAAGGCTTTGTTAAAATGTGTCAAATTACGTACCCCTAGTCCCCCCTCTTCCGTAGTCATACATATCTTCGACCAATTTACCAAGTGAAATTTAAACTCATCCCCAACTCCACCCCACAAAAAGTCTCGTTGTATTTTCTCCAATCTCTTTGCCACACTCACTGGAATTTGAAACAGCGATAAATAATATGTAGGAATGTTAGAAAGCGTACTTTTAATCAATGTCAATCTACCTCCCTTGGATAAATACATACGCTTCCACCCTGCCAACTTAGCTTCCATCTTCCCAATGACCGTATCCCATATAGATATGTCTCTGTGAGGAGCTCCTAGAGGTAACCCCAAATAAGTTAACGGCAACGATTCCACCCTACATCCAAGTATGCTTGATAAAACTTCCAAATTACCCACTGCCCCAATCGGAATAATCATTGACTTTGACAGGTTTATTTTCAACCCTGATACCGCTTCAAAACACAACAATAGGCATCTCAGGTGCTGAATCTGCTCCACCTTTGGCTCACAAAAAATGAGTGTATCATCTGCAAATAGAAGATGTGATACAACCATTGCCTCATCAATTCTCGAACCCACCGAAAAACCTGCCAATAGTTCTTTCTCCACCACTGCATTCATCATTCTGCTGAACGCCTCCATCACCATTACAAATAAAAGTGGGGACAATGGATCTCCTTGCCTCACTCCTCTAGAGCTGTCAAAAAAATCTTCAGGTGTACCATTGATGAGTACTGAAAATCTTACCGTGGATACGCAATGATACATCCAACCTCTCCACCTTTCCCCAAAACCAAATCTCTCCAACATGTATAATAAAAAGTCCCAATTTATATGATCGTAAGCCTTCTCCAAATCAAGCTTGCAAATAAGCCCAGGCTCCTCAGATCGAATCCTGCTATCCACACATTCATTTGCCATCAATATAGAGTCCAAAATTTGTCTACCTGGTACAAAAGCACTTTGCGTCTGAGATACTAGCTTCCCCATCACTGAATTCAACCGCCTAGTTAACACCTTCGAGATGATTTTATACACCCCACTTATAAGACTAATCGGCCGAAAATCTTTAATCTCCATTGCTCCCACTTTCTTAGGAATGAGTGCCACAAATGTCGCATTAAGACTCTTCTCAAATTTGCCTGTCTCATGAAACTCCTTGAATACCGCCATTATGTCTTTCTTAATCACCTCCCAACACTTCTGAAAAAATGCCATAGAAAAACCATCAGGTCCAGGTGCTTTATCTCCCTTCATATTCCTCACCACTTCCCAAACCTCTTCTTCCCCAAAATCTCGCTCCATCCATACTCTTTCCCTTTCATCAATGGAATTAAGATTTTCCATCACTGGAGCGAATATTCTAGTTGGTCTCCCCTGAAACTGTTCAGAATACAAATTTTTATAAAATTGCACAATGTGATCCGTTATAATTGTTGGATCCTCAGTCCTATTCCCATCCACCATCATTACAGCCATTGTGTTATTTCGCCTATGTGAGTTGGCCACCCTGTGAAAGTACCCGGTATTCCTGTCGCCCTCTTTCAACCATAGAGCCCTTGATTTCTGTCTCCAGCTCACCTCTTCCTGAAATAGAGTCCTCTCCAAGTTATGATAGCACTCATCTCTTTTAATTATCTCCTCCTCCGTTAACTCTCTATCTTCCCCAATACGATCCAGCTCACCCAATTCCTCCTCCAACTTCTTTTTGCGTTCTTCAATAACTCCAAACACCTCCACATTCCATTTTTTGAGATCATCTTTCAATGCTTTCAACTTGCGCGTCATCACGTAACTCGGGTTGCCTTCAACGTGATAAGAGTCCCACCATCTCTTTACTTGTTCCACAAAACCCTCCGCTTGTAGCCACATATTCTCAAATCGAAATGGAGTTCGACCCCTTCTTCTCGTTCCACAGACCAACATCACTGGGAAATGATCCGATAGAGCCCTAGACAACCTCTTTTGAATAACCTCTGGAAAACTTTCCTCCCACTCAGTAGAGATCAAAAATCTATCAAGTCTGGATCCCGTCCGCCTATTAGACCATGTCATTCTCCCCCCTAACATTGGAAGATCAATGAGACCCTGCTCGGAAATAAAATCCGCAAAATCTGTCATTGCTTGCGTCTGTCTGGATGCCCGTAATTTTTCCCCTGCATGCCGAACTACATTAAAATCCCCCCCCATACACCAAGGCCTCTCCCATACATTCATTAAGCCACCTAGTTCGTCCCATAGCATGCTTCTTGCACCGTCATTATTTGGACCATATACCCCAGCAAATACCCATTCCCAATTTTCTGTAACACTTCTAAACAAGCAAGCTACAACATATCTCCCTACACAATCCTCAATCTTCTCTACCACCCGCCGATCCCACATTAATAATATACCACCCGATGCTCCCCTAGCTCCTAAATATATCCAATCAACATGCACACACCCCCACACACTCCGAACCACCTCAATATTAATAACCTCCATTTTCGTCTCCTGTAAGCATACTATATCCGCCTTCCATTCTCTTAATCGCCTCCTAATTTTTATTCTTTTCTCATACTCGTTCATACCTCTCACATTCCAAGAAATTATTTTTGGCTGCATTAACAAAACTTACCAGTCCTCCCTTTGCCACTCACTTTAACCGAGCCCTTCACATCATAATTCACTGTATTTTCCAGCCGCTTCAACTCACGATTACTGCGATTCCCCACTTTGTCTCCCTTCTTAATTGCATTCCCCCCTTTTCTGTTATTTCTATTAGCCTCAATTGCAGTAAATAATGCCATCAGTTCCTCCTCATGCCCTTCACATTCAGACCCCAGCTCCTGGCAGAAAGCTAGAATTCTCTCTAATACCCCATCCCACTCTTTTGTTTGGCATTCACCTGCCCCCATGATAGCCAGGGGTTGTATTTCTAGTATCTTTGATTCCTCCTGCTCCACTACAGTATCAGCCCTCACAATTTCTCCAATATTTTTGTCTGCCTCCCTCTCTGTTTCCATATCAAACTGTTGAACAGGGTTCTCAACAAACACAGTCACCTCGCCATCACGTTCTACCCCACCTACCAGACTGTCAAATCCTGATATTCCTCCAACCACATCTTCGGTATAGTACAAAGGAAGCGTAACCTGATCCACCTCTTGACCCTCACCTTCTACACCTCCGGTCTTTCTGATTTCCCCCTCTTCGGCACTGTCTGCTTCTCTTCCACCCTTCTCGCCAGTCTCCGTCACTTCCGATTCTAGTATAGTCTCCTTGACGAGATTGTCAAGTCCAACATTATGTGACAGTGCGTATCCCTCGATCTCCTCGGCCTTGTCTGTGACCTCACCCAGAATTCCTGTGCCTCCTATGTCAACACCAATAATTTCTTCTACACTTTCGGCCATCTCTGCTTCACTTCCAGCATGATTCGCACCCTCCTCTCCTATCGGCGTGTCTGCTGCAAGTACATCGCCTGTGCTGGGTTCATAAATAGTCTTATTGGCAATAACGGAGGCCGCCCCACAAATTCCGGCCAGCTCTTCATTACTTCCGGCATACCCACAAATTTTAGTAACCACCCCTCCTCCAATCACCCCGTCTGATGCATTTAAATCTTTCGCTCTGGAATGGCCATTCCTCTTATCGGCATGTTCTGGGTCATCTCCATGCTTCAGCGATCTACTCCGACTGTTTTCCGATGATTCTCCGATCGCCTGACCTTGCACTCGGCCCATATGTTTTGGGCGCCATCTTAGCTGCCGTCTGGGTCGTCTTCGAGCGTAAGTCTTAGCATAATACCTGGCAATGGGTTGCGTTCGTGTGGGCTTGAACTTGTTAGCTGGGCTTGTCCGAGTGCAACCTGGCCCATCCTCCTTGTGCAGCCCAATCTGCATCACATTCTCTCCCTTGTCTTGATTCATTTGACCGCCTTTCCCCTTATATCCCCAACCCATCTCCAGCTTATAAAGACAGTTGGCAACTTCTCTTTGTAAGGAAAGCAAAATTTCCTTTAAGCCCTGCGTAACTTCTCCCTGATCCTGCGGCCTCAGCATCGCAGAATCTTGATGAGCGTGATCCCCGGAGCAAATCACCGGAACATTCGCCCCTTCCAAAACCATTTTTGAAGCCCCATCGCCGTCGACTTGGGTTTCTCCGGCCATGTCCTTTTTTCCAACCACCGACGTTGCAGTCGTGATTTCCTCCGGTGGCTTCGCCTTTTGCATCCCATCGCCGGCGATATGGATTACACCGGGCATGTTATTTTTTCCTACCACCGCCGCTGCGTACGTGATTCCCAACTGTGATTTCGCCTTTTGCACCCCATTCGATTGCTCTTTCTTCCCCACCGGTGCCCCAGCAACTACAATTCTTTGTTTCTCATGATGCAGCTTCAATCTTTTCAATTGTGCCCGACAATCTTCCCATCCCTTCCCCTCAATGCCCTCCGGAATAATCACAAAACTTCTCCTCCCTTTGCCTCCATACTCAGACAATTCCAGAAAATTCCCATAAGAATTGTTCCTCCTCTGCATTACATACGCGAGACAGCCAAACCGAAACGTCCTCCAGTTTTCGCGTGACGTTTCAGTATTTGTCAGGTAATCCCATGCGCTTACTAACCAGAAAATAGTTGGCCATGCCATAATCACAGACCTACATTTTCCTCTTCTCTTCTCCGCCAGTTGAACCCCGCCTTGCACATTCGACCGAAACTCAAACGCTTTATTTTCCACATAGAAATAACCTAGGTAACCCATATCCACTGTCCTTGATGACTACCGAACGAGAACTGATCGAAAAATCCTAAGCACTGTTGCAGAAAAATCCCACGCGCCGTCAAGCTACCTCACGCGCCGATGAAACGTGAAAGTTCTTCATGCTGACGTGGCAAGAGAAAATTTTGAGTAACCCCATATATCAAAAGCACAGAGGGGCGCAACCCTTGGTACACTGGGAGTATACAAAGGGGACTAGGGGGAAGGGGAGAATATAGAAAGGAAATCAACAAAACTAATCACCCGCGGGGTCAGCCAACTCACAGTCCAGGTGAAAAGAGTAAAAAGGAAAAAATAGAATAACTCCTCATGAGACCTCGACGTATCCTCAAAGCATCTATCATTATGCTCCCTCCAAATACACCACATAATGCAAAGAGGAACCATTTTCCAAACAACCGCACTCCTCGAACGGCCACCCGACCACCAACTTGCGTATAACTCCTTGATAGTGCCAGGATAACCCAGCAAAGACCAAACCTGGTGAAGAAGGCATTCCACAAAGCCCTTGCAGCCCCACAATGAAGAGGCAGATGATCAACTGACTCCCCATCCGGTTCACATAACCAACATCTGTTCACCACCACCATACCCCTCCTCCTAAGGTTATCCAAAGTAAGAATCTTACTATGAGCAACCGTCCACGCAAAAAACGACACTCTAGGAGGAGCCTTAGATTTCCATATGCTCTTCCAAGGAAAGGAAAGAGGCCCGGGGGCCGAGAGAATTCGATAGAAAGACTTAACCTCAAAAATCCCCTTGCGCGAAGGCATTCACCACAACTTGTCTTCCCCATCCTCTCTCAACTTACAAGCCAAAACCTCCACCTCCCAATCATGAATCAGCTGCGTAAACTAAATATTCCATTGGATAGCGCTATTAGCTTGCTCCACATTATCTGCAATTGACGCTTCCTTAAAACTAGCAATATTAAACAGCCCAAGAAACTCAACTTTAAGAGGTCTATCCCCATACCAAACATCATCCCAAAAACGTACCTTAGAGCCCTCGCCCAGATCAAATCTAAAATGACTCTTAAAACTCTGCCATTCTATACAAATAAATCTCCAGAGAACCAGGAATATCACCTGAGCGCCAACCCCCCCAAACCGATCCATACTTGGCCACCAAAACCAATCTCCACCACTCCCCTTCCTCATGAGCAAAGCGCTAAAGCCACTTACATAAGAGAGCTTGATTAAACCTCCTCACATTCCGAATCCCTAACCCACCCTCATCAATAGGAGAGCACACTTTTGCCCATTCAACTAAGTGAAACTTGACCTCATCATTTATTCCCCCCCAAAGGAAGTCACGTTGAATTTTCTCAATATGCTTAGCCACATAGGCAGGAATAGGAAATAAAATCAAGCTATCTTCCTATCCACTCATCCATAAAGACCAAATAAATAAACGTTTATAGGTTATTATAGCCTAAGGTGTCTTTGTATATGACAATTGGCCGCTAATGGCAGCAATTCTTTTTTTTTTATATAGGTAACCAAATAAGTTCTATAAAAAGCGTAGGCGCCCCCAAGCATTCAGGAAGTATACAAAAATGACACAAAAAGCAAAAAACAACAAGAGAAAGCACCCGCGAAAACCCAACACCACCAAAAACCAAAAGGAACCCAACAAAACCACCGAAAATCCTCAAAACCTGAAAACCTCGAGGAATACATGACATTACATGGCATGATCCTTGCCTTTCCCGCGTCAAGAGGAGGAGATAGCATCGCCATAGTTAATGGAACTCTTTAAGTTTAACCGTTCCCCCTTACCCTTAGACTTAGGGCAAGCCACCAAACCAACCCGATGATAATCTTCCTCCAAGGCCTCCTAAAGTGCCAAGGACGTATCCTTGTCCACTTCACTATCCAACAACCAATCCAAAGACATGTTTGGGGGATAAGCATCTAGAGGGAAAGGGTACTCCTCATCCCAAATCTCGAAGCCCTGATCCCATACAACGATCTCCTCCAAACGGACCAAAACCAACCAGCCACTTTTGGGATTGGGTCAATCCATTCAACCTGGAATCCTCACCCTTTTCAGCAACCACCATAGTTGACAACGAAGCTACCGGCAGCTTTGGCAAGGGAGCAGGACTACCTTTCACAGACGGCCTAGAATTAAGAAACCCCCACTGTAGCAGAGGGGCGCAACCCTTAGTACACAGGGGGTATACAAAGGGAGGCTAGGGGGAAAAGGAAAAGAGAGAGAAAAACAGAAAAACTGATCTCCTGCGGGGCCAGCTAGCCCACTGTCCAGGAGAAAAGGGTAAAAAGAAAAAAGTGAAGGAGTTCCTCAATAGACCTCGAGGAGTCCTCGAAACATCTATTGTTTCACTCACTCCAAATACACCACATGATACAGAGAGGGACCATTTTCCAAACAACGGCACTCCTGGAACAACCACTCGACCACCAACTAACCAAAAGCTCTTTAACCGAGCGAGGCATAACCCAACAAAGACCAAACCGATCGAAGAAGGCATTCCACAAGGCTCTCGCTGCCCCACAGTGAAGAAGAAGATGATCAACCGACTCCCCATCCGATTCGCATAACCAACACCTATTCACCACCACCATGCCCCTCCTCCTTAGGTTATCCACAGTAAGAATCTTGCCCCAAGCAGCCGACCAAGCGAAAAACGCCACTCTAGGGGGGGCTTTAGATCTCCAAATGCTCTTCCAGGGGAATGAGGAAGACCCCCAGGGCGAAAGAGCTCGGTAATAGGTCTTGACCTCGAACAAGCCCTTGCGAGAGTGCAGCCACCATAACTTGTCAACCCCAACTCCTCTCAAATTGTGATCATATAAACACTTATAAAACGAGGCCACCACCTCCACCTCCCAGTCATGAAACAACCTGGAGAATTGGATATTCCATTGAATGATAGCATTTGAGCGCTCCATATTATCCGCAATAGACGCCCCTTTGTTGCTGGCAATGATAAACAACTCAGGGAAAATATCCTTGAGGGCTCTAT
>CM017325.1:27186992-27221638 GCA_006937295.1 Carpinus fangiana
TGCTGCCCCTAGTCAAAAGAATAGGAGCATGATCGGAACAAACCCGAAGAAGCTTCCTTTGAACCAAACCCGGATAGCTCATCTCCCATTCCGGAGAGACTAAAAACCGGTCCAACCTAGACCAAGACGAGGAGTTGGACCACGTAGACACCCCACCCACCAAAGGGAGATCCATAAGACCCTGATCAGCAATAAAATCTGCAAATTCCGTCGCTGCACGTCTCGAACCAGCACCTCCCGATCTCTCGCTGTGGAAAATAGTAGCATTGAAGTCCCCCCCAATGCACCATGGCATATCCCAAATACTTAACAACCCTGCCAACTCTTCCCACATAAACCTTCTAAAGTTATGTCTAGTAGGACCATACACCCCAGAAAAGGCCCACACCAACCCATCTTCAAAATTTCTAAAAGAACAAGCAACCACATAATTTCCCATGCATTCATCTATTCTCGAAACCACCCTGCGATCCCACATCAAAAGGATCCCACCCGAAGCCCCATTTGAAGCCACATGACACCACTCCATATAAGGACAACGCCACAAACTATGCACAAGTTTATTAGAAATCAGTTTCAGCTTAGTCTCTTGAAGACAAACGATGTCTACTTTCCATTTACTCAACAAATTCCTGATCTTCAACCTTTTTCTGCCCTCATTCAACCCTCTCACATTCCATGTCAAAATATTATGATTCATTGATCACATAGCTACCCCTCTCACCTCCAATACCTCTACCATGATTTTCGGCAATGATCTTCCCCAACATCTCCTTTAGTTGACCAGTCTTCCCTTCGCAAGTCATACCCATAATCTCACCATCTTCCAGCGCCAGATTCAGCATGTCAACCTCCGCTGGGTTTGCCCCTGACATACTCGTTCCTGCAGAATCCACCTCATTCCCCGACTCTGGCACCACATCTTCACTATTCAAAGTTGCGCCCAGTGTCCCAACCGAAGAAAGAGCAACCCCTGACTTACACGATTCCACAACGTCCCCATCAAAGTCGAGGCTCACCGGAGAAACAGAATGGACAGCACCCAGCCCCCCCATCGACGTCATCTGCCCAGAAGTCTGCCCAAGCAAACACGCAACCCCTTCATACTGCCTGGATTTTGAAAACTTCCCTCGGCTCCTCTGGTAAACCAGGAGTTTGATTGGCTCGGTGACTGCAGCCCTCTTCTCAAACCTCGAGCTCGCCGGAGTCTTCGCACAGAGGTCCTTCCCTTCCTTCGCCAGCGACGACGGCTCCTTTCCTACCTGCACCGGCTTCAACTGGACCGACCCCGTGACCCCCCACTTAGTCGAAGACTCTGTGCACTCGTCGACTCCTTGCAACCCTGCCTTCTCCGAGCTCGACCCAGACCTAGACTCGCCGAGCCGCAACGGAGAAGCCCACGCCGCAGATACATCGCTGTTGGGAGCGCACGAGCCCGGACGACCCATGACAAACCCAATCGAACCCGCCTCCAGACTCGGGTCGCCTCCGAATTGCCCAGACCGACCCACCGGCGACCCCAGCCCACGCTCTATGATTTTGTCTCTGTAGCAAGACCCACCTTGAGGCCCATTGAGAAGCCCGGACGAGCCCCCCGCTATCGTTTTGAAGTTCATGGGCTGGATAATTGAATTACACCCGCTTGGGCCTATACCCGGGCCCACAGTCAGAGCCTTTGGTATGAAGATCTTCTTACCTCTGGGCTCAGGATTTCTTTTGGGCTTGGGCACCCACTCTTTACCCATACACCCCTGCCCCGGCCCATTGAAATCCACCTCCCCAAGTATTTTATTCAACTTCTGCAAACCTGCGTCCACCTCACCCCTAATTCTTTTCGGCCATTCCCTACAATTGTATAGCTCCACTTTTGCATTAAATTCAGACACCCCTTTGTCATAAACTTCCTCCTCACGCAAAGGCACCGTACCCGGAATTGGCTGGCACGTCCCCACCGCTCCATCTCCTCCACGAGAAACATCACCGGAGACCCCCGAGTCCGGAATACACCCCGCCTAACCAAACGACGGTACCTTCTCACCACGGTCCTTCGCCGCTGCTCCACAGAGAGCGACGCCACAGACCCCAGAGCCCGGGGCGCTCCCCGCCTGACCGAGAACCTTCGGCGGTAACATCTCGCGGTGACCACTGTCCCTCGCCACTGCTTGCCTCGTCTGGGTTACCAACGTCACCTGCTCGTCAATCCCGTAGGATCGATCCTTCGCTGCCTTTCCCTCCCGTTGACTCACCATCCTATCTTCTCTTACCTCTCGCCCCTCCCACAGCAAAGCCTTCGTCTGGCTCAGTTCCGAAATCAAGAGTGACCAACCTTGGCCATACCTCCCTTCTGGAATTAAAACCGTGCCAACTCTTCTTCTACCTTCAAATTCTTCAATGGTCAGGAACCGCCCATGCCTATTTGCACGTTGCTGGACAATAATCCTTGGATATCCTGCACGAGATTGATCCCAGAAAACCTCCGACGTTTCCTTCTCGACCACCTCCTCCACTGTTCTCACCAACCATGCAAGCTCATTCCTTTGAACGAAAATGGACCTTCGTTTGTTGTGACTCCATTCGACAATCCTCACCCCTGAAGCACCTCCCTTGATCAACACTTCAAACTCCTTTGATTCCACCTTGTTCAAAATGGACCTTCGTTTGTTGTGACTCCATTCGACAATCCTCACCCCTGAAGCACCTCCCTTGATCAACACTTCAAACTCCTTTGATTCCACCTTCCATCTCCGATTGCGTTCCATTATGAATCCAACCAGTGCAACACAACCCACTCACGCGCCACCTCAGACAAAGGACTCGTATTCAGTTAGTTTACATTTCTTCCATAGGAAGAAATGTAAAGAGAGGAAACCCAACTAATCAAAACCAAAGATTCAAGCTGCATTGGAATGGAACTAGCAATCCACCAAAGATTCAAGCTGCATTACCAGAGGAATGCTCTTTTGCTTCTACTAAACCTCCAGATCATAGCAATCCACCGTTAAACGCGGCTCAACTCTACCATGCCTCAACTCAAAACATGCAAACACTGAGAATACATCACGGATGCATGAAGACAGAAGCTTTAGCCCACAAGACACCAGCACACCCAACAAGAACCGTCCAAAAAAATTCCCCAAAAGAAGCTCTCACTTCGACCTCAGTCTACTTTCCCGGCAAGGATGGAAACACAGATGCCATGGACCCAGACTGATCTCTCTGAAACACGAGCATCAGTCGCATCTCACCCATAAACCGATGCTAGCCTCACCCATTTCAACCCTTAGGGAGCCAGATAATCCCTTTCTCTCCACCCTTAGCATAGACAGCCACGTCCTAAAATCTTCCTGCCTTGTTACCATACCCATGAACCATCAACACCTTCACATCCTCACAGTGACGCTTGACTGTATCTTCCTTCACCGGAGACAAAGCCGCCTCTTCCACCGTATCGACCAACTAGGTTTAACTTTGAAGACCCACAAAAACGATCCCTACGAAACCCTTCCTCCTTTCCTCTAGCCAAAAATCAGAGAACCCTTCCTTCATCGTAAAGCAGAATGCTTTTGCTTCAACGGAGAAGCGTCACTCCATAACAAACTCACTCACCGAACCGATCTCCAAACACTTGGGAGACATGGCCGCACACCCCTCACGATCAGCCAAATGGGTTCGAAACACTCAGGAGAGCTCCAAGATGAAAAACGGAGTTGAACCCTAGCATGCAGCACTAAAACGCACCACCGCTAGGGCAGATGGAGGGGAGACAAAAAGGAAAAATGAAGGAGAGAAGAAGAGAGTTTTTTTGTTCGTCGTTTTATGTTGCGCAATTTTATTTTTATTTTTTTGCAGCAGTTCTAATTCTAGGTGTGCAGTTATGCTAATATAAATGAATTATGCATTCTTCTTTATAGTCTTCATTATAGTATTATAACATCAAAAAATACAAAAGTTTCAGCACATATCAAGACAACATTGTCACTAACAGGGACTGTAGATCTCATATAAATTAAAGCCTAGCCCCCGCATAGATCTTGGTACAAAGTTGTTCAGTTACTAGTTCAATGGCAACCACAAAAGAATTTCAAGGCAATAATAAATATAGGTATTGTGACATAAAAGCAGCTGATATCTTACATGGAACGAACCGCTGAAACATCAACTGGTGGACCTCCCTCAATTGTATTAATTATCTCTAAAATGACAGGAGCGGGATCACCCTTATACAATTGAAGAGCTTGCCTGAAAACAATTGAATAGGAAAAATAAAGAATAAGACCATCTGTATCCCCACTTGAGAGGAATGAGAGACAGAGAGAACATATATTGTCTGAAACATTTCTAAGCAAATATAAATTCAACATACTTAAACTTCACCCGAGCTTGTGCATAGCGCTCCATCTGAATCAACGCATGTCCCCATGCATTCCACACAGGCACAACATCAATCTGAGAGAAGCCCCAAATATTCATAAGCTCAATACCACTACAGACTATCAGAGTGAACTACAACAATGAACAGGCATAATGTTTACCTTACACTTTTTGCAAGTATATACAGCCATGCTGTATCGTTCATCTACAATCAACCTGTCACGGAGACGCGCCGATGACTCCTTATCAGCAATATCATCAAGAGAAGCAGCAATTCCTGATCCCGAGAGGCTTTGAAGCAGCTCAGCACGTCCTAGCCAGATGTCTGCCTGTGTGAGAAGTTCAGATAACTCATCTGTGGACTGACTACCCACACTGGAGCTACCAGCATCAGATGATGCATCATCGGCATCCCTACTTCTTTCAGAATTAGCTGACATATCACTAACCCCTGTAAGCTTTCTCAGCATGTATCTACAATATACTAGTCCCTGACATGAAAAGGAAAATATCACTCAGAACTACAAACTAAACCACATGAAAAGGAAATCAGACAATAATCCCATAATCATCTGTATGTTGTAAGGGAAGCAAAAGTGCATGTCATTGCCTATTTTGACCTTGGAATTTAATAACTAACATATGATATACAAAGATAGTAGAAGACCATTGCTTCACGTTACATGGACTCCAGGGGATGGGCAAAGGTAATACCTGTACAATTGTCTCTGTGGCATGGTATGCTCGACCAATTGTTTCCATGGATGCATTCTCAGGCAACTGTTGGGAGCTCAACACATTCTTCATCTGATTAATACACAAATCCAGGGCACTTTTGGCAGACACTAACTCATCAGAGCACAGAGAAAGTAGTGCCTATAAACAGAACACCCAAACATTCAGAAGACTCACAGCAGCATGCATAAAATATAAAATCATATATGCACAAATCACCAACCAAATTTACAAAGTATACAAGCAGAACTGCATAAACTCTAAAGCAAAGAGAAGCCACTTACTACATCTTTGTCTTCTGATGCTTCAGCAGGAGAAAACATTAAAAAAATCACAATTTTCAACAGACATATAAGCCACAACTTCTCATAAATCTCTTACAAGGTATTTAGATATATTAAAGTTTTGGTTAAAAAAAAAATTGTAACATATACCAGAGCTACAGTTTAAGTGAAAATATGCATGATTAACCCACAATTGCACTTATATAACCTAATATACAAATGGTAAAAACACCATCCTTGTTTGCTAGTTTGTGGTGCACCAATAATATAAAAGAAATATACTTAATAATACAGCCAAACACTCCAAATATGGTGCCTGACCCATCCCACCTTTCTTTTCGATAAGTAATTTTATATCATTAATAAATCGCAGAGGGCACAACCCTAGTACACATGGAGTATACAAGAGAACCCCTAATAAGAATAACCAAAGATGAACTCCTAGATTGGATCAGTGACATGCTCCTATTTGAGCTTGAGAAGAACAATCTCCCACTTGCAGAGTGAGTTATATGCACCAAATCACTCTCACTTATTTTGACTAATGCACATCTTAGTCTAGATTTATAGTAATAGGCTATCCATATAAGTAATAGGCTATCCATTTAGCACCGGCATTAAATTGATAATTCAAATAATACTACACACTACTAAGCTGCCAACATGAACCAAACATGTTTCACCTGTTTCACTAGCATACCTTAAAGAGAGTAATGTCAGGGGCACTTTCATATCTGTGAGATGCACGAACAGCTTCATCCTTAACTGCATCACCTGTCAGCATCCATTCCTCAGCAATTGAAACAGAAGGAAGCCGTTCTTGCCCATCTGCAGGATATGAGGAAACACGATCCTCTTCAATTCCAGTCATAGCCTCCCATGCAACTCTTTCAGATGAAGTCAAACCAGAATTCTTTCTTTTCCGATAAACATCTTTAGGAGCAGCCTTGTCTCCAGTATTTCGTGGAGCCCAAGAAAAAGCTCTCCGAGCCTCTTTTTGCAAGTTACTTAGACTGCTGCTAAAAGATGACCTTGCAGGAACACCTGGTCTTGCTTTATGCCTAGCCCTTGTTCCAGACACGGATATCCGATGTTCTCTGGGGGGAGAAATAATACTGATAGTAATAGCTTTTACAGCATATGCAATAATTATGTTGCTGTCTCTCAACGAAGGAAATTCTTTAAGGATCTGTTGACAAATATAATCCAAACATAAATGCTCGTCGCATAAATAACAGAGGGAAAAAAAAAATAATTTAATTTAAAAAGACATGATCAGCATGTATTCCAAACTGTATGATTAATTATAATTAATTTCTTCTTTTTTTTTTCTTTTTAAGTAATAAGTATATTATCAAACGTGCAGAGGGCGCAACCTATGTATACAAGAGGTATATAGGGAAACCCCTATTGATTATAATTAATTTCTATTAAACTATTATTTATCCTAAAAACTTAAGCTAATAGGAAGAGATAAATTTAATCACTCAATCATTACTTTAGCACTCCCCCTCACGTGTAGGCTCAAACTCCTATTTAATATATGAGGCCCAACACGTGGAATATTTAATTTAAATGAGGTGAATTGACCAAATCAATGTTCAATCCTAGGACCTTTGGCTCTGATACCATGTTAAACTACCATTTATCATAACAGCCTAAGCTTATAGGAAGAAATATATTTAATCACTTAATCATTACTTTAACAATTTCAAAGAAACATTACCTATCAAAAAAAACAATTTCAAAGAAACATTGATGTTAATTAAGACATCTAATAAGTTCTCCAGCAGATCAATCCCATTATTAATGATACCCTTCACCCATTGGACTAGATCCCCCTTGCTCCACTTACAAAGTCCACAATACCAACTGGCTTAAGCATAACCAGGTGGGCCACCTCCACTATAATTAGTAGAAACATTCCCAATTTTTTCCCTTCCTCCACCCCCCCCCCCCCCCCCCCCCCAAAACCCTCCTTTGTATCTTTTTGTTTGCTTTCCCATCTCTTTGTTTCCCGTGTATTCTTTTGTTTCTATTTTTTTTTTTTTTGTTCCAATATATTTACTCAAAAAAAAAAAAAAAAAAAAAAAAAAAAAGAAGAAGAAGAAGAAAAAGTAAGGATTACAGTACCAGAGCAGCAGATTGTAGTTGTTTCCTCATCAAAAGCACCTCCAGGATTAAATGAGGGTGTTCATGCAACGAAGAACATCTTTGCTGCCATGGCAAAGGCAAGGCAGCCAGAACACGAAGACCTAAAGCCCATGAGTTAAGCCGCGAAACCTCAATATCTGACAGATTTCCTTCGCTTCGCTTCAGAAAGAAGTGAACCTTTGAAAGGCACAAAAGAAAGTCATAATGAAACACAAATTTCAATACCCAAGTAACACATTGAATGTAATTGAATCACATCTCCGAGAAAGAGGACAAGTAATTACAAGAAGTTGCTTTGACCGTAAATTGGGTAACAACTGCATTGCACCCATGGCAACAGGTAGAGCATCATCAGAGTCACGTAGAGAAGAAAGAAATCGTGAAGCTTCTGCCGGACCGCCACCATTGAGAGGATCCGCGGTGAGAAGCTTCACAAGTTGCCGGCCATGCAGTTCTCTTCGCAAATCTATAGATAATCCTGCACTTTCAGCCACTTCTAAAGCAGCAGAAACAGCTCCTTTTCCAGCTAATCTAAGAGCCAAGCCTTCAGGATCTTCCTTACATTCGGCTTCAACCTGTCATTTAACAAGTATTATGGTTAAATAACTCCAAGCAGGACTTAGACCACTTTTTTTATTCCATGTTTTTCATCTTAATTTAGATACAAGAGAGAATAACAACCTCTTGCCAGCTACTATAATGGTCATCTGCACTTAGTATGTGGCTGTACCTCTGCAAAGCTTGTTTCATTTGGAGGACCTAAGCAACCAAAAAACTATATCACCAAGGAAAAGTAATGGGCTAAAGCAGAAATATGAATGCTAAAGGAATCATATCAAGCTTCAAGCAAAAGAATCAATACAAAAATAAATAAATTAAAAAAATAAATAAAATTACAATAAAGCAAATAACAAATAAAACCAGCACCTCATTTCTAAGCGGATCACTTTGTGGCAGGTGGCAGCTGCACATGGTCAAAACATCCAAAGCAGCATCAAGTTCCCATCTGTGCATATACCTGGAGTAAAATGTGTCTAAAAGATTACGGCCTGCAGGAATAAGCATACCAAATATTCCGCATAAATCATCATTTACACATATACAGCCCCATTAGAGGTGTAGAACAGAAGATATTATAAGATTGAGATATTGTGAGAAGGGTTTTTGCTGATTGTAAATTCTGATGGTAATAAATAGCAAAAAACAAAAATATAAATAAAATAAAAAATATAAGGGGAGAAAAAAGGTTTTATATATATTTATATATATGTGTGTGTGTGTACGTGTGTGTGCGCATATCAAAAACCAGGAGTAATACTTTCAAATTTCATAAAGAGATTGGATCACATTTCCAGCCCTATCCCCACAATGGAAATGGAAATAGAAACAAACACCAAACTGAACCTGAAACGAGTGGGTTTCCCAACCCAAGGTTCCACCACTAGACCTTTAAAACAAACCAAGTTCTGATGCTATGTTAGAAACCATCAACCCTAAAAGCTTAAGTAGTCAGGAGGTGAAACAATTATATATATCAAGCAGACACTAACTGTGCAACGATTTTAAACTCTTAGATATAAAATAGCATGGGCTAACAAGGAGAAGAAAAGAACTGCTTCACATTTGAAAAACCGAGTCAAAAAGAATAAGCTGGTCATAAACAATTATATATGTGTATCTCAACTATCAGCAAGCATTCATCACAACAATGGAAAAGACCCATACATACTTGAGGACAAGCCTAGCAGCCAGCTGTTTATCCTTCAACCGCAGGCAATACTGCCAACTATTGCTCCAGACGTTATGGCCGCCATACCCTTGAGGTTGTCCAGAGATTGAATGGCTCTCTTCCCCGCGTTCAATGAGTAGCTGAAGTAAACGGTCTGATGCTCCATTACTTAGAAAGCGATCCGAAAGTGCAAGAGCATCCATTAGTTTTCCTTCATCAATCAACCTATCAAAGAGAACAAAGAGTGCCAAAAATATTATTCTAATTATTGGGGAAGAAAAAAGAACAACAAACCACTAAAACCTAAAACCTAGCCCCCACGCCCAACCCCAAAAGAAAATAAATGGGGAAAAGAATGGTGAGGAACATTTTAGTAGGATATGCCATTAATTTTGTTTATTTTGTCCTATCTGACACATATTACATGCAAATTAGAAAAATGAAACCACATGTTTCTGACCAATATCCCCTGGAGAACTACATAAAAGAATCCTAGAGGCTTAAAATGCAATTCATAATAACACATAGAGAAACTTTCCACTAATATCTAGGCTTTGATGCATCTTCATTTGTTCCTTTTTTACTTCCATCAAGAGAGCCATCTTACAATTCTTATTGTCATTTTATCAGTCATATACAGGGGTCAAATTTACCAGATATAGCTGAACAAAGAAATTCACCGAAGGATCCTCGTTATTATTACATTTCGAATGAGTATATTAGGACACATCACACTTGAAAATCATATACAACAACGGAACAAAGATGACCAAAGAAGATAACTGAGAAGACCAAAAAGTGAACTATTGATATGTAGTTAAGGGATACTGAAACAAGAGATAATAAGCAGTGATACCGTTCAATTGCTTTCACATAGGGTTCTTCATTCTCCCAATTGAAAGAAAGAAAAACCGTAGTATCAAAATCAGCAACCTCAGATTTTGATGAATCATGCCAAGACTCAGGAGCTGCAACCCGCTCACCAATGGAGTTTTGAAAAGCTGTAGAAATATTACTGGAAACAATGTCATCAACTTCTGACTCCATGTCATTGTCATGCTCGCGGAATCTCTTAACAGCAGATCTTGCTTCAGGTTTAAGCTTGGCATCATCAGCTGTTTGATTGGTTGCTACAGCAAATTCTGAGACTCGATGAAGGTTAGTTTGCATTTGTATCCATCGATTTAAAGTTGGGAACCTGGACATCAAAATACAAGATTAAACTACAGCCATAATGTAAATCAGACAGGTGTAAATTACTCCCCAAGTGTGTATCTTACCTCTCAGATTGATCGAGTGCAAATTCATAAAATAACCTGTCAGCATCAGGTGCCTGAAGCAGTCCATCATTGAAAGAAGATTCACTGCCAGAATACAATATACTGCTCCCAAAAACACATGCTAGGACAGCCCTCACTGGAGACATTTTAACCAAATGTTTTACTATATCTAATTGTAGAGGGTACAGCGGGATTCCAGGTGTTGCCGAGGAACGGGAATAACAATTGGGTTTAGCTTCTTTAGATGAGGGGGAGAGTGCTCTATTTTCAGAGCCACTCTTATGGCAGGTAGGAATGACAGGAATGCAGGCCCATCCATGACCAGATCGTGGAGGATAAACTGGAGGTACACATGCAGAAATCACTTCATGCACAAAATCAGCACCCATAATTTCAGCAACCTTTACAGCTGCATCAGTGCTGCCTCGATCAAAGACCAGACGAGTTAAAAGCTGCAAGATACAATAATATGACATCATCATATTTATGATCCTAGGGAAATGTAGATATGCTTACTGACCAGACGAGTTAAAAGCTGCAAGATACAATAATATGACATCATCATATTTATGATCCTAGGGAAATGTAGATATGCTTACTCCTTAAAGCATTAACTTGTAATTGAGATTGAGGCTCACTGAAAACTTATGTTGTACTTTTAGAACCTTACTTCCTACATGTCTTTGCTGAAGTTTAGGTCAGATCAGTCATTACATATATAGTTATCCACGGGCATGTAGGGGTAGGATTTCAACGGTATTAAAACGAAAGTTAAAGAGCTGTTGACTGTTTCTGTACTTAAAAGATATCACTATGTTACAGTTGAATTTGAATCTAGCTAATCAAAACTTCTATTTCACTCATACATAAATAATCATTCTACCCTTATCTATAAAAAAATAAAAATAAACCACATACATAATCACTTTACACATGGTTTACAATTAACAGGTTAAAATCATATTTATTGGAAATATAGAGCTTGACCTATCAATGCTGTGATTCAATGACTGTGATTCTATTTCACTTATCAAAAAAAAAATGCTGTGATTCAATGACTGGCCGACTGGAAAGAAAATAAATAAATATATATACACACACACACACACACAAAGTACATTTTAGTAACATGCAGAAATTACCACAAATAATAACAACCAAAATTTTTAAGCATGCAATAAGAGGGCATTTCCCCAAATATATCATCAGTGTCATCATTCATAGAAACCAAATTCCTTGGTTATGTTTGCTAATGCATTGAATTCTTGCTTTTTGTATTCAGTTTGAATTTCTCACTGTTCTCACATACCTTAACAAACAACTTAAAATTCAAAATACTTCCCAAAATGCAATACATTTCTTATAAAACTGTATTCTTACCTTATTGTAGTGATATTTTGAGAAATCAGGTACTCAATTTTTGCAGGGGTACGAGCTAACTTAATATTTTAAAAATTTTAAAAAGAAAAAAAAAATGGGATTAGAGTTTTCGCGTGGCCACCCCGCAGCCACTCTCTTTTTCCTTTTTAATTTATAAATTTTTTTATAAGCACAGAGTTCAGCTCCGCAACTCTTTGGGTTTTCTCAAAATAAGCAGATGTACTCCTAGAAAACATTTTCTCAAGTATGGACACACCAAAATACATTTCAAAAAACACTTCTTACCTTTTTATCACATCAAAACACTTTTTTTTTTTTTGATAAGTCAAAAGGAATTTATTAAAAAGCGAAGGCGCCCCAAAAGTACATAGGATATATACAAGAGGAACTCCTAGCTAGGAAAAGAAAAGCGGGAAAGAAAAACCGTGTAGCTAAGATACAAAGGGGACAGGTAAGCCATAGTCCACGAGTACAAGGAAAACAACAAAGAGGCTAGAATCTCATCCATAGAGCTTTTCAAGTCCTCAAAACACCTGTTGTTTCTCTCCCTCTAAATAGACCAAAAAATACAAATAGGCACCATCTTCCAAACCACAGCACTCCTAGCCCTGCCAGTGGAACACCAGCAAGCACACAGATCCAAAACACTACTAGGCATGACCCAAGAAAGGCCAAGCCTGCTAAACATATTGCACCACAAAGCATGGGCCACCTCACAATGAAGGAGTAAGTGATCAACCAATTATCCATCTTTCTTGCACATGAAGCATCTATTAATGACAACCATCTGTCTCTTCCTTAGATTATCCAAAGTGAGAATTTTCCCGAGCGCTGCCGACCACACAAAGAACGCAGCCCTTGGGAAAGATTTGGTCCTCCAGACACTCTTCCAAGGAAAACCTCTCCCTTCCACCCTAGTTAAAGCTCTGAAGAAGTCTTCCTTTTTTGGAAGGAATCCACCACAATTTATCTTGACTCCCCCTTTGAATAAAGACAGACTGCAATTTCTGGAAAAATGCAGTAACAACATCCACCTTCCGATCATGAACTTCTCTGCTAAAGATAACATTCCACTGCGGAGTTCCACCTAAAAAATCCACATTGGCTACCACTGAAGCATCCTTCTCACGAGCAATACTGTAAAGCACAGGGAATTCCTCTTTAAGCTTCGTATCCCCACACCAACAATCATGCCAGAACCGGATCCAGGACCCATCCCCAAGCACTAGTCTAGAGTGACTAGAAAACAACTCCCACCCTAACCGAATATTCTTCCACAAACTTGCCCCCGACACTCCTGTGTGAGGAACGGTGCACCAACCACCCCACATGCTCCCATATTTGGCCTCCACCACAACTCTCCACCAAGCCTCCCTCTCATGCCCATAACGCCACAACCATTTACCTAGTAAAGCACGATTAAAATCCACCAGCTTCCTTAAACCAAGCCTACCCTCTGAAAGCGGGGAGCAAACCTTCGACCACCTCACCAAATGATATTTGAACTCTTCCCCAACTCCACCCCATAGGAAGTCACGTTGAAGCTTCTCAATGTGATTGGCAACCTTAACGGGGTTGCCAATCGCAAAGCACTTTTTAAAACCAAAATCACAAAGCACCTAAGTAAATACATTAACAAACAAAACCCTTGAAATTATGTTTGCTTGAACATTATTCATGACGTGAAAAACTAATAATTGAATCGGCACATATTCAACTTGTAAAAATATATGTAAAGGGCAAGTCAACAAGTATTACTTAAATAATTATCACGTAGTGTCACTATTCCTCATCGTATAAACTTTTGCATGCAAGCATGTATCTTGGTCAGTGTTTACACGAGTAAATTTTTGTGGAATAACATATTGGGACATATTCTTCAGTTCCAAAGTGATGCACTCTAACATGCAGCCCATGCTAATGATGTATTTTTCATCTATATTATTTCTCCCCAATGTTTAGAAGAAAGTCCAAATTTATTCTACACCATGCCCCTTATCACTCTGGAAGGCTTCCATAAGCATTTCCATTATTCAAAAAATTACCCCACAATGCAATCGGAAGCAGAAATTTTTGTAAATAAAAAAATGAAGATAATCTTAAATACAGGAAATAAAAGATCTTACATCCTTAGGCCATTCGAACACAAGTGAAAAAAAGTTGAAATCATGAGTTGTATCAGTCCCATCAACTATGTCACCAATCGCAGCAATATGGAGAATAAATTGTGACAGATATGTTGTGGGCTTGGTACTTAACGGACCAAAAAATCTCTTCCCAGAATCTTTGATATCATAGCCAACAGACTGTGCCCCAGTTTCCCCAGCCATTGAACTTATGGGTTTCTGTTTCACAGCTCTTAATCCAAGCCCACGAATCCCATCCTTTTCAAAATTAGAGAGAACCTTTCTATCAGAATATGGGCCTTCCCCTTTAGGAAAATTGGGTTCTGTTTCTTCATCAGCAACAGCCCTTGCAAGATTATGAAGCTTACCTACAATTTTACAGGATAAAGACACCTTAAGCCATAGAGTAAATGGTAAAAGTTTAGCCTATAGCTCCCCAACTCAAAAAAATGGAAGTCCGAAAAGAAATTTCAGTAGTCCATAACAGACCCTACCCCAAAAGAAAAGTCAAATGGAAAAAGTACCACTCAAAAACTGCCGCTTGCCCCTGTGAGCATCTTCAATCATCTGATGTAGCATACCAAGAGCACGTTCTCTTTGCCCCTGTCGGTGTGTCTCCTTAGATGAAATGATAATATCCCCAGACAAAAAGGCCTGAAGGGGGGGAGGGTTATCCTGGAGCAGACCATGGAACAGGATCAATAACCAAATAAACATATTGTTACCGACTGTTTGTAAAAGTTCTATAATAAAAATTTAAGATTGACATAAATACGGAGAGAATTCTCTATACAGATTCATGTTCCCTCAGTCAATTAACAACTGGAATTTTCGAACTAGTTCCCACTCTGCATATTCATAACCACACCAGTAGTAAATGGGCTAATAGAAACTCCCCCTCCAAATATTTTTAAAAAAAAAACAAAAAAAGGGAAACTTCACTTCGGCCCCCTGAACTTCCACGCGAGTTGACAAACCCCTTAAACTTTAAAATCTCTCACTTTGAACCCCAGAACTTTGAATTGCTCTTAATTAGAACCCTTTCGTTAATTTTAGCCGTTTAAAAAAAAATTTAAAAAAAACCCAAAATATCCCTGATTTTTGTTTTTTTTTAAATAAAAAAAAATTTTAAAAAAAAACGCTTTGGAAGTTGAAATTTTATACAAACGTTAGGGGTATAAACGTCATGTAACGTTTAAAATCAGACAGAGGGGTCCACATTGAGAGCAATTAAAAGTTCAGGGGTCCAAAGTGAGAGATTTTAAAGTTTGAGAGAGATTTGTCAAATCATGTAGAAGTTCAAGGCCAAAGTGAAGTTTCCAAAAAAATAAAAAATAAAAAAAATACATGCATGCATAATATTGTAGTACCTGTTCCAAGAACTCAAGTAAACGCTTGAGGACACGCCGTGAAACAGAAATCACTCCAACTTCAAGGATTTGATCCCAATAAGTGGATCCCATCTTTGGAGAACTTCCCGGATATATCTCAGATAACATAACTTGCGCCTAGAGAGATACAAGTTAATGCATAATGTTAAATAACACCACAGCACAACATCTAACTAGTAGGGAACTATGGCTAAAAACATCAAAAGACAAAGTAAAAGGAAACCATTCAGAAAAATTATTGAGATAATGAAACTGAAAAAAGTCAAGATGTGGCAGATGCAGGGTATCAAAATTCAAGAGTATTGTATTCCTGACAAGCAAACAAAGTCATCACTGATCAATGATAACAAGGGCAGATCATACTCTTTCAAAAACTAATATTTTTGTTGCATATTAACTTCCTACTTAAGAAATGAATGCCTGCATCTTGAAACGTTTACGGGATAAGCTTTGTGAAAGGAAATTAATAATATTGGTGAGAAATGGACCAGTTTCTACTCAGCTGTTTGAAAGCTACTCTGTCCCCAAGTACTAGTGCCCATGTCTTAGGTCTACAGACTTCAAAATTTTTGTATTCTTTCAATATGAATCAAGTAGTAAGAAAACAGAACAAAAAAGAAAAAAAAGAACCAGGACTTTCCACTATATGTCGTAGCGGAAGACTAAGGTAACTAATCAAATAGCAGCGTCTTTGATTCTGCATGGAGAAGCATCTTCGTCTTCTACCCAAAAAGATAAAAACAAGCTTGGAAGCTAAAAAAAAAGATAAAACTCCGCAGAGTATTTGAGAGAAAATTCTCTGATTTGATAATAATTCAATGAGTTTAGTTTTACATAATAAGCAAGCCAGTTTATAGAAGAGAAATACTTGTAGAGAAAGTAAACCTACTTCTAATAGAGAAAGTAAATCTAATCCTAGTAATAAAGTAAAACTACTTCTAGTAAAAAAAGTAAATCTAATCCTAGAGGAGAGGAAAAGAATTAACTCAAATCTAACTCTATTAAGGAAAGGAAATAAAGTCCTAGTAAAATTAAATAAAATCTTAATATAAAATTGACAATCAGTGGGAATCGTGACAATCTTTCATTTTGTACTTTCATTGTCTGAGAACGGGTAAAATTCTGATCAAGTGGCGCTGCTCCAATATTATTTTTTATATTTTCTTTATTTTCGTTTTTACCGAAAATAAAGGTAAATATCGTCCTACATCACTATTTCCATTGCAACATTAATTTCTCACGAAAGTTTAAAGAACTAGCATGAAACTGGTGTAACTGTCATTCCATCAAAAATTCCTTCACATTTTCTTAAAAACTCTGCTTATTTACTGGGGATCTAGAAAATCAAAATAGTACTTGAAAACCAAGACAAGCATTATTAGAAGAAAAAGAAATGTCATCATATGACTACAGCCACACCAAGTAAGAACAATATATTTGTAGATAAGTGAGTCATACCTGAGTCAGAAGCTGTTGGGACATCTTTCCTGACCTTGCAGAAGTAGCAGCAACGTCAATACAAAGAAGAATCTGCCAGGAAATACACATACATCAGCCTATAATCACATAAAAAGAAACTTGGGTATTCACTTTTTACAGAGATTCAGAATAGGGGAATAGAGAATTGACGTTGTGAGCACTTACTGCAGCCAAAGGACCTAACTGGGAGCGTAAAGAGGCAAAATCTAGATCTTGTACCGCAGAAGTTCCATCAGCAGCACGAGAGACTACATCTTCTACCTGGAAAAGATAATGTGTGAATATATATATCCAGTTTGTGAGAAACGGAAAAAAAAAAAGAAGGCAAAAATCATAAGCTCACATATGAGAGGAAAGTTAAAAGGAAAATTGCAACCAAGACAATATTCATTCAGAAGTAAACAAGAGTACCCAAATACTAAAACATTAATATTGTACCTATAGCATGGTTTGATAGGAAGTATCAACTTCTAAGATAAGACAATCACCTCTAGACCAAGCATGAAGGCTTTTTGTGTCCAAGAATAAGTGTCTTTGGTAGTTTATTATGTTACTAGTGCCTTAATTCTATTTTATAATTGCCTTTTTTTAAATTTCTTCAGTTAGGGTTTTTCTATAATTTCAGAATCTAATAGACGATCACCCTCTCCACCAAAATAGGGTTTGAAAGGACCATTGCAAAGAACATTCTATCACTATCCTTCTTCAAGTGCATCCTTCAAAAGAAGCCCAAATTTTAACCTGAAATTGACTTTGAGAAAAGCCAACACCTCAAGATACACATCTTGAACCAGATCTCCAACCAGCACTGATAATGCAGACCAGAATCCCCTTTTTGTTGGTATGAAGGCCAGTATCTCACTTGCATAAAACCTAGGGGGACTACTGTTCCACAAAAGGAAAACTATGGATTAAATATGGTACAGTAATGATGTAGTCGGAGGACATGGATAATTAGAATTTATAGTAAAATAAGATAATAAGACCTAACAAACATTTTGTCACATCACTTCAATACAGATACAGTAACGATCGTAGCCATCCCCTCTGGTACCTTCTAGTGCGTCAGGATCGAATTGGTCATAAACATGGTAGGGTGCAGCTCTTGGAAAATCCCAGCATACCCCTGACCTAACTCAGACGCTTGTTTCTGAACCAAAACATCTTATGAGAAGTCATCAGACCCAAAGCTTTAGTATTTGAAAAGCCATGCAATAGGTGCAGCATCAATTATACGCTATAACCTCCAACCATTGGGAGGCACCACCAAACCGTTCATCTAGAACTGCAAATGTGATCAACAAGTGTCCCACCCAAAGATAGGCACTTTTTTTTTTTTTTTGATAAGTAATGTGAATTTTATTAAAACGCGCAAAGGGGCGCAACCCTAAAACAAATGTACAATAGAAACCCTACGAAATATACAAAGAACAATAACAATATGTATTGCTCTTCCTCATCCAATATTTTATTTTATCTCCTTTAACTTAAGCCCAAAATGCAAAATTCCGATACTAATCTTCATGACAACAACTCTACCCCAACTTTTTGACACATCAGTAGAGTCCTAATGATCAATTCTTGTTCATATCTTATCTTACTAACTCTAGACTCGCCTACATTGCAGTTTGAATGTCTGACTCAACTAAGGTTAAGCCCAAATTCCTCATTTCTCTAACACTCCTTTCAGGAAAATCCCAGCTTAGTCCCTGTATATTGTTTCTCCACTGTACTAACCACGCTATTTCAAACTCTCCAGTATCATGGAGAACAAGGCTTTAGCACCTTGATTCTTTGAACCAACAGCTTCCACTTTTTTTTTTGATAAGTCAAAAGAATATTATTAAAAAGCGTAGGCATCCCAAAAGTACATAGGATATATACAAGAGGAACTCCTAGCGCATAACTAAGATACGAAGGGGACAGGTAAGCCACAGTCCATGAATACAATGAATACAACAAAGAGGCTAAGATCTCTTCCAAAGAGCTTTCCAAGTCCTCAAAACACCTATTGTTTCTCTCCCTCCAAATAGACCAAAAAATACAAATAGGCACCATCTTCCAAACCACGGCACTCCTAGTCCTGCCAGAGGAACACCAACAGGCACATAGATCCAAAACACTACTAGGCATAACCCAAGAAAGACCAAGCCGGCTAACCAACAGCTTCCACTTATTACAGTACGAAATGATGAAGGCCAAGAGCTCACACAACATACGAGAATCTCCCACACGACCAAAAGCTCACATAATACTCAAGAAATATTCCACATAATGAGATGAACTATCATTCCTCAGTTAAACATACTGACAGGTGTAGTGGGAAATGTTTCAAGAAGCCGAGCAAGGAAAGCTTTAGATATCCACTCCAATGCAAGAGCAGTTGCTGTGCAAAACAAGAGAACACTAATTCTGTATAATTTGCTGTACCAGGCCTAATCGAGTCTAATTCCTTCCAGATCTTTTTTTTTTATAAGTAATATGTATTATCAAATGCGCAGAGGGGCGCAACCCAAGTACACAGGAATAGGGTCGGGCGTCGGTCGGTGTCAGTAGAAAATTTTTCTTCCACTCCAAAGTCAGTAAAGTCGGTTAATTCACCGACTTTTTCCGTCAAATTTTTTTCCCAAGACCGAATGGCGGTCGGTAAAGTCGGTCAGTAAAGTCTATGGTAAAAATTGAAAATTTTCGATGAAGTCAGTCGATTTGGTTAAAGAATTTTATTTCGCTTAACAAACAGAATTTGTCGGGAAAAAAATAAATAAATAAATAATTTGTTCCGCCTACCGCCCATTGGTTAGGGTCAGCTATCAGTCAATAGGCGGTGAATTTGCCCAAGCCTACACAGGAAGTATACAAAGTACCCCTACTGACTAGAAAAAGAATTACAAAGCTCTAAAAAATCAGAAAATGTAGACTCATGCGAGTGAGAACAAGTCATGCTCAATGAAAACAATGTATTGAGTGCCAACTTCTTCAACTCAAACACGCCACTCTCACGATCTTCAAAGCTGTGTGCATTCCTTTCTCATCATAGACACCACATCACACACAATGGGATCAGCATCCATATGTGCAACACAAGCCGATTGCCCAATTGTCTCCTCCAACTCCCCGAGCAATCACTCAACTTTTGCAGCATAACCCAATTAACACCAAAGAGTTGGAAGAACATATTCCATAACTCATGTGCAACCTCACAATGCAAGAGTAAATGGTCAGTGGATTTGCCACATTGTTTACACATGTAGCACCACTCCACCACCATAATATTCCCCTTCCGTAAATTCTCCAAAGTGAGTATTTTCCCTAAAGCCGCTGTCCAAACAAAAAAAGCCACTCTCGGGCGACCCTTCACCTTCCAAATACTCTTCCAAGAACCAAACACCTGTGCTGAAGTAGAGATAATCTGATAATAAGATTTCACTTCAAAAGTATTCCTTTTAGACAAAATCCAACAAATTTAATCCTCCCCTCCATATCTAATTTTTTAGGAATATAACACTTCAAAAAAGCTCGAGACTACATCAATTTCCCAATCATGCACAGGCCGAATAAACATGACATTCCAATGAAGAAGATCATTCGGGGCCTCCATATACTCCTCCACCCATGCATCCTTGTTGCAGGCAATATTAAATAATTCTGGAAATACAAATTTCAGAGGATGTTCCCCACGCCACACATCATGCCAAAAAAATACTGTAGAACCATCTTCTATATCATACCGCACATGATGCGCGAAGCCCTCCCACCCCCTTCGAATACATTTCCACACTCCCACTCCATTTGATCCCCCTACATCCTTACAGCACCAATCACCCCTTTGACTATCATATTTAACTTTCACTAACTTCCTCCACAAAGCATCCCTTTCCGTCGCATACCTCCACAACCACTTACCCAACAAAGCACGATTAAACTGAATCAAATTTCCAGATCTTCATATTGCGGAATACTAATAAACTCCCCTGTCGAACCAAAATTAGTGAAAAAACCCATCAGGCTCAAGCCCAACACCTACTACAAGGCTGAAGGAGCCCTAAGACCAAGAGAAACACCATTCCTTTGCCAACTATAAAGGAAGTCTACTCTGCAGCCAACAGTTTAACCAGGTATGGCTGCAAATTTAGCTTTTCAAGCAACAGTTTTCTTATAGACAACGATGACCATCATAACTTTCACTTGCTACCTCTGGTTTTTTATGCATCCAATAACAATATAAGAAGTTATCACCTAAAACAACCTTCACAATAATGATAACATAAAGGGAAACAGCACTCACAATGATGCGAAATATAGTTCAGTTACATCATTTGCTAAAAGCTATGGGAAAATAAGAAAGGTCAAAGGGGTGACTGGTGCATCAAAGAAAGCTTCAAGAACATAATCATATATGAACCATGAAATTTCTGATGTTATGACATGTGACCACATACCCCGACCAAGTGACTGGGCAGGAAATATGTCCACCAATCACTAAATAATGTTATATTACTGGAAGCGCATTTGATAGGCTAAATTCAGTTAAAGCCAAATCACACATTACCAACCAAATTTTTTTTTGTAATGTTGCATTAATCAAAAAGTGCAGAGGGACGCAACCCTAGTACACAGGAAGTATACATGAGAGCGACACGAAGAAAAAAAGAACCAAATGTTAGATACTATAACAGCCTCCAATGTTTAAATCTATAGTTCCATTTAAGTAGAATTAAAAATAAAAATAAAAAATAAAAAAGAGAGAGAGACAGATATACTTGTAGATGTGCAACAATATACAGGTATTAATGCTCTATGAAAGCATAAAATCTAGAATTAAATAATTGAACAATCTGAATCATACAGATGCTCTTCTGAAGGCCCTATCAACCCATTCAACTAATTCAAGGGTAGCTTTGTCTTCGGCGGATAACGAAAATCGATGAACTGCTTCTTCTCCAATGTCATACTTTGCTCTTTGCATGCAACTGCACAGTAAAAGAACATAATTGTACTCACCTTAGCACAATAAGGTATTGACATCATCAATTGATCAATTAATAGATAATTTACCATCTTTTGGATATCTAGCCACTTTCAACAATTCTCTACAATTAAGGATGCAAGACGCCCCACTTGGGGTCCTCATCCGATGTCTAGCTATAATGATGGCCACATGACCCAGAAATCAAGTGCAATCACATAAAAACTGCTTTGCCCCTAGCCTGACCCTTCAATTTTAATAATTTCAATCAAATATGCCCCCGACCCAAGCAAGTATATTCCAGTCCAACCGCAGAGATGGATTAGGGCGAACTCAACTAAAAGTACTAAATGCATATAGACCTTATGGAAAAGCTAGCGCATTTAAATACACAAACACACACATAGAGAAAGAGTAAAACATGTGTTAGCAAACAAAAGAAGCCAAGATCTAGATGCAACCAAAACCAAAGTCAAGAATATGATTACCGCAACAAGTAACATAACTTCCGGTGTACATGGGTTGCTCTCCTCTGCGCGTTGTTTGAATATACATTATTTATCAAAAAAAACCATGTTAGAAGAGATATTAGGGTTCGAGTCATTAGGGTTTCAATGGTAGTTTGGTCTTTAGGTCATTAGGGTTTAGTCTATATATTGTGATGTTTGTATTAGGTTAATAAGCTTGAATAATATAAAGAGGCAGCAACCTCCATCTCTTTCCCCCTCCTACAAATCTTAACATGGTATCAGAGCCTTCGATTCTTGGCTAATCCTGAGTTTTCTATTGTTGGTGGCAGTACTACTTGTGTGGGCTAAACCCACACGGGCAGTACCTTCGTAGCAGTTTCTTTTCTTTTTTTATGTGGTGACCGGAACACCTCCGATGAAAAAAAAATAATAATAAAAATTTAAAAAAAATTTTAAAAAAAAACCAGCATTGTCGTTGCTGTTGGGTACCAGTTCTTGTTGCTGGGTGTGATGGCAGGCCTTGTCTATGGTAGCCAGAATGTTATGTGGTGGCCGGCAAAGTTGCAACGGCCCTCAAAAAAAAAAAAAATCCGGCCATTTGATGATTGTGTTGTCAGAATGATGATATGTGATCATCGCTTGAGTTTGTTATTTCTGTTTTTGGGGTGGCCGGCCTGTTCTGTCTTCTCTTGCAAGTTTCGGCAACACTCCGTCGAAGCTCCGGCCTGACTCCCGCGAAGATAAGGCGACGGCTCAGTTTCACTTTTCTGCAGTTTTTCAACTTGTTTTTTGTGTCACCGGCGTGTGCTGTTTATCTCCAGCCAGTTTTTGCATTTTCCGGCGAGTCTCCAGTGATGCTCCGGCGGAGCTTTTTTTTTTCCCAGTAACTGTTTTCTGGCGAAACTTGTTGGTTCATCATGGGTTTGGACTATGGAAAAGCATCCGTAGGGGGTGGGATACTTTTAAACATCAAGTGAGGTTTGAGATAGGAAATGGGTCACGAGTATTATTTTGGAAAGATGTGTGGTGTGGGGAGAGACCCTTAATGAATGCTTTTCCCACGTTGTTTGCTATAGCATGTGCAAAGGATGCGTGGGTGGAGGAGAATATGGATATAGTTAATGGTGTTACTCAATGGAATGTTCTATTTATCCGGCCGGTGCATGATTGGGAATTGGAAGAAGTTTCGAGATTTTTTGAGCTGCTGTATTCTCAACAAATTAGGCATGGTGGGGAGGATAAAATTTGTTGGAATCCATTAAAGAGGAAGAATTTTGAGGTGAAGTCTTACTATAAGATGAGGATTAATTTGGAACCGGTTGATGGCCCGTGGAAGAGTATATGGAAGAGTAAAGCTCCATTGAGGGTGGTTTTTTTCTTGTGGACAACGGCATTGGGGAAGATATTAACAATGGACAATTTACGCAAGAGAAACATCATAGTAACGGAGTGGTATTGTATGTGCAAGAAGAGTGGCGAATCTATTGTTCATTTGTTATTGCATTGTGAGGTGGCGATGGAGGCGTGGAACATGGTGTGTCAGTTATTTGGTGTGATGTGGGTGATGCCAGGTAGTGTGATGGATTGCTTGGGTAGTTGGAGAACACAAAAGGGTAATCGCACAGTAGTGCAAACATGGAGGATGGCGCCCTTGTGTGTCATGTGGTGTATATGGAGGGAAAGAAATGCTCGGAATTTNCAATCAAAACCTTGTTTTTGTTCAGCTGTTTGGCAACCTTTTCCTTCACCCTCCGAGTATACCAAACAGAGGAATTAGAAGGGTTACCACTATCCCTCCTAGGCTCCATCACAGCAGCCCCATCAGAAGACGAGCAGACCTGCGACGGAAGCAGAACAATAGCACCAGAGCTAGACCCCTCCTCCGAAGTAGGATCCTTCCCCTTAGGCACCGGCAAGACCTCCTTCAACACCACCGGAGGGGAAGGAACAGGTCTCGGACCCAAGAACCCTCGCCGAATCAAACTTTTCGCCGGGGCCGAAGGGCGCACCACCTGAATATCCTCCGCCCCAGACGAGGTGACCTCATTATCCCTGCAGGAAGGGCTGGAAGGGCTCACCGGCTCGTCCACCTCCCAAGGAGGAGCAAAAACCTCTTTGAGAGACACACCCAAGCGGTCAGTAGGCCTCGAGGAGAAAAAATCCTCCCAATCCCTGCTCAGAAAACCCGCCGGAAAATCCTCCGCAGAGGGGAAATGAGAATCAGGGACCAGCAACTTAGCTCCATCAGCGGACCCGTTTCCGACACCCAACCCATCACCGGCATCATACCCAGTGCTAGCAGCGGTGGCAAGAGTGGCCTCCGTCGCCGGCGCGTCTCCAAAAACCTTCACCCCGACGTCCTCAGCGATAGACCCACGGACGCACACCGAGAGAGAAGGCTCACTGACCGTAGACGCTGGCGCACCCAAGCACGCGGTGGCAGGAAAGACCTCCGTCGCCGTCGAATCTCCAGAAACCTTCACCCCAACATCCTCAGCGACAGACCCGCGGGCGCACACCGATGGAAGAGGCTCACTGACCGAATACACTGGCGCACCCAAGCACGCGGTGACAGGAGAGGCCTCCATCGCCGGCGAATCTCCAGAATCCTTCACCCCGGCATCCTCAGTGACAGACCCGCGGGCGCACACCGATGTAGAAGGCTCATTGACCGTAGACGCTGGCACACCGAAGCATGACGACGGCTCCACAACCGCAATACTCGACAACGGCGTCATGGAGGATGGTGCCCTTGTGTGTTATGTGGTGCATATGGAAGGAAAGGAATGCTAGGAATTTTGAGGATCGTGAGCTTGGTATATTGGAGTTGAAGAAGAGGGTTATTCAAACACTTTTCTCATGGAGAGTGATGTGGCATTCTCCGCAAATTGCAACACTTGCAGATTTTCTAGATTTTTGCGCTACTTTTTCTAGTTAAAAGCTTGTTTTTGTGGGCTCTTTTTGTATACTTCCTGTGTACATGGGTTGCGCCCCTTGCGCTTTTTATATTATTGAATTTTTACCAATCAAAAAAAAAAAAAAGCTGTTCCAGCTTAAGGTGGAGTGTTAAGAGTATGTTTTTCTAGTTGTTTTTTCATTAGCTTGTATCTTCCAAACTGGATTTATATGATATATATGCTCCAGCTTGAGGGGGAGTGTTAGAAGAGATAGAAAAGATATTAGCGTTTGAGTCATTAGGGTTTCAAGGGTAGTTTGGTCTTTAGGTCATTAGGGCTTTAAGAAGCACATTCGGTTTGATCCGAGAGAGGGCTCTAGGATTCGTTTTTGGGATGATGTTTGGTGTGGGGATAGACCTCTTAAGGCGGCGTTCCCTGGGCTATTCAACATTGCCAGGCACAAGGAAGCGTGTATAGCAGACAATGTAGAGAGATCTAATGGTGTTATCCAATGGAATATCCAGTTCACGCGATTGATTCATGATTGGGAGGTGGAGGTGTTGGCTACGTTTTATCGCTGCTTGTACTCTTGCAAATTGAGAGAGGGTATGGGAGATAAGCTATGGTGGGCGCCTTCGCGCAAATGGGGTTTTGATGTTAAGTCCTTCTATCGAGTTCTCTCGAGCCACGGACCCAATCCTTTTCCTTGGAAGAGCATTTGGAGATCTAAGGCTCCTCCGAGAGTGGTGTTTTTTGCGTGGACAGCCACTAGGGGTAAGATTCTCACTTTGGATAACCTTAGAAGGAGGGGCATGGTGGTGGTGAACAGATGTTGGCTTTGTGAGTCGGATGGGGAGTCGGTGGACCATCTCCTCCTTCATTGTGGGGCTGCGAGGGCTTTGTGGAATGCTTTCTTCTCTAGGTTTGGCCTTTGTTGGGTTATGCCTAGCACAGTTAAAGATTTATATGCCAGTTGGTGGACGGGTGGCCGATCGAGGAGTGCGGTTGTTTGGAAAATGGTTCCCTTGTGTATTATGTGGTGCATTTGGAGGGAGCGTAACGATAGGTGTTTTGAGGACAAGTCGAGGTCCATTGAGGAGTTGCTCCATTTGTTCTTTCGTACTCTCTTCACTTGGACTGCGAGGTGGCTAGCTCCTCGTGTGATTAGTTTTTCTGATTTTCTTTCTTTCTTCTCCCTTTCCCCCTAACCCCTTTGTATACTTCCAGTGTACCAAGGGTTGCGCCCCTCTGCGCTTTCTTAATGCTATTGACTTTTCAAAAAAAAAAAAGGGTTTAATCTATATATTGTGATTTTTGTATTAGGTTTTAATAAGCTTGAATAATATAAAGAGGCAGCAGCCTCCATCTCTTTTCCCCTCCTACTAATATTAACAAACCATAACAAAAAAATTTATGCCATTTGGTTGTGAATTAATTTTTTTTTTAATAAGTAATGGAAAATTTTATAATATAAAAAATAAAAATAAAAAAGCATACGGCGCTCCTAAGTACACTGGCAATATACAATGGGAAACACCAAACTAAAATGAACAACAACCCACCACCAAACCTAACCCAACCAACAGAACCCCTCAAAGTACCAAAAGCCCTAGAACCCAAAAACCCACAAACACCTTAAGCCATGCTAACCGACGTGAGCCTTGCCTTTTCCCTGCCTAGAGGACACTCCTACAGAATCACAATTAATGGAGAATTCTAAGTTCAAAAGCTCCCTTCTACCTCTAGGATTCAAGCAAGCACCCATTTCCTCCCAAAGATGTACCTCTTCAATGATTGTGAAGAGAGCTACAATTTGATCCTCTTGCCCCTCGCATGAGGCCCCCGCCACAGGATAAAAATCTTTAACATAAAACAAAGCCCTATCCAAGGGGGTGACAAGGGAAAAACACTCTTCTTTTTTTGTGGACGGCGGCTCTTGGTAAGATTTTTACTTCGGATAATTTAAGAAAGAGAAGAGTAATAGTGGTGGAATGGTGTTACATGTGTAAGAGTGGAGAATTTATCAATCATCCTCTTCTCCATTGTGAAGTGAAAAGAGAATTATGGAGTGCAAATTTTAGCCTCTTTAGAGTAAAATGGGTTATGCGTAAAAGGGTGATAAGGTTATTGGATTGTTGGCAAGGTCAAGTGGGAAGTCGATCAGGTTTAGTTGCTTCGAGGATATTCATGTTATGCTTAATGTGAAGCATATGGGGGGAGAAGAATGCTAGATGTTTTGAAGATCGTGAGAAGTCGATGGAAGAGCTCAAGGACATCTTGGTCAAATAGTTTTTTAATTGGTCAGAGGCGTATAATATTTCTCATGTTTCTAACTTTGCTGGATTTGTGGATTTGTGTTCTTCTTTTAGCCTTTAGTGGGACACCTTTTATACATCATGTGTACTAGGATTACATCCCTCTATGCTTTTCAATGATATGAATTACTTATAAAAATTAATGATTTTCTTGTTCTTTTTTCTTCTTCTAGATAGGCGTGTCTCTTGTATAATTCCTGTGTACTAGGATTGCACTTTGCATTTTTAATGATATTTTGATTATTTCTCAAAAAAACTTTTCTTTCTAACTTGACAACAAATATTAAAACTTTGTATGCAGTATATCTGTATATCTTATTGCTCTGTTTATCAGCAATCAAAAAGTGCAACGCTGGACCAGAAACATTTCACAAGATTAGAAACATATGCACTTCAAGGAGACAACATTGTGAAGGAATTGGAATAAGATGAATTAGTACCTAGGAAATAATACAACAAGTTTTACTTTATAAACCACCATTTGACAGACTCAAGTTATTATATTAATAATAACATGATATGTAGCACGGATATCATGAGCAAGAATCAGTGACACATCATAAATTTCAGAAAAAAGTTCATTTAACTCACAAGTTGAGTAGCTTGGAGGGGGCTGCACGTAATACAGTCAATGCTTCCTTCCATCTCCACTGGCGTTCAGATAATGGTAAAAGACGCTGTAAAATTGACAACCGCCATTCCCACTCTTCAATGAAATGTTTAGCAATAGAGACTCTCCACTCTAAAGCATGTTTACCACCAACTGTTACACCCTCACTCGATGCTTGCTCTAGTTCAATTACAGCTGAGGAAAGACTTCGATGTAATATATCAAGTAGTATCTCTGTGAAAGATATAACTACTTTGTTTCCTTCATCAGATGGGGTGAGATCATTATTTTCCCAAGCATAGCCATTACCCAATTCAGAATATCTCTCTGGGGAGACACAATGCGTCAAATTCAGAGAGAGATCATCCATATGTAAAAGAGAAATTATAACATTCACCATCAATATCTGCATCATCAAATACAATTGACATTAATTTAGACAGTATAAATAACAGGAAAAGTAATTAACAAATACAGTACAAATAACAGGAAAAGTAACTAATACACAACAAATACATGATGCCACAACTTGTCTATTAAAGGCATTTGAATTCTAATAAGTGTCTTATTAACACTGCGGGTATACACTAACCCTCTCAGGAGGCTATATTTAGAACATATAAAAGAGATACACAACAGCTCATGGCAAAGTTAATATTTAATATGATGTTAACTTTGCCATGAGCTGCGTGGGACCAGGGAGAGGATTTTATTTCCCCGGACCCCTTCGATTGGGTGTTGGGTTATGACGAAGATGAGGATCCAACATTGGCACAGCTGGATGCTGTTAAAGAGGATTTTTGTCGGGAAGTTAAGGTTGCACAGCCTAAGACTAAAGGCAAGAGGAAGTTGTTCAGTTTGAAGAGTTCCGTAAACTATAGCAATGCAAATACTTCTGTTCGGCGAGGGAAAGGCAAGGCTCAAGTGCGGTAGCGCTGAGTGTTCTTATGGGTTTCGGGTGAGAGAGTTTTAGGTCCTTGTGGGCTTGTGGGGTTTGTTGTGGGCTTGTTGGTTAGTTTTGTGTATCGGTGGTGTTGGGTTTTCACGGGTGTTTTCTCTTGTTTTTTCTGTTTTTACTGCTTTTTGTGTCCTTTTAGTATACTTCCTGTATGCTTGGGGGGCCTAAGCTTTTTATAGAACTTCTTTGATAATACCTATCAAAAAAAAAAAATTAATATGATGAATCAAATGATTGTTATAATTAGGCTTTTCTGAAATTTGAATCCTATGTAAAACCAACAACATGTTACACTTTCAGCAAAGGAACTCAATGGGTACTTGTTCAAAGATTGCAAATTGGATTGACCATGCAAGAGTATATGAAGTTAACAACAGCCTTAACAACACAAAGGAAACCATGGTGCAAAAAGTTCATTAACATGAGCAGTTGACCTTGCGGGCAATATTATTAATAGCTTCCAAATGGTTCTGCAGGTCCTTCAAATGGCATAATGCCAATTGGTGATGACTTTCTCTTTCATCAGTCATACACCTTTCCATTGCTCCTAGTGCAAGAAGAGCTGATTCCAAAGCATAACGCATGTGCATAAGTTCAACATCTTGCTTTCTACCATACCCCAACCCCCACACCCAAAAAACAAAAGAAACACATCAGCATGTTGGAGGCAATAAAGCCAAACAAAACAAGGAAAAATAAGAAAAAAAACACATGAAAAGCAACATCTATATAATACACAGGCTTATATTTGCGCCCCTCTGCACTTTTTTAATATACTCTTCTGACTTATCAAAAAAATCTAGGTATTGGTATCAAATTGACAGCCCCAGAATTAACGAATGCAATGGTAGAGCCAAATATTTTATATATCCAAATTTCTTCTGAAACTTTTAAATTCATACTCCCTCCATCCCATAATAACTGTTACTTTCCATTTATTTTTGTTCTAAAATGTATCCTATATTATTCAAAGTCAAAAAGTTTAAATTTTTATGTCCCCATCCCTCAAGTCTGAGATAAGTGTCCTTTATGAAAAGCTCAAAGCATCAATGATAAAGGGTAATTTTGAGAGAGCACACAAAATTGACTTGTCAAAGCATTAAATCTTCTCCTTGATGCATTTTTTTAAAAGAAGAACATGATCAATATGGGAAGGAGGAAGTATGGACCATTTTCATTTGAAAAATCCACGGTAATAAAATTTACAGTAATAGTCCATCGAACAATCTGTCAATGCACTCATCTGTTACTTAATAGGACAGACTTGTTGCCTTTTTTTTTTTTTGATAAGTAGACTTGTTGCCTTTTGTTACATGTCTAACAATATTACAATAACCAAATTATTACCATGTTATATTCCCAAAAAGACAATGACACTTTTTGACGTGTTCTTGAAATATATTTCCTTTTTTTTTATAGTCAATGATAAATTTTATCAGGAAACAAAAAAAAAAAGACATTTTGTAATATATTGATAAAATAGTACAGTAGCTAGAAGCTCACGTTCTATAGCTGCAGACAGCAGTAGTCAAATATCACAACAAAGAGTTGATGAATAAAATAGGACATAAATTTCCCACAAACTAGTTTGTAGGAATTCCAACAAATCAGCCTCCAAAAGTGACATGTGTCTTAAGCTACTTAAAAGCATGTGAGAAGCACATGCTATTAAAAAACATGTGCTTCTCACATGATAAAGTACACATATCACTTTAGATGCTGGTTTGTAGAAAATTTTTGTCCAAAATTAGAATACCAAACACCAAGCTCATTGAAGTGAAATAAATCATTCTTTCATTATTATGCAAGTCCAGCTTAAGAAATCTTCTATGATGCAATGCAATGCAATGTTGAGCATGGAAAACAATGGCTCTACTATTAATGCCTTTTGGGGGGTGTTTTTTTGTTTTTGTTTTGAAAAACTGTTTTGATGTGACATAAAGGTGAAAATTGTTTTTGTGTTTTTAACAGTGTTTTTGTGTTTCGATTGTTTGCTACTATTTTTTGTTTTGAGAAAAGAAAACAAAAGACAAAAAACAAAAATTTTAACAAACAAGGCCAATACCTTTTTTTAAAAAAAAGTAATGTTGTATACTTTTAGTGTGTTAACATCTGAGAACTAAAGCTTCAGGTCTCATTTGCAGAATTTTTTCTTCACTAAGTCATACAAGTTCAAATTTTTAAATTAAGCATACAAGAGTAACATCAGTAGACAATGTAACTAAGTTCAGAAGGGAATTTGCATATACACCTCTTCCAGGCATCCGCATTAGAAGCAATTGGCTGCATGCTGATCAATTCAATAGCTTCCTGAAATTTTATGCCTGGGACAACATCAAACAATACCTACAGAGAACATATCGAGTCACACCTCAAAGCTCCAAAAATAAAATAGTAAAAGTAATAAAAAATAATAATAATAAAAAGTTAGTAGTAAAAGAAGATGATGAAGAAAAGGGAGGTACATAGAATGCATACCATGTGTTAAATTCCACTAACATGTTGATGAGAACTAAAACTATGTATACCTCCAAGGAAATGATTGACAAAAAGATAAGCACGCTTTTTTTTTAATAAGATCTAGATCTAAAACATGCAATCTGATGAGTGTCCAATAAATTTATCTAACAGCAAAAGATTCATACTCTTGTCACCTCCAACCTTCTGATTCACCTTCATACTTCTATCGCCACCACTAACCTACCTTTCTACAATATGCTGTAAAACAAATTAAGAGGGTCTAAACAGCTCATGTCTGGTTAATAATAGTCTAGTTTAAGTCAATTCATTAACTAAATGAACCAAACTCAAGCACAGCTTTGAAGTTCAATTACTGAACAAACAAAGTTTGAAACAATTCCATGCTTGACTAGAAACATTTGTGAATGCAAAAGGTTATTGATGCAGGATGAAAAATAAAGAACATGGAATTTTAGTCTTATTTAGATTATTGGTTTTATTTGTAATTCAATAATGGGCTTGACCCAAAGTTTTAAGTTATTTTTCAATTCAATAATGGGCTTGTACCAAAGTTGGTCAAATTAGGGTTAGGGTTTTTTGTCAATCTATTTAAGTGTTCTTTTTTAACAATCTATCAATGCATTCATCCATTCATTCATTCTAAACTATTACAAAAGAACACTTAAATAAACTAACAAAAAACCCAACCCTAATTTGACTGACTTTAAGCCAAGCCCATTATTAAATTGCAAAATAACTTAAAACTTTGGGTCAAGCCCACTACTGAATTACTAATTTTTTTTGGATAAGTAATGTTATATAAAAAGAGCGCAGAGGGGCGCAACCCTAGTACACAGGAAGTATACAAGAGAACGCCTAAGAGGGGCTAGAGAAGAAAAATAGAAAATCAGAAAAGGTAATCACAGTAGGGGCCAGCCAAGCCGCCACCCACGTGAAAAGAGTAATAAAAAAGAAATGTAAAAGATCTTCCAAGCTTCTTTCGGAATCCTCGAAAAATCTCCCATTCCTCTCGGACCAAAGGCACCACATGATACAAAGTGGTACCATTTTCCAAACCACAGCACTGCGTGGGCGCCCCCCCGACCACCAACAATGCAAAAGGTCTACAACCCTCCGAGGCATACTCCAAGCCAATCCAAAGCGACTGAAGAAGGCGTTCCATAAGACTTGGGCACTCTCACAATGAAGAAGTAGGTGATCAATAGTTTCCTCTTCTTTTTTACACATCCCACACCTATTGACCAAAACAAAATTTCTCTTCTTTAGATTGTCCAAAGTAAGAATTTTGCCAAGAGCAGCCGACCACACAAAGAACGCCACCCTTGGAGGGGCTTTAGTACGCCATATGCTCTTCCAAGGAAAAGGTAAACTGACGGATGAGTTTAGAATACCGTAGAAGGATTTCACCTCAAACTTACCCTTCCTATTCGGAACCCACCAGATTTTGTCAGCCCCACCGTTCAAATTATAAGAGTACAAGAGGCTATAAAGAGACGCCAAATCATCCACTTCCCAATCATTCAAAGATCTCACAAAACTAATATTCCATTGACGAGAATCACTCTCAAAATTCTCCGCAATGGAGGCCTCCTTGTTGCTGGNACCCGTATAGCCATCACCACCGCCGCTTCCTTGATAATTCCCACCAGACCCATAACCACCTGAGCCATATCCAGCACTACCAGTGCCATAGCCTCCTCCACCACCACCACCATAAGCATTGTTACCATAGCCGCCTCCGCCGCCATAACCACCATAGCCACCACCTCCATAGCTAGGCCAAGCCCTCTCAGTAGCATAATTCACCCTTACTACACGACCATGGAGATCCTGTCCATCCAAGGCCTAGATAGCACTGGAAGCTTCCTCAGTAGAAGTGTATGTAACAAAGCCAAATCCTCTGGATCTACCAGTGTCACGATCCGTAATGACTCTTGCTTCCATAACGTCACCATACTTAGAGAAAGCGTCCCTCAGACCTTGCTCATCTGTGTTATATGAAAGCCCTCCTACAAAAACTTTAGGACTTTGCCCGGACGACATGCATCGTATAGCTTGAAAGACAGACAGTTTTGAAGGACCAAATTCCGAGCTGATCTGCGTGCTCCCAGTCTGTCTAAGAATATTCCCAACTTTACTAAAAAAAGCCATTGCAATAACCTTCTCTGCTTCGCTGAGAGACTAAAACCCTAAGCAGACAAAATGGGTTTTATTTTTGCATTATTGGATTTGTGGTATCTTGTTTATACATTTCTTTTTGCATTATTACCGATCAAAAAAAAAAAAACATTTCTTTTTGCATTATTTTATTTTGTTGTAGTGTATTTAGATGTGGTTGATCCATTTTTGTTTTGGTTGCAGATGCTGGTAAGTCCACTATTGGAGGCCAGATACTTTTTCTCAGTGGTCAAGTGGATGATCGTACAATCCAAAAATATGAAAAAGAAGCAAAGGACAAAAGTAGAGAAAGCTGGTGAGACCTTGCTTCATTTCATAGCTCCTGTTGATTAAGGCTGCCAATATGTGTTAGAACATTCAAGAAGGCAGATTTGGTTGTTATTTTACTGTTAGTTTTGTGCATAGAACTTTAGTGCCCTAGTATGGCTATACCTTTGTCGAATGGAAAAGACTGGACATGTTAGGAGGCTTGAAGCAATTTATTAAACGCCACAACCATGTAATGGACTTCAATGACATGGAGTGCCATGAGCTAGAGCTCAATGGTGAAAATCTAAACTCTCTTGAGAACTTATGTTCAAGTAGGACGTTCTGTATAGATTGCAGGATGCTTGAGCTAATGCTTTTCCTTGTTATTAGCTTAATTGAAGAGGTCCTAATAAGCTTTTTTCCATAAGAAAAATTGTAATACCAATCTTCCATAAGTTCACCATCTTAAAATGTCGAGAAGAAAAGATGGCCATGACTTGCATGCAAACTTAAGGCTCTAAAAATTTGACTGAAAGCATGGAATGAAGTTGAGTTTGGCAATATAGAGTGAAAAAAAAAAAAAAAAAAAAAAA
>CM017325.1:27222006-27270217 GCA_006937295.1 Carpinus fangiana
CACATGATACAAAGAGGTACCATTTTCCAAACCACAGCACTGCGTGGGCGCCCCCCCGACCACCAACAATGCAAAAGGTCTACAACCCTCCGAGGCATACTCCAAGCCAATCCAAAGCGACTGAAGAAGGCGTTCCATAAGACTTGGGCACTCTCACAATGAAGAAGTAGGTGATCAATAGTTTCCTCTTCTTTTTTACACATCCCACACCTATTGACCAAAACAAAATTTCTCTTCTTTAGATTGTCCAAAGTAAGAATTTTGCCAAGAGCAGCCGACCACACAAAGAACGCCACCCTTGGAGGGGCTTTAGTACGCCATATGCTCTTCCAAGGAAAAGGTAAACTGACGGATGAGTTTAGAATACCGTAGAAGGATTTCACCTCAAACTTACCCTTCCTATTCGGAACCCACCAGATTTTGTCAGCCCCACCGTTCAAACTATAAGAGTACAAGAGGCTATAAAGAGACGCCAAATCATCCACTTCCCAATCATTTAAAGATCTCACAAAACTAATATTCCATTGACGAGAACCACTCATCAAATCAAAATTCTCCGCAATGGAGGCCTCCTTGTTGCTGGCCAGATTATATAACCCCGGATAACTCTCCAAAAGAGGCACACTACCACACCACACCTCCCCCCAAAAACTGATTCTGGACCCGTCACCTGGAATGAGTCTAATATGATTGGAAAAATGATGCCATTCCTTGCTAATAAACTTCCACAAACCCCTTCCATGAGAACCTGATCCAACTTTGGGCCTCCACCCCCCTCTCTCCGATCCGTATTTAGCCTCCACCACTTTTTTCCACCAAGCGTCAGGTTCACTAGCATACCTCCACAACCACTTACCAAGAAGGGCGCGATTGAGGCATCTCAAGTTACGAATACCTAGACCCCCTTCTCGAATAGGAAAGCAGACTTTCCGCCAATTCACAAGATGGAATTTGAATTCCTCACCCATTCCTCCCCAAAGGAAGCCACATTGAATCGACTCCATGCGCTTTGCCACCGCTACTGGAATAGGCGACAATGACAGGAGATAAGTAGGGAGATTGGATAAGGTACTTTTTATTAGGGCGATCCTGCCTCCCTTAGAGAGATAAGACCTCTTCCAGCTGGCAAGAGTTCTCACTGACTTTTCCACCACCCCGTTCCAACACGCCTTATCCTTGAATCGAGCCCCCAAAGGCATGCCCAAATAAGTAATAGGCAAAGACCCTACTTCGCAACCCAAAGTCTCCGCCAAGACTCCAATATCACTCACCTCACCAACCGGCACAAGAGTCGACTTGGCCAAGTTAACCTTGAGCCCGGAAACCAATTCGAAGCAAGTAAGCAAATTACTTATGGTTTGCACCTGCATCTGAGAAGCCCCAGAGAACATCAATATATCATCTGCAAACAAGAGATGCGAAATGTGAACCTGCTTACTCCCCCTATTACCCACAACAAAACCGGAGAAAAGTCCCTGTTCAACCGAGGCCTTCACCATTCTACTAAAGGCTTCCATAACAATCACAAAGAGGAATGGGGAGAGGGGGTCACCTTGCCTCACCCCTCTCGAACTGTCGAAAAAACCCGCCGGCGAACCGTTAATCAAGACTGAGAAGGAGACCGTAGAGATACAATAAGCAATCCAAGAACACCATTTCTGCCCAAACCCGCATCTCCTAAGCATATATAACAAGAAATCCTAGCTGACATGATCATAAGCCTTTTCCATATCTAACTTACAAAGCAACCCCTGTTCTCTCGACTTAAGGCAGAAGTCTAGGCTTTCACTGGCAATCAGCACCGGATCCAAGATTTGTCTGCCCTTGACAAAAGCATTCTGAGGAATAGAAATAATCCTGCTCATCACCAACCTCAATCTGTTTGCCAAGACCTTGGAGATAATCTTGTAAATCCCACTTACAAGACTAATGGGACGAAAATTCTTGAGCTCCGCTGCCCCAGACACCTTAGGAATAAGAGAAATAAAAGTGGAATTCAGGCTCTTCTCGAACATACCGCGAGCATGGAAATCAGCGAAAACCGCCATTATGTCTTTTTTTAGCACCTCCCAACATGCTTTAAAGAAAGCCAAAGAGAAACCATCCGGGCCTGGGGCTTTATCCCCATCCATACCAAAAATCACGTCTTTCACTTCCTTTTCCAGAAACGGGGCTTCAAGGAGGGCAGCTTCTTCTTCAGACAAAGTCTCAAACTCCAAAGCATCCAACTTAGGCCTCCAAGACATACTTTCAGCAAACGTGGACTCAAAGTGATTAGCTGCATGCTCTCTAATGGCCGCTGGATCGGAGGACATAACACCATCAATGAGGAGCGAATCAATGGTATTATGCCTCTTATTAGAGTTGGCCATCAGGTGAAAAAATTTTGTGCATTTGTCCCCCTCCTTAAGCCACTTAATTCTGGATTTCTGTTTCCAACTGATTTCTTCTTGTAAGAGAGCTCTCTCCAAATCCCTACAAAGCTGCCTTTTCCTCTCCCTCTCCTCCTCACTTAAGCCACCCCCTTCTGCAGTGGTTTCTAGAGCCTTCAACTCATCCACTCTCTCCTTAATAAGAGCTCCAACATTGCCAAACACTGTTTTATTCCAATTAAGGATGTGCCTTTAGTTTTTTGGCAATGATAAAACTAGGAGTACCTTGAAAATTGTACGAGTCCCACCAGCCTCTAACCCTTTCCACAAATCCCTCCTCTTTCAACCACATGTTCTCAAACTTGAAAGATTTCCTTCCCCCCTTGTTCCTCCCACAAGCTAACACAATGGGAAAGTGATCCGAACATAGGCAAAGAAGCCTCTTTTGGAGAGCGTCTGGGAATCTCGCTTCCCAATCTGGAGATATCAAAAACCGATCAATCCTAGACCAAGACCGGGTGTTGGACCAAGTACACAAACCCCCGGTGAGAGGGAGATCCATGAGACCTTTTTCAAAAATGAAATCCGAGAACTCCCTCATCGCTGCACTTATGCGCCTTCCTCCGGATCTCTCACTTGGGAACCTAATGACATTGAAATCCCCCCCAATACACCAAGGAAGATCCCACCAACTCATCAACCCTGCCAACTCATCCCATAAGTGACGTCTATCAATATCTCCATTAGGGCCATAAACACCTGCAAACGCCCACTCAAAATCGTCCGTTACATTCTTGAAGGAGCAAGCCACCACACAATCCCCCACTTCCATATCTAGTTTAGTAACCACCCTCTTATCCCACATCAACAAAATACCCCCAGCAGCCCCTACGGCAGCCACATAACACCAGTCTATAAAGCGGCAACCCCACAAACTAGCCACGTCCTTTCTTGTGATGAGCTCCAACTTTGTCTCCTGCAAACACACTATATCCACTTCCCAATGACGCAGCAAATTCCTCACTATCAACCTCTTGTCCGGACAATTCAGCCCTCTCACATTCCATGATAAAATGTTGCACTTCATATCACTAAGCGGTTCCCCCTACCCTTGCCTCTGCTGCGAGTCACACTACCTCCCTCATAGTTAATCGTAGAAATGAGATTAACAAGTTCTCTCATGCCTTTTCTGCCCCACTGACCTCCCCCCACATTTTTCTTAGCTGCCTTATTCACCTTACCAGCCAATATATGAGCAAAGGCCGCCCTGAGTTGCTCTGTGTAGCCATCGCAGGACACTCCTACAATCTGCGAGAAAGCCATGATGAGCTCCACTTCCTTGTCTATCTCCTGAATGCCCTCCCCACAAACCACCTCCGTAACATGGCTCCAGTCCAAAGGAATGGGCTCCCCATCACCGAAGAGCACCATTTCCAACCCAGGCTCATTATTCTGAGCAGGTAGATAAAGACCCCCTGCCCCTTCTGATCTCATTTCCTTAGTACCGATATTCAACTTCTCCACGGCTGTCCCCTTACTTACAGTATTTTCCAACACTAAACCCCCAGCATACCAAGGAGTAAACCCACTGACCTGAGCAAACATAAGAGTGTCCATCACCGTCGCATCACCCCCCTTCAGGCGCTGGGGAGATTCTGTAGACAGCTCTAGCCCTCCCGACACGCACCGTTGATCCTCGTTAGCTCCAACTAACTCAATCGCCTGCTCCATCGAGATTCCGGTCTCCCCAAGCTGAGCAAAGAGTCCAGACTCCACCGTCGGCGTCGTCTGTGAGGAGGAACCCACCTCAAACGTGCTCCGGGCCGCAATACCCAGGCCCATTCCAGTATCACGAGCCTCCGTCGGCGACACAACCAGCTCAGTCTCTTCCACTTCAGACTGACCCGACTTGCGCACCCATCTGAACTCGCCCAGAATCGACGGCACCGGCACCGGCGGCCTCAACCCAAGAACCCCCGCTGCACTACCGGCCCCTGTCTCGGTAGATTGCCCTGCCTGAAACGACCACGTCTCCAGAGATGGTCGCGTGGGCTCAGGCCCTTCTTCATCGCCAACCAGAGTGATGCCGGGCTTGGGCCCAACAGGTTTCTTTTTGTTCTTCTTTTTCTTATTCCTCCTATTTTTTCTTTTGGGTTTATTAAAGCCCACTTCCCGCTCGCTGCCCAAACTCTGACCCTCCCCCGAGCCCATATTAAACCCATCAAGCCCCAAAGAGTCCACCGCCTCCTCAACCCTCTTAATGCCCAACTCCACGTCATCTTTAATCTTAGTCAAAAAACTTTTAAGTTCCTGCAACTCCTTTCGTACGCCCAACTGACTCCATGACGCTGACCCAACCTCCACTGGCTCCTTACGTCTTCTCAGCGCCTCAAAGCCAGGATTTACGGGATATTGCAGAGTCTTGGGAACAAGCAAAGACGCTGAACCTGACCCGCCGCACGCCTGAGCACCGACGCCCTTGTCCTCTACGGCCGCCATGAACCTTTCGTCCCCCACCATCGACGCCCGTTTTTCTTTCATCAACTCTGCCTTTAATCCATCCTTAGTCCTCGCCGGAAGTTTATCATCCCTGCCATTCAAAGTGCTCTCCTCAGACCCAACCGCTTGGGCTTCCCTCACAACCTCTGCATAACTCCTGCCTGCCGTTGTCTTCTTCAATTCCCGTTTTTCCTTCGCCGCTCCAAGCGCTGCGTTGGCCCTGCTCACTTCCAATTTCATTCGATCCCAACCTTGACCTCGCCGGCCCTCCGGTATCATGATCGACCCACTCCTCTTCCTACCGTCAAACTCCTCTATCATTAGAAATTTCCCATGCCGGTTCGCACATTTTTGCACCATGATTCTGGGATATTCAGCTCTAGACGAATCCCAGAACACTTCAGCTGTTGTCACTGCAACCAGTTTCTCCATAACCCTGTCCAGCCATGCAACCTCCGCTCTTTGCAAGAAAATAGACCTGTTAGTCTTGCTGTTTCTTTCAAAAAATCTCACACCTGTATTCCCTCCTCTGACCAATAGTTCAAACTCCTTTGCTTCCACCTTCCACTTCCACGGAACAGCCATCACGCTACACGAACAGCCCCAACCACGAAACACACGATCCTCACGCGCCTCCCACGCGCCGCACGCTAAGGCGGTTAGTGGAAGAGAGAGAAGAGAGAGCTAATGACCCTAATAAACTAACTTAAAACCCAGAGGGGCTCAACCCTAGTACACAGGAAGTATACAAGAGAACGCCTAAGTGAGGCTAGAGAAGAGATAAAGAGAATCAGATAAGGTAATCACAGTAGGGGTCAGCCAAGCAGCCGCCCACGTGAAAAGTTTATTAAAAAAGGAATGTAAAAGATCTTCTAAGCTTCTTTCGGAGTCCTCGAAAAATCTCCCATTCCTCTCGGACCATAGACACCACATGATACAAAGCGGTACCATTTTCCAAACCACAGCACTGACACTCCCCCAACCACCAACAATGCAAAAGGTCCACAACCCCCCGAGGCATAACCCAAGCCAAGCCAAAGCAACTAAAAAAGGCGTTCCATAAAAATTGGGCACTCTCACAATGAAGAAGCAAGTGATCAATAGATTCCTCTTCTTTCTTGCACATCCCACATCTATTGACCAACACAATATATACCAAGGAACTCCCTTACCAATTGCAACTAGACAATTGTCAATTTGACTTCAACTTTCTTCTTAAGATTGACAATTTGAACCAAGGAATTACCTTATTAATTGCAACTAGACAATTGATTAATGAACTCAACATCTCCACTGGCACATACACTAATGCTTTGTCTCTAGTACTCAACAGCTCATTCTCAAGCCCCTAACTTCTTTTAAGATGCAAATCGCATACCAATCAACAAATTAAAAAATCTTTTGAGAGCCATGGGGCACAGTAGTTTTGGGGGGGGGGGTAACTAACTAACTAGATGTGCGGGTACCATTATGTTTCAAAACTAGTATAACCATAACACCATTGAAAAGAAGGAAGAACCAGCTCAGTGCAAAAAAGATACATATAAACGTCATCCTCATAAAAAGCGTGCACTGTATACACAATTACCCAACTAAACACACTAAAAAAGCAGTTCACATAGGCAGATACAGTACCTAGACTTTCCTAAGTCCAAAGTACATACATTCTTACCCGAAGAGGACTCTGTACAGAGAGTCTTTCCAACACGAAGTTTTCAACAAAAGGGTCTGACTGAGCACCTTCAAATCCTAATGCTTTTTGTTCTCCAGACAACAACGATAATTTTGAATTCCATGATCGACCCGAATTGACACAAGCAACGAAAGAGGCAATGTCAAGCTGATAACATAAGTAATTACAAAGATGCTCCACACAAGAAACCTGTCAAGAACAAAACAAACAATATTTCCACCGAGTTCTAATACAAGTGATCATACCGTACTAAAGGAATTATTACCACAAAAGTTTCTTACCTCATCCGATTGATTACCATAGAGCAAAGACTCTTCCAGCCGAAGTACCCGAGGCTTACTTGTCCACAGCAGTTGCATTAAATTCCTCCGTGCTGTTGTTTTACTGGACAATAAATCCCAACCCATGGAAGCTACCAAGGGCTGAAGCCGGGGCAATAACGTAAGAACCTGCCGCATATCCAGATGAACAAGGTTTGTAAGATTAAAGCTACCATCAATTCAAGTTGAAAAATGAAATTTCAATTAAAAATAAAAAAACTGTTGATTTCGTACTCACATATTCAATTTAAACATAAAACTTGACACATACATTGCTAGCCTCTTGAAGCTGCTCCCTCTTCACAGCAGACAGGGCACTTTCCATGACACAATCGAGTATATGTAATCCAGAAACACGACTATAATGGTACATCTCTCTCTTGCAAGAACTAACTGCCATATTCAAGGATGATGTCTTATCATATCCATCTGTATCAGATTTCAACTCTACAAGATATCTTTGAAAACGCTCAAGAGGAGGTGGAATCTGGTTGTCATCAAGAGATCTATACATCTCAATCTCTTTAGAAAGCAACTCATCTTGAATAACCTGCACTAAACTAAGTCATGTTCGTCCTTAAAGATGAAAATTTGACAATAAGTAGATAGCTAATTAATGATAATGTTCAAATTCATCCAGTCATATAGCGCCTAAAGGATGATTTTTTTTTTTTTTTTTTTTGGATAAGTTATAGCACCTAAAGGATGATAAAGTATAAAGCATTTCATTGGCAATCTTTGAACATTTGTCTCAAAGAATGTGCTTAGTGACAACTGTTTTTGGCACAACTAAGAATAGCTAAAGACAATTGGTAGACAATTTTCAATATGTTTTAAATCTTTAACTTATAATGTCATATTGAAAATTGTCTGAGAGTGTCTGAGAGTGTGGTTGTCATATTGAGAGGTGTTTTCAATATGTCTGGGAGGTGAGAGTGTCTGAGAGTGTGGTTGTCTGAGTAGGCGCGTGGGTGGCGCGTGAAGGTTGGTGGGCTGAGTCTGTTTGATTGGTTACCGTCATGGATCACAACAGGAAATGGAGGGTGGAATCTAAGGAGTTTGAAGTGTTGCTCAAGGGAGGTGCTATAGGGGTGAGGATTGTTGAAAGGAGCAACCAAAAACGGAGGTCCATTTTCCTTCAAAGGGATGAGCTTGCATGGCTGGTGGGATCGGTGGAGGAGGTGGTAGACGTGGAATCGTCTGAGGTTTTCTGGGACCAATCACGTGCAGGGTTTCCACGGATCATGGTTCAAAAATGCTCGAATAGGCATGGGAGGTATTTGACTGTTGAAGAGTATGACGGCCGTCGACGTATTGGTACGATTTTAATACCAGAAGGGCGTTACGGTCAAGGGTGGTCTCGCTTGAATTTGGAGTTGAGAAAGGCGAACGATTCGCTGAGGGAAGGGCGAGAGCTCAGAGTACGTAAGGCGGCGACTGCGTCGGAGGGACAGGGAACAAGGCGGAGTTTCATGGAGGTTTGGGGTAAGTCGATGCCACCGGAGGAGCTTTGCTTTCTCGGGCGAGATGAATCGATTGCTAGGGTGCCGCAGTGGCTGAAGGAGGGGTCGGCTACGCTGGAGAGCCAACTTCCGGCGGCTGATAACGGTGTCTGTGAAAAGGTTCCATCGAAGACTCTAAGTCTGGAGGGGAGCGCGCGAAATTCTGTGGAATCCGGCGATGAGTTCTGTGGAGGAGAAAGGCCAGCCGGGTTACCCGGGGTCGAGATTCCCAAGGGGCGGTGGGTACAGGCGCTGTTATCTCCGGCGACGAAATCCGTGGAGGTTGCGTGCTTGACGTCCAAAATGCAGGCGAAGGGACGTGAGGAGGCTGTCAGCGCAAAGGGGGTGTCTGTCTTTAATGCAAAAGTGGAGCTAAATAACGTTAGGGACTGGTTGCGCCGCATTAGGGGTGAGGTGGATGCAGGTTTGAAAAAATTGGATGTGGTGCTCCAGAATTTGGACTCTGACGGGCCGGGGCAGGGGCGCAAGGCTTCGGGCTGGGTTTATAAGCCCATGTTCGGACCGGAGCCCAAAGGAAAGAACGTTAGCGGGCCTGGGTCTGGCGTTGAGAAGCCCAAAGTGGTAGAGAAAAAGACGCTAGTGGGTATGGGCTTGGTGGCGGGCTCGTCTGAGTTAGTAAAGTCAGCAGGTGCGGACTTGGGCTTAGGCTCTAAAGATGGCAAGGCTTTTGGGCCGTCCAAGAGTCCAACGGAGATTGAGGTTAGGCCGAGTGTGTCTCGGGGCTTGGCGGCGGGCTCGTCTGAGCAGGTCGATGGCTGTCCCGGAAGCTCTAAGACCGATGGGTTTGCTGCCGGAGCTTTAGGATCGTCACAACAACAGATCGCAGTTCCGTCGGTCTCGCCGCTGCTTATCGGTGAGTATGGGTCCGGCGCGTTTGTGGCTCCGGCACTGGTCTCCGAGCGAACAGAATTAGCCGATAGTCTGGAAGTCACGGCGGAGGGTGCGATCGAGGTAGCCGAGTGCTCTCTAACTTCGCCGGTGGGGTCTGAGCGCTTGGGTACAGAAGAGCTGTCGCCGGCGATGGTAAGGGAGGAGGAAGCTGCTTCAGTGCATTCGGACCCAGGTGCGTCTCTTGAGCCCGTTAGTTCCAAACCTGGGTCCTCACAGTTCCAGGTATACCGGAGAAATCGCGGGAGGGCCTCCAAGTCTTCGCAGGCTCAGGGGGGTTCGATTTTGGGGGAATATCCTAGGCTGGCTACGAAGGGAGGAGTGGGCTCTGCACGGAAGGTCTTTTCGGTGGCTGAGGGGGTCTTAGCGAGCTCCAATGACTCCTCTTCGACGGGGAGTCTGGGCAGGCAATCGTTCTGGTCAGTGGCAGGGTCTGGGGTGGAGTCTCCAGATAGGGGAAGATCCAGGGTCAGTCGGCAGGTGGAAGAGGAGCTGAAGTTTATTATGGAGACGGGTGGGGCTGCGGGCATGTCATGTGCAGGGCAGTTTGGCAGTTTAGAGGAGGTGCTAGGGCAGCTTGTTGCAGTGAAACAAGGGAGAGCTACTGGGAGAGAGAGGGGCAGCAATGTTATCAATGAAGCTTAACATTTTGACTTGGAATGTGAGGGGCCTAAATGAGGGCAGAAAAAGGTTGAAAATCAGGAATCTTTTAAGCAAATGGAAAGTAGACATAGCTTGTTTTCAAGAGACGAAGTTGGAGCTGTTTTCTAATCAGTTTGTGCAGAGTTTGTGGAGATGCCCTTATGTGGAATGGTGCCACGTGGCGTCTAACGGGGCCTCGGGAGGTATTCTTTTGATGTGGGATCGTCGGGTGGTGTCTAAGATAGATGTTTGCTTGGGTAGTTTTGTGGTTGCGTGCTCTTTTAGAAACGTAGAGGATGGTATGGTGTGGGCTTTTGCGGGGGTGTATGGTCCGACTAGAAACAATTTCAGAAGGCTTTTGTGGGATGAATTGGCAGGGGTAATGAGCCTTTGGGATATGCCCTGGTGTATTGGGGGGGATTTCAATGTCACTCTTTTCCACAGTGAGAGATCTGGTGAAGCTAGGTTGAGGCGTGCTGTGTTGGAGTTTGCTGATTTTACTATGGAACAGGGTCTTATGGATCTTCCCTTGGTTGGAGGTATATCTACATGGTCCAACTCCTTGTCTTGGTCTAGGCTGGACCGGTTTTTGGTTTCTCCGGAATGGGAATTGAGATATCCGGGTTTGGTTCAGAAGAAGCTGGTTCGGGTGTGCTCCGATCATACGCCAATTCTTTTGACTAGGGGTGGTATTCAGAATGGGAAACACTCCTTCAAATTTGAAAACATGTGGCTCAAGGAGGAGGGTTTTGTAGATAAGGTTAGAGGTTGGTGGAGCTCTTTCTCTTTTGAGGGTTCCCCGAGTTTTGTATTGGCAAAGAAACTTCAAGCTCTCAAAGGAGAAATCAAGAGGTGGAATAGAGAGGTGTTTGGTGATGTGGGAGCAAGGAATAAGGCGCGGATAGAGGAGTTGAAGTTGCTGGACAGCTATGAGGAAGGTAGAGGATTGACGGAGGAGGAGAAGGAGAGGAGGAGAGGGCTGGCTTCAGATTTGGAGGCTTCCCTTTTGCAAGAAGAAATTAGTTGGAGACAGAAATCAAGGATCCGGTGGCTTAAAGAGGGTGACAAGTGTACTAAATTTTTTCACCAGGTGGCCAATGCTAATCGAAGAAACAACACTATTGAGTCTTTGTCCGTGAATGGTTCGGTTACCTCGGATCCCGATGCCATTAGCTCGCACATCGTCAATTTCTATGAGTCTTTATTCTCGGAGCCTCTTAGTTGGAGACCGAGGGTAGACAACTTAGAATTTGAAGTGTTGAGTGGGGACGAGGCGGCCGGGTTAGAGGAACCCTTTGAGGAAAGGGAGGTAAGGGAGGTGATCAAAGGTATGGATAGGGACAAGGCCCCTGGCCCGGATGGGTTCTCTTTGGCTTTCTTCCAGGATTGTTGGGAGGTGGTGAAGGGGGATTTCATGGCGGTCTTTGCAGATTTCCATTCCCAAGGTAAATTTGTGAAGAGCATTAACTCTACCTTTATCTCGCTTATCCCTAAATTTCAAGGGGCCAAGGAGATAACGGATTTTCGTCCTGTTAGCCTTGTGGGTGGGGTTTACAAGATTATAGCCAAGGTGCTGGCCAATAGGATGAGGAAAGTTATGGACAAGATTATTTCCAAGCCGCAAAATGCTTTTGTGAAAGGGCGTCAAATCCTAGACTCGGTTCTTATAGCAAACGAGTGTGTGGATAGTAGGCTTAAATCAGGAGTTCCTGGGGTGTTGTGTAAATTGGATATGGAGAAGGCGTATGATCATGTCAACTGGAACTTTCTTCTTTATTTATTGAGGCGGTGCGGTTTTGGGGAGAAATGGTGTTCGTGGATCAAGCAATGTATCTCGACTGCCCGGTTTTCTGTGTTGCTCAATGGTGTTCCTTCTGGCTTTTTTGGAAGTTCTCGAGGGGTGCGTCAAGGAGATCCTCTCTCTCCTTTCTTATTTGTCTTGGTTATGGAGGCGTTTAGTAAGATGATCGGTGCTATTTCTTCTAGGGATCTGATTTCGGGGTTCTTGGTGGGCTCCAATGAGCAGAATCGGGTTGTTGTTTCTCACCTTCTATTTGCAGATGATACTTTGGTCTTCTGTGGGGCGTCTGATTGCCACATCAGACGTTTGGGGGCTTTACTGGTCTGCTTTGAGGCGATTTCAGGACTCAAGGTTAACTTGGGTAAGTCTGCTTTGTTTCCAGTTGGCACTGTTGGCAATGTGGATCATCTTGCTGGGTTGTTGGGTTGTGGTACTGGCACGCTGCCTTTGAAGTATTTGGGGCTGCCTTTGGGGGCTTCGTTCAAGCTCAAAACCATGTGGGTGGAGTTGGAAGAGTTGATGGCTCGGAGGTTGGCTCCTTGGAAGAGGTCGTATCTTTCCAAGGGAGGTAGGGTTACATTAATCAAGAGCACCTTATCGAATTTGCCTACTTATATGATGTCTTTATTTCCTATCCCCGCGAAGGTGGCTAAGCGTATTGAGAAGATTCAACGGGATTTTCTTTGGGGTGGGTTGAATGATGAGGTAAAGATGCATTTGGTTGAGTGGGACAAGGTGTGCTCCCCCTTGGACGAGGGAGGATTAGGTATCCGTAATTTAAGGCGGTTTAATCAAGCTCTATTGGGTAAGTGGCTGTGGCGGTTTGCTCATGAGGAGGGGGCCTGGTGGAGGTCGGTTTTGGTAGCTAAATATGGGTCGGACTGGGGAGGCTGGCACTCGGGGGACATCTCTGGACCTCATGGGGTGGGTCTCTGGAAATACATTTGTAAGGGTTGGCAGATTTTTAGGAATCATATTAGATTTGTTCCTGGTGATGGCGCTAAAATTCGCTTTTGGGAGGATATTTGGTGTGGGGATAATGCTCTTAAGGAAGTTTTTCCTGGATTGTTTAACATTGCCAGATTTAAGGAGGCGACTATTGCGGACAACATGGAGCTCACTAGTGGTATCATTCAATGGAATATTCAGTTTACCAGGCTGAGCCATGATTGGGAGGTGGAGGTTTTGGCCTCGTTCTACAGATGTTTGTATGACTGTAAGTTGAGAGGGGTAGGGGTTGATAAGTTGTGGTGGGTGCCTTCGCGCAAGGGTTCGTTTGAGGTCAAGTCTTTTTATCGAGTTCTATCCCCCTCTAGGGCTATTTCGTTCCCTTGGAAGGGTATTTGGAGATCTAAGGCTCCTTCTAGAGTGGCGTTTTTTGCTTGGACGGCTGCCCATGGCAAGATTCTTACGGTGGACAATCTTCGGAGGAGGGGTATGGTGGTGGTAAATAGATGTTGGTTATGTGAATCGGATGAGGAGTCGGTTGACCATCTTCTTCTTCATTGTGGGGCGGCAAGAGCCTTGTGGGATGCCTTCTTCGCCCGGTTTGGTCTTTATTGGGTTATGCCTCGCTCAGTTAAGGAGTTACTTGCTAGTTGGTGGTCGAGTGGTCGTCCTAGCAGCGCCGTGGTGTGGAAAATGGTGCCTCTTTGTATTATGTGGTGTATTTGGAGAGAGCGAAATGCTAGATGTTTTGAGGATTCCTCGAGGTCTAGTGAGGAGCTCCTCCACTTTTTTCTTTTTACACTTTTCACCTGGACTGCGGGCTGGTTGGCCCCGCGGGTGATTAGTTTTTCTGATTTTCTCGTTCTTTTCTCCTCTCCCCCCTAGCCCTTTGTATACTCCCTGTGTACTAAGGGTTGCGCCCCTCTGCGCTTTTCAATATATTCTTCTGATTCATCAAAAAAAAATAATGTCAAAAGAGCAAGAATATTACACATATGACCAAGGGGCTATTCTGGGACTTTACAGAGTACGCAACTTAGCCCTAAACCACTTCACATGAATTCCAACCTAACCTCAGCTTAATATGTGGAAAATTAGCAATATTTTATCAAAGAGTGAGACATGTGAACTTACTGAACACAAAAAAACTAAAAACCAGCCGGATAATACCCAGTTACCCAGGATTAGTGTATATGCACAATATACACTAACCAGATTCATTCATCTAACTCATCCACTTAAACACTTGTCAGAGAATGTTGGCATCAAGCCAGCTATAGCTGATCAAGAAGATACTACCTATCAGACCACTTTAAAAAAAGGTCAAAGCTATTACCTGAATCATTTGAACAAGATGTCTGCAATTTGATGAAAGAGCTTCTCCATAAACCCATAGCATTTTTTCTCGCACGGCATGCCATGAGTCTCCAAAACCCTCCCTTCTAGAGGAAATGCTCTTGACTAGATCTTGCAAAACTGTGCTGCAAGGCACAAGAAAAGAAATTCAAATGAACATCTAGAAGAGAATAAGATAATATAAGCAAAATGTATAGCCAAGTTTCTCAACTGTTAGGACAAAAGTCTCCTTACCAAATTGAAAGCAGAACACTAGACCTTGGTCTTAATGATAAATAAGCTAAAAAAATAAAGAATTTGGATAGGTAATATCAATTCATAAATAAGCGCAAAGGGGCGCAACCCAAGTACACAGGAAGTATACAATAGGGCCAAAGTATACAAAAGCTTTTAAGCTGAGAATAAAGCACATAAATCTAAAAATTCAGCAAGCGTTAACGTTTGCGACGAATGTCACATTACTCTCCACGAGTAAATTGCTTGGAGTACCATTTTCTTCAACTCAATGAGTCTAAGTTCACAGTCATCAAAGCTCCGTGCATTCATTTCTCTCCATAGACACCACATAACACATAAAAGATTGTTGTCAACAAAAGTTCTCCTAACCATATTGCAAGATGGAACATACAAAATTTAAACATTTCTCAAGGGCTTGATCACAATAGCAAAACAGAGGCAGTCACACCAAGACAACCAAAGCTCATGAAACTTTAATGGTATGAACTATTCTTATAACCAAAAAATACATATATGTTTGTTAGTGTATTCAGGTAAGAGTTTTTTAGTTGTTAGTTTAAAAAATTGTTTTGACGTGACATAAGGAGAGAAGTGTTTTAAGGAGGGTGTCCACATTTGAGAAAATATTTTATGTGGGTTACACCTCTGCTTATTTTGACTCTTTACTTAAAAAAAAATTATTTAAAAAAAACTATGGCCATGTTGCTACCTCATCTGATCAAGATAAAAGTGGTTGTGCGGCCACCACAATAGGCCAGGATGGCCGCACAACCACTCTAATTTTCTTCTAATTTCTAAATTTATTTAGTAATAGGATTAAATACCTTTGACTCCTATGTTTTAACAACTTTATTTTTTCCCACTTAGGTTTCAATCTGTATCGTAGATGGTATCTCGCTTATGGCTAAAAAACGGAGATGGTCCCTCCGTCTAACTTTTGTCCATAAATTGATGGAAATTCACGTCAATGCCCTTCAAAAACAGACACATGGCCCTCTACTTCATTAAAAATTAAAAGAGAGAGAACAAATATAAAACTAGAAATATTAAAAACAAAAAAAAACACTTTTTGAAAAGAAAAGAAAAATAGTTGAGGGGTGGCCGGCCACCCCCATTTTGGCTAAGAGGGTGGCTCCATGGCCCTTGGGGGTTTGCCACTCCCACCAAAAGAAGAAAAAAAATAGCCATCCCCAAGGGCCATAGGGGTGGCCAAAACTACCCCCAGGGCAAACGGGGTTTCAAAAAGTTTTTTTTCATGTTTTTAATAGTTTTAGTTTTTTTTTTTTTTTTTAATGGGCCATGTGGCAATATTTTTATTGCTTTGACATAGATTTCCATTAACTTTTTGGACGAAAGATTGACGGAGGTACCATCTCCGTTTTTAGCCATGCCTGAGGTACCATCTACGATACAAATTAAAACCTAGGTGGTAAAAAATAAAGTTGTTAAACCACAAGGGGCGAAAAAGTATAACCCTAAATAATAAATTAATTCCTATCCCTACAAAAGTTTAAGTACATGTTTCGTCAAAATACTCCTACAGTTTTTAAACTAAAAACGCTTGGAGAATATGTTAGAAAATATTCTTTTATACATAATCCATGATCTCATTGCTATTTAATGCATTTGTAATTTCAACTAGTACACAATGTCCAAACTTATGATAACCCTAGTTTAAATGGAAATTGAAGAAATTCAATATTTTTCTAATATAAGTAAAACCTATAATGGGCAATGAAACTGAGTTTTCTTTTTTTCCCACTTTCCTTGTAAGTAAACAAACCTGATAAAACATAAAACCATGTTAAAAATTTCTCTCCCCACCCCCATAATATCATAAGATAATAGGGGTTCCACATAACCTACTTCACTAAAAGTTACAATTCAGAAACAATTTGAAAGAGTTGAAGCTTGCTGTGTAATTTGGACAAACCATTTTGGAGAAGGATGCAGGAAATATAGCCCTCAGAGTCTTACGGTAAAACTGAAAAGTGCCAGTTTCATGCAATTCAAATAACAGAAAACATGTCATGTAAAATGAAAATTGCCACTTTCCGTCACTTCCATCTCCTCTACAACCATCGACAAGGCAGTAACTATGGCTATTCTCACTTGGTTTCAGAACACCGTGTCAATGCCTCCACCTAAAATGCCCAAACATTCGATCAAGCACTTTCAATGCTTAATATGCATTAAGGATTGTCAGCCTAATGCAGCACTCCTTACCTCTTTGTATTTGAAAAACAATTGAGACAACTGAGGTCTGGCAATTAAAGCTCTAAATTGTCTGTCAACAATAAAAATTTTCCATGAAGCACTATCAACGACACCCAAAGCAAACATGAAAACAATCATGCCAACTTAGTTTCACCTTTATTCTTCGGTGGAAAGATTAAGATTGAATTGCAATTATCAACAAGGTGAAGCAGTGTAAAGAATCACCCATGTTGCATTCAAAGATGTGTAAACTCAATTACTACATTGCTAGCCCAACCTATCCTTTTCCAAGCCTAAAAAGAAATGTAGCCAGTACTTCAAAAAGATACACTAATGTCAACAAATTTAAACAGACATACCGGTACTCAGCCTCTTCCACTCCATAATCAAAGTGAAGGAATCGAATCAAAGGAACCGCGGCTTCTACATCACCCTCCTTCATGCATTCCTTCATAGCATTCAAATGAGCTAGCTGAACAATCCTTTGTATCAACCCCAGAACCTTCAATTCCTCCTGCTCCTCCTCCTCCACCAACAAATCCTCTCTACTCGCATTCTCATCCCTTTGCACGAAACCTGAATCATAGACCTCCCACCCCCTAACTTGCCGCTGTATATTCCAACACAACGCATCAAAAACATCGGCGTAATCCAATATCACCTTCCTCAAACACACAAATTCGCCTTCCTCAATCGATACGGCATCAGAACTAAACCGACTCTCAGTCCTATCACTGTTGTCGCCACCAACATCCGGTAACAACCTCTTAACGCCCAATTCTAAAACCTTATCCAAAACCCGCACGCAATCATCCAATTCACCATCAGCATCTCTCAAATCCTCGCCCTTATCCAACACCTCCGCTCGCTCCTCCAAACCCTCACTCTCAATCAAAGCATCTTTCTCTATGCTTTCGAAATCGAAGTTCTTTCTCAGACTCTCGGACACGCGGTCAATCAGATGCTGCACTAGCAACAAGAACTCGGCGCGTAATCGCAGTGTTTCGGGGTCGAAACCCCAAGCCGACGAGGCATTATCGAATTGAAAAAGCTCGAGTGTGGACAAGTAGGTGAGGAGAGGTGGGGATGGGCAAGAAGGAGACCAGAGAATGTTCTCGAATCGGCCCGATCGGGCGACGATGGTTTGGAGCACGGCGAGAGCGACGTCGGGGTTTCGGGCTCGGAGAGCGAGGAGAACTGCTCGAAGGGGCTAGAATTAAGCTAGGTGGAGGTGGTTTGCAGTGAGGCATGAGAGGATTTGGATCTCTTTTTCCATTGTTATTGAACCATAGAGAGGGCGCGAAAAAATGTTGGGTTTAGGGGTTTTAGTGTATTAGGGTGATGGTGGTTGTATTGTATTTTGGGTTTTGAGGAAATTAGTTAGAAATGGGCGCTTCTTGAAGTGGGTGGCATGGGAATGAAAGCAAAGTGGTTTGGGAATTGGGATCCAGGATTGGAAAGAAAGTGAGTTTGGAGATTTGGTTGCTTATAGGATGTCCTTATGTCTGAAAAACAAGTGTTTGACTTATTGAAATACAAGCTCAATTTGCAGACTCCAAGACCAACTCTACTACCAATGAAAGCCTGAATTTAAGGGAAAGTCTACTGTCAAAAGTGACTGACTTCAATAACTATGACTCTACAAGAAAGCATGAATTTAAAGGAAAGGATCCCACCAATTCAACACCAATATCCAAGACAAATCGTTGTTGTACAAGACAGCCTTATTTCAAGGGAAAACAACGACTATCTCACAAGGAGTAGAGCACATGATTTTCCTTTTTCTCTAGTCCTCAAAACCTGCTTTGGTTATTTGTTATAATTAGAACTCTAAGCTGAAAGTTGTTTGTTTAGTTTCTACTTTAAGTCTTTCTCTTCTGTATAGCTCTTGTTCAGTTCCTATAAGTTAATTCCATGAGCTTGATGCTTAACAAGGCATTATAGCTAATTACTCTTAAGTCGTCTTCACTTTATGGTATTAACATCCATTTTTTTTTTCTGCCTCTTCATTATGTCAACTGTATCTAAAACCTCACCCATCACCCCTACCTCTCTCCTTCTTCGACCCCTCAACAACACCACCCATCTCTCTAATTTAAACTCACCCAAGGCAACTACACCTTGTACAACACCCTGGTTGTACCTTACTTGGAAGGCCAATCCCTTTTTGGTTATGTCACTAATGACACCCCCTATCCTCCACAATTTATCACCTCCCCAGATGCTGGAGATGTTGGCAATTCTACACTTGCCTTGGAGCGCATGTTTGCTGCAAGGCCCAAACCATTGCTCACACCCTTACAGGAATTGATGAACCCCTCAAAGATTCTGAGCTAGCCTCATATGTGCTAGCTGGCCTTGGATCAGACTATAATCCCCTTATCACTTTTATCACCACTCGCATTAATCCCATATCTCGAGGATCTCTATGGTCATTTACTTACCCATGAACAATGACTTGACCATGCTAATTTTGCGGGTGATTTAGGTATCTCCAGTGTTAACACTACTCAAAGAAGTACCCCTAACACTAGCTGACATCCACGCCAGTCTCAATATGGTCGTGTCGTGAGAGAGGAGGTTGTACTCGTGGCTTCTCCATGTAGCCTTCCTTCAACTGGCAACTTTGCCAAGTATGTCTCAAACCAGGTCACACTACTACCAAATGCTACCACTGCTTCGACCATTCCTATCAAGTTAAACAACTACGCCCCTCAGCCTTTCTTATAGCTTCTCCTGGTCCACTTGATATGAATTGGTATCCTGATACTGGATCTACCAATCACCTCACCAATGAGCTGTCTAACCTTAACATTCGGGCTGATGAATATTGTGGTCCTAATCAAATTCGCATCAGCAATGGTCAAGGTTTGGACATCCTTCACACTAGTTTAGCTTCCTTGTCCACTCCTAATCATGTTTTTCATCTACCCCATCTTCTCCACGTACCCCAAATTCAAAAAAATCTCATCTATATTAATCAATTCACTCATGATAATTAGGTTTTTACTGAATTTCATCCTTTTTTTTTTTTATTGTGTCAAGGATCTTTGCACACAGACCTTGCTTCCCAAATGGTTGAGTAAGGGTGGCCTCCATCCTTGGCTTACGTCTCCTTTGACGTGCAACTCTCCATATGCTTTTGTTTGTGAACATGTATCTTTTGATCAATGGCATCATCGCCTTGGTCACCCTGCCTTTCCGTTAGTTCAACGCAATTTGTCCCGAAATGGTTTTCCAGTTACTTCTAAAAAAAGACCTTATGTTTGCTTAGCTTTTCAACAAGGGAAATTACGCATGCAACATTCTGGTTTAACTTTTTCTGTTTACGAGAATCCGCTGGATCTCTTGTTTCTTTGTGTATAGGGCCCTGCTCCCACTTTATCATCCAATAATAAACGCTACTTTCTTTATGTATTTGATGACTTTAGCAAGTATTTTTGGATTTTTCCTATGGCATGTAAGTCTGATGTCTTCCATTTTTGTCAATTTGAAAACGCTTGTTGAAAACATTTTCACTTGTACCATTAAGTCTATACAAATAGATGGTGGTGGGGAATTTATTCCCCTCCAACATCTGTTAGCTTCTAGTGGCATTTCCTTTAGGCAAACTTGCCCTCACACTCACTTTCAAAATGGTAGTATTGAGCGATGGCATCGACATATCATGGACACTGGGCTTGCTTTGCTTGCTCATTCCAACGTTCCTTTTAAGCATTGGGATGACACATTTAAAACTGCCTGTTTTTTAATTAATCATCTTCCCACTATCACTCGTCCTACATCTACCTTTGAAGTTATTTTTCATAAAATTCTAGATTATAGATTTTTAAAAATCTTTGGTTATGAGTGTTAGCCTTACCTTCGTCCGTATAATTCTCACAAATTTTCTTACCATTCTAAATCTTGCTTATTTTTGGGTTATAGTAAATCTCATCATGGCTACAAATACATAGACTTGACCACTGGCATGTAGACTACCAGGCATGTTATTTTCAATGAACAAGTTTTTCCATACAAACATGATTTGTATTCTTCCATGTCTCCCTTTATTAAGTCTTCACGTACATTTTTAACATTATTTTTGCCCCACACGTCATGTTCTCTTCCTCCTCCACCTACTATTTCACTTCACGTGACCCTTGCTACTTCTCTTCCCAACACAAGTTGTCCTCCATGTGAACCTGTTGTGTTCCCTCCTTTTATTCCTATTGAAATTTGGAGCACACGTGATTAGCCCACTAGTTCATCTCCCACCTGCAGTACCTCACCTAACCCACAACCTCCCTCACCTCTTACACTTCCTAACTCAACATTTACTACTCTCACTCCAGAGCATGTTGTTGCCCCTATCTGTAACCATCATATGGTCACATGAGCTCCAGATAATGTCCATAAGCCCAAAGCTTATACTGATGGCACAGTTTGGTACCCTCTTCCCTGAGCTCTTACGGCTTCTTTGGACCTCCATGACACTGAACCTACCTGCTTCTCTACTGCAGTCAAGCATGGGGTGTGGCGTGATGCAATGGCAAATGAATTTAATGCCCTTCTAAGAAATGGCACATGGACCCTTGTTTAATCTTAGTCGTCTATGAACATTGTGGGTTGTAAATCAATTTTTTTTTTTAAAAAAAAGGGCTAATGGTAGTGTGAATCGGTATAAGGCACGACTTGTTGTCAAAGTTTTCACCAACAATCTGACCTTGATTATGTTGAAACTTACAGTCCAGTTATCAAACCAGTTACCATTTTGACTATGTTGTCTCTTTTAGTCTTTTATGGGTGGCCTATTAAACAAATTGATGTGAGTAATGCTTTCTTGCATGGTTTCTTAAATGAAACTGTTTATATGGCTCAACCCCCTGGCTTTAAACATCCTCAACATTAACATCCTAACAACTGAAGAAGGCTATATATGGTCTCAAACAAGCCCTCTGTGCTTGGTTTTCTCGCGTTAGTAATCGATTGTTGGAATTTGGTTTCATTGCCTCCAAGGCCGACTCCTTTATTTTTTTATTTACTTCTACTCATGTTCGGCTAATGGCTCTTGTCTATGTAGATGACCTCATTCTCACTGGATCCTCTACTGCAGCCCTTGATGGTCTAATACAATCCCTTGTTTTTGAATTTCCTAATAAGGACCTTGGTCCCTTAAGCTTCTTCTTGGGTGTGGAAGTCACCATGTGTGCTGCAAGACTTCATTTATCTCAACAGAGATATATTTCAGATATCTTGCACAAGACAAACATGACTCTCGCCAAGCCAATCTCCTCCCCCATGAATGCCTCCACACCTCTTAGCAAGTTCAATGGAGTCGCTATGTCAGATGCTACCCTTTACCACGACACTGTTGGTGCTCTCCAGTACCTCTCCATCACCCGTCCTGATATTTCCTTTGCCGTTAACAAATGCTCACAATTTTTGTAGGACCCACAAGACATACACTGGACCATAGTTAAACACATTCTCCGCTACTTGAAGCACTCCATCACCCATGAGATTCTCATTAGGCCTTGTAAAAAATTTTGCCTTGCTGCCTTCTCGGATGCTTATTGGGCTGGTTGTCTAGATGACTGGAAATCCACCTCTAGCTATTGTACTTTTCTTGGACCAAATCTTCTCTCTTGGAACTTAAAGAAGCAACCTATAGTTTCTCGCTCTAGCATTGAAGCTGAGTACAAGGCTCTCACCAATGCTACTGTCGAATTAATGAGGCTCCAGTCTCTGCTTAAAGAACTTGGCATTTTTTAGCCACTGCTCCTATCCTGTTTTGTGACAACATTGGTGCTACCTACTTGTTTTCTAATCCTGCCTTTTATGCTTGCACCAAACATAGCAAGATCAACTACCATTTTGTTTGGGACCATGTGGTTCTTAAAATTTTTGTTGTCAAATTTTTATCTAGCAAGGATCAATTGGTTGATGTTCTCACCAAGCCCTTGGTGTCTGTCCGGATTAATTTGCTTAGGCACAATCTCACAATTTGTTCCAATTCGTCCAAATTGAGGGGGCTTATTGAAATACAAGCTCAACTTGTAGACTCCAAGACCAACTCTATTACCAATGAAACCCTAAATCTAAGGGAAAGTCTACTGTCAAAAGTGACTAACTTCAATAACTATGACTCTACAAGAAAGCATGAATTTAAGGGAAAAGATCCCACCAATTCAGCACCAATATCCAAGACAAATCACTGCTATACAATACAACCTTATTTCAAGGGATAGCAACAGCTATCTTATAAGGAGCAGAGCACATGATTTTCCCTTCTCTCTAGTCCTCAAAACCTACTTTGGTTATTTGTTGTAATTATAACTCAAAGCTGTAAGTTGTTTGTTTAGTTTCTACTTTAAGTCTTTCTCTTCTGTATAGCTCTTGTTTAGTTCTTATAAATCAATTCCATGAGCTTGATGCTCAGCAAGGCATTACAGTTAATTACTCTTAAGTTATCTTCACTTTATGGTTCTCGTGAAAGTAGCTTTGGGGAATGAGGGAAAGCAACAGTCTGTTTGACAAAGCGAGGCAAAATTTACAATTTTTGGACTCTCAACTTCCTTTTGGATGACGAGTAAAATTTTACAATTTTGTAAAATTTACAACTTTTTTAAAAATGAAAAGCACCTCCAAAAACATATTAACAAATAATAATACCTCAGGTCGTGGGCTTGATATTACCATGGCTCTCATAGTGCATTTACCATTTTTATCTATGTCTAAGAGCATTATATTGGTTTATACATATTTTTATGTAAAATGACTAATCAAAACCTATTTTATCTAGTTTAGTTAATGAGTTTTAAAAGATACCATAAATCAGATTATCTTTTTATTTTTTTATTTTTTTAATCTTTATCATTTAAATATTATTTTTTTATTTTATTTTTATATGGATTGTATTTTTCTTAGATATCCTATTTTTCAACTTTTGGGAAAAGAGATGCGGAGAGAAATTGTATGAGAAAATCTTAAGAAAAGATAGATGTGGAGAGATAAATAATAAGAGAAAATTTTGGAAAAAGAGATGTGAAGAGAGAAATAGTATATTAATGAGATAGATGTGTGAACCGTGCACGCTCACTTTTCACAAATGCAACAATAATGTATTTTGCATTTGAAATGCATAATCCAATTACATGAGTAATTTTTAAGGTTTTGCTTATCTATTTTAGATTAAAAAAAAAGAAATGACTAATTAAATTTGTAAAATGCCCACATTTAATTAGCCAAAAAATATGCAAAATTGGTTTTTTGCATCAATTGTAAACAGTGTCAATCTACACTTTTTAGGCATGTATTATTTGTTTAATACTTTCTCTTTCTTTAATTTTTTTTTTCTCTTTCCATTTTCTCTCTCTACACGGAAGCTTTTGTTCCCCCCCAATCTTCATCTTCTTCTTCTCTAATTAACTCAAGAAGAAATCTAATGGTGAAGAAGCTTTTCTTCTTCTTTCCCTGCAACGAAGTTTTTCTCTCTCTGCAATGACGCGACCTAAAGGTGAGGAATTCTCACGAGCATTGTGCTTATCTTCTGTAGAATACTCTGTTACAAATTTGGTAAATGCTTTGTTTCATGTTTGGAGTTGATAAGATTGTGAAATTGCAAGTCATCCAAAGTGAACAAAAAGAGAGCGTGAGAGGAGAGGATGTCGGAGGAATCGGTGCAACTTTGATTTGGAGATTGTTTTGCAATTTTGATGAAGAAAGAAGAGGATTTTGTTTTGAAGATGACAGATTCGATAATTGGTTGTTTAATTTTGTATTTTTGGTGAAAATGGGTTTTTAATTAAAAAACAATGGGTTAAATACATTTCCAGTAAAAATGGGTTAAACGTGTTGAACCTTCAAACCCAAATACGACACGGTCTATAAATAGGCAACATGACACAAACTTGTTTATATAAATGGGTTGGGTCGGGTAAACACGACACAACCCGACATGAATGTAAACTCATTTTAGTTCTTAACCTTTTATAGCCTTACCAAAATAGTTTTATTTTTATTTTTTTTCTAATCAGTCTTTGCTCTACTTCCTTGCTAAACAAAATCATCCAAAACAATAACCAAACCATCAATAGCAAAGCTTACAAAGTTACAAGGCCACATAGAGTAATGTTAAAACCAAAACCAAAATTAAAACTAAATGAATTACATGCTCTTGTTAAGGAATATTAATAGAAATAACTCCAAGTGTACTGATTTCCGTTGTCAGAGTAACTTATTCTAGCACATCCAACTTCATCTATGTGTATACTATATGAAAACATAAATTAGTAATTAGTGTTATTATACTATAGTAAAAAAAATTAAAAAAAAAAATACAAGACAAATGAATTAAGTAATCATCATCTTCAAATTCTTCTTCAATAATGTCTTCCATAAAATTTTCATCACTCATCAGCTACACACATCATGTATAATTTTCCCTTACTACTAAAATAAAGATTGATTTCAACATTAGCTAATTTAGTTTAAGATTTGAGTTTAGTTACTTCTAAAATTTTATTTTCAGCCACCAAATCAAGTAATCAACCATAGAAAATCAGAAAATCAACCAAAGGAATTAAAATACCTCGAGGTAGTGCTGCTGTGCCGCGAACCAAAAGAGACAGAGAGATAGATAGAGAGATGGCCAGAGAAGGAGAGATCGATGGAGAAGAAGAGATTGACAGATTTCTGGCTCAACCGGAGGTAGGCAGGGCTTCCACGGTCGCACTTGTAGTCTTGTACACGGACAGTTCAGGAACTTTGGCTGCAACCAAGAACAGATAAAATTAAAAGGTCAATTGAGAAAAATCCAACCAAAAGCACAAATTTGTGGTATAAAAATTAGTGGGTAAGTGAGAAATAATTATTGGGTCTTGCAGAGCCTGATGGGTTGGCTTGGATTTTGCAAATGAATGATCTTTTAATTGTAGGTAGTGAAAAGTTGAAGCTTTGTGGCGGGGTCGAGTGGAGTTTGAGGCTTCCGATGAGAGAGGTGGGAGAAGGGGTTGAGAGCTTGGAAGGAAGGTCTCCTAGGACCTGAGCTGCGTAAGAGAAGAGAGGCAGGATTGAGGTTTTTTTTTTTTAAGGTTGAGTAAGTTAAGCCTTTTAGGTTTTTAAAAAAAAAAAACACATACGGGTCAAATGTGTCAACCCGCGAACCCGATCGGTTGACACGACCTGAAAACGAGTGACCCGCTTACGACCCAAACCCGTTTAAGCCCAACCCTAACTCGAATTTCACGTGATGTGTTAATGTCGGGTTTGCGTGTTACGGGTTAAATTGTCAGCCATAGATGTAGGTGTCTAACACCGAACCACTTGTAAAGAGACCAATTATGACTATTTTACTTTTGCATGACTATAGTAGCACCAACCCATGGGAGACTGTTCAGGAGGGATCTAGACGGCGAAAATCGCAAGCGCACCCTCTTAAGACTAGGAGCCAAAGCTTAACCGCTCGCCTCACCAGGACATCGATAAGACATAAGGGAGATAATACAAATAAGCGTGAGGATTACCATATTCAGGAGTCTAACCCATGCCCTTGCATTATCCAAACCCAGTGGGAATGCCCCTGAACCATCGAACCACCACCTCTTGTGGTATTTCCGCATCCTCATTATTTCAATAGGTGGAGGATTTTTTGAAAACTTGTTAGCTAAGATAACAAAATTATGTTTTAGTTATCCATATAAATTTGCATAAACCATTGTGAATGCTATACTGGATATGAAAATGGATGTGTGTTCCAATGGTAAATTTTCCACTAAATCCGTATGGGAAAGCATTTGTCATACAAAGGCATGACATTGTTTGGCATAGAAGGGCTATATCCTGACATTTCATGATCTTTTGATTAGCAATCTAGGATAATTATGTAACGCCCTGAGAATTAATTAACTAGTAATTAATTTCACGGTTCGTCTCCCAGCCTTGTTCCACTCTGGACAAGACCTCCGGGACCTCTACTCCTCAAGAACAGAGGATACTAAGCAGCGGAAGTAACAAAGTACTTTAAACATTAATCAGTATAACCAGAGTGTCTAACCAAAGATCATCAAGCAGCGGAAATCATACTATAACATCAGTACAAGAGATCTATGCTAAACCTTAATATGCAAGCAAGCATGCATCAAGCCCTAATGTCTACAACATAACTCAAAAGTACTAGTTACCATGAGTACCCGCTTAAGCTTGCAATAAGTCCTCAAGCATCTCCTGGATCGAATCCTTCACAAGAACTGGATGCTTCACGGTATCCACTATCTAGTACAGCATAATCGTACATATGGAGAAAAAAAGGGAAATAACACAAGGGTAAGTCTGACGACTTAATGAGTAGAATCCACATGACGTACCCGTCATTAATTTGTGGATTCTTTTATTTATAAAACGCATGCATCATTATGAGATGACAGTTATTATGCAGATGGTATATATATAATATAATATATGCTTATAATCATGAGTAATAGTAATAGTTCAACAATATGGTCTACCCGAGATATTACCCATTCTCAGGAGGGTTGACGCTGTCCCGAGGGACCTGTAGTACAATGCCGGTGCCCCAGTCATTGCACGAAATATACCGTACGTAACACTAGCGGCACAATCGGGTCCGACCCCGAGTGGCCCACACCGCTAATGACGTCCGTCCTATAGTGACCATCCATTGGGAATGACTGCATCATTGGTCACGAGTCATTGGATCCAAAGCCTCCACACACGCACACATTGACCATAAAGCTAACATGTACAGTAAGCCCATGGCCATTACTACCGCACTTACTGGTGTACCATGCCATACGATGCAATTATCTTGTCTGTATTTTACATGCACAGTTTTACAAGTATCATTATTATCTTGTTAATAGACACACGTTTTCACAAAAGAGAGTTACCCGTAGTTCCAAAATATATTTCATGAGAGTTGCAAAATATGCATGTTTGACATATATATAAAATACGTGCAATGCAGGAAAAGTAACAACAAAGCATCCATGTGAGTTTGTACTCACCCGGGCCGTAAAGCTCCTCTATGTAACTCTCTTGAGGCTCCATAACTTCGAATACTGAGAAAAGACCTATCATCAGTTCTATTTCTACTAAAGCACAACTCTACAACAAGGAAACAGGAGCTATGAGACAGCTGGTGAAAATAGGGTTTTCCCTATCACACATTGACCGAACGTCCAGGCTTGGGTCCGTACGTCCACTGTGACATGAAGGGTCGTATGTCCGGTCACGAGACCGTACATCCGCTCTGACGCCTTTCAGGGAGAACCTCATTTTCTCTCCATTGTTTGCCTATTCTCCGACTCCTAAGACCAACAAAGGCTACTTAAGGCCTCTTAACACAGATCGAAGCCTTTATGCAAAGACAACAACGCTAAGCTATCAAAACACTAGCCTAAGGAAGATTAAAGCATAACTAAGCTAAAAACTACAACTAGCAACATAAAACTATAATTGAGCATCATAACAACGTATTAAAAAGCTAAGGAAACCGAGCGTTACCTCCTTGAAGCAAAACTTCAAGAGTTCCTTCTCCGGCAGCACCGAAACACTCACGAAACCTCACAAACACTCACAAAACGGCCTACTGGCAGCCTAGGGGCGAAGAGAGGGGTTGAGGGGCAGAATAGGTTTGAAATGGTTGAGGGGGTATTTATAGGGCCAGAAAGCAGCGGACGTCCGGCCAAAGTGGCGTACGTCCGATACTATTTCACAGCGGTCCAAAGGCTGTTTTGTACGTCTAGGTATTACCCGGAGGGTATTCCAAAAAGTAGCGTACATCCGGTACTTTTGGCGTACACCCGCACCAAAAGACAAACCAGAAGACAAATTCCCAAAATGCCCTTCTGGCTGATCCTAGTGACCCAAAGTCCAAATTAATCATTTAACTAAGCTACTTATGTTTAGTTAAATATCTGGGTCACTACAAATTTTTTTTTATTTTTTTATCTTTTTATTTTGACATATCCACACAAGAGAAGGGCGAGGGAGGATTCGAACTAGTGATCTCCGCTTCATGAGGCATGTTCTATAATCGATTGAGCTACCCATTGGGAACAACCATCTAGGATAAACTCAACTATCATAACAATGCAGCAAGGGATCGAAAATATGATTGTAAAAATATTATTATTTAGGAAAAGCTTCACTTTAGATTCCTGAATTACTGTATGTTTTGACAAAACCCCCAAAGTTCAAAACCTCTTTATTTGAATCCTTAAACTTTCTATTGAAGTCAATTTAAACATCTCCGTCATATTTATCAATCAACTTCCAATGACAATACTTAAAAAGACCAAAATATCAATGATTTTCATTTTTTATTTAAAAAAAAAAAAAGCAAAAAAGAAAAAGAAAAAAAGACCCGTGGGTCATAGTTAGACTTGCGTGGTCTAGCCTGATGGGATTGAAAGTTTGGAATTAAGGGTAAATTTTTACTCTATTTTTTTTTTAAAAAAAAAAAAAATTGGAATTTTATAAAAAAAGGGTATAAACGTCATTGTCTCATTTTTAACGTTTAAAATCCGACGGAGGGGTTCAAATTAACGACAATTGAAAGTTCAGGAGTTCAAATTAAGAGGTTTTGAACTTTGGGGGATTTTGTCAAAACATACAGTAATTCATGGGTTTAAAGTGAAATTTTTCATATTATTTTATAAAAGTTGATATTTTACCACGAATGAAAATATCAAATAAGTTATTGTATAGAATGGCCTAGAAGCAAAAAGATAGCGATGAAGAACGTAGAATTCAGTGTCATACTTACAATCATAAATGAAATTTGATTGTCATTTATAGCTACAAAATTTAAACCATTAATAACAAAATTCAAGTAAGGACAATAAGAATTGTCTAAAAACTTGCAAAGTTAAAGAGTTATCCAACTAATTAATTTAAGCTTGGGAACATTACTAATAACAACAAATTCTAATGGTCCTTGTGACGATGACTTAATGGTTGAAACAGTTCGAAATCATTATCTTGCGAGTTTGAGGTTGTAGGTTCAAGTCCATGCATGTTCCATTANTCAAATAAGTTATTGTATAGAATGGCCTAGAAGCAAAAAGATAGCGATGAAGAACGTAGAATTCAGTGTCATACTTACAATCATAAATGAAATTTGATTGTCATTTATAGCTACAAAATTTAAACCATTAATAACAAAATTCAAGTAAGGACAATAAGAATTGTCTAAAAACTTGCAGAGTTAAAGAGTTATCCAACTAATTAATTTAAGCTTGGGAACATTACTAATAACAACAAATTCTAATGGTCCTTGTGACGATGACTTAATGGTTGAAACAGTTCGAAATCATTACCTTGCGAGTTTGAGGTTGTAGGTTCGAGTCCATGCATGTTCCATTACTACCCGAGTGTGCCCCACGCCATGTATGTTAGGATTTAAGTAGACTGAGGCAGTGACCAACATCGGTGAGGCTGTGAGCCCATTTTTTAATTAGAAAAAAAATAAAACTCTAATGATATGATAATTATTAATGTAATAAACTGAATTAAAAAAATGAAAAAAAAAACAAAAAACAAATTTACTTAATTGTAGATTAATTTTAAAAAAAGAAGAAGCAAAATATGAGAGATTACTGAGAGAGTACACAATGATATACTTTTCTTGACTTAGTTTATATATATATGTTTATTGCTTCTTTTTTTTTTTTTTTTATATATAATATATGTTTATTGCTACGAACATTTTATTGTATCAAATTTTAGTGGATTGAACTCAAAACGGTGCGCTTGACAGAGCGGAAACTCTGAAATATTAACCCTAGAAAGGGCCAAGTTAACCGCGATCCCCAACGCGAGGTAAAAACGATTTAGGCGGGAAAACTCCAAAACTCGCGCACGACCCGACCCCTTCAACTCCCCTCTCCGAATCATTTGGAGCATAATTTTCGTTCCCTTCAGTTTCCGTCACTGAAAGCTCTCTCTCACTAAAACAATGACCGGCCATCGCCGGACCCGTGCTTCGGCGGCGAGCGAGGCCGCCGGAAAAGTAATCCGGCCAGTGGCAAAAGAAGGAATCGCCGAGGAGCCAGTGGTGGTTCTGGACGAGTCTGATTTGGAATCGGAGGTTGCGAAACTGCGTGGACGATGGGAGCTAGCATCCGTCCTCAATTTCCTCAGCGTAAGATCATCTTCACCTCCTTTGAAATCGTAATTAAAACCGTACCGTTTGATTTCTGTCCGACTGAGTTTGGCGATGTGATTGTTTCGGCAGGTTTTTGAGCCAGTCATTGGGAGTGATTTGAAACTATCTGCGGAAGATATTGAGATGGGATTGATTAAGCCTGACAGTTCGCTTGCTCAGCTTCACATTGCGATTTTGAAGGTTTTCTATTCATATTACCTCTACTTGTTAATTTCAGCACTATTTATTGAAATAGTTGTCATCCCAAACTGGCATTGAGCGAAACCCATGGTTGTTGATTATCTTGCTCATTTCTCATTATCATAAGATCAATGGGAAGTGGTTGTTTGAGTTATGTTGCTCTGCGTTTCGAGTGACTTACATGTTCTTTTCGAGTGACTAACATGTTCGAGTGACTTACATTTTTTTTTTTTGAATGAGTTTAGTGTGACCGTGAAAACTAACGCAGCCTTGGAGAAATTGTATCAAGTCTCAGATGAATGAGAATACCTCGATATCTCTTGTAACAAATATGGTTGGTATTGATATGAAATTTTATTTTTAGCTTGATTTATATTGATACATATCCACTCTAGGAAGATTTGTTGAGTAAACGAAGATAACAATAGTACATAAGTGAATAGTTTAAGAGAACTTAAACATTCTATTTTCAGACGATTCTTACTCATTATAGTATGAACAAAGTTGTCCTCCAAACTATAGGAATTTCATGCTGGGTTTGATGGGAACCCACTACGATGAACAGAACTATGATAAAAATATTAACTTCTTTTGGGTAGGAAAACCCACAATAGTTTCAGGTATGAGAGACCACAAATGAATCCAATTAGGGTTGGAAACAAACCACAAATTCTTAATAATTTTCTATGATTCCGTCAGTTTCATTGGCCCCTTATTTATACTACTCTTGACTACTAAAACAAGACGATAAAGAAATACCAACTCAATACGTAAAAGAACTACTGCTACACTAGACAACTAAAGATAATGTAAAGAAGACAATTGCAAATACAACATATAAAAGAAAGACTAGCAATTAGAAGGCATATAAGCTAAAGACTTGAAAGAATAAATATGCAGATAAGATAGAATTAGATAAAGGCTGGCTGTTGACACCATCACGTTCCTTTTTGTTTTCAAAGTAGAAGACAGACTCTTCTTGGACATCGAAGTAGAAGATGGACTCTTCTTGGACATGGACTTCTACACGTGATGAACTTCTCCTTGTGGAACTCTATTAGGGTTCCTTCAACCCAAGTGTCCAAAATGCATGTAATTCTCATATGTATTTTGGACACATGTTAGTTTAATAGATTGAGATTGAAAAAATTCCTCGAACCTAGTTTAGAGAAAAACTTTATCCTTATAATACATTATGTAAGGTGGTTAATTGTGTTGTAACCGCGCACAATAATGATAAACAGTATATAGAATTGAAAAGAGAGAGATCAAGAGAGAGAGAGACACAGATTTAACGTGGTTCGGCAATTTGCCTACGTCCACAGAGAGGCGGCTATTATTCTGATAATAATTCAGGTTTACATCAATGAGATATATATATAGTAAAACACCCAAAACCCTACGTGTACGGACGCGTATGGAACTCGTACGGAACTGTACGGATTCCCTAAAATACCCCTGTACCACCGTACCGTACTGCGGGGGCTTTGCCCCCGCACCCCCACAACCTAATCGTCCCCCCGCAAACTTAATTACGCTTATAGGCCAATAGACTCCCGCTCCGTAAACGTCACTATCACCACGTTCCCGTCTACTTGGCCCTCCACTAGTGTTAATATAAGCCACTAACTCCAACAAATTGAATAGTGGTAATTATTGTTAACACTTTCTTTGGGATATATTAAACATTTGTGTCATGAGATAGTGTGATAGACAAGGCACTAGCATGTGCATTTTTCTTTTTGATCAATTTTGTTGGTAGTGTACTGTGTTCTACTCCATATCTACTATGTATGCATTAATGGGTTCCAAATTGTCCTTACTGAAACTGTGATTTTACATATAGGTTCTTCAGAATCTGTCTTGCTCATGTGTGCATTCAAGTTGTACTTTTAAATGCTAGTGGACCACACAGACTTTTCTATTTTCTGGCAGCTGAATATGATGCTCTGTATTGGTGTTGTCAGATACGGTCCAACATTTTTCTCAATCACAGTTGTTGTGTAATTCTTCTTCTTTTCTTTTTGATTCCTATAGGATTAAGTCATAAATTGACTTTATAATACAATAAATAAATAAATGGACTTTACAAAATCTCCTTAAGTTTTAGATCTAGCACTAATATCATACTTCTAAATCTATAATATGATAATTAGTAGTAAATTAATTCTAAATGTCAAGAAAAAAAAAAGAAAAAAAAAAGTGGTTTTGTGTTCAAGTCATTAAATTTCTCTTTGAAACTTACAAATGTCTCAATTCTTTTCCAAGAGCTCTATGTATATTGTCCATCTCATTTTTGTCACGTATACGGCCTCAATTCTTTCTAGGGAATACCACCTGTTAGTAAACCATTGAAGGGTCCTGATGCGTGGGTGACTGCACTTTGTAAGAAACTTGCTGTTTGGTGGCCATGGGTAAGCTGTTAAAGCAAGCATGCTTCTATTTATTCTTTTTATCACCTTCATAAATAGGATGGCTTTACTGTTTGGACATTTATTTAACTTTTACTGCAGGTAGCTGAAGGGGAGATTCCACTAATGGCAGCTAAGGGGTATTTAATTGTGTATTACTCATTTTTAATTTGACCAGGTCCTGTTACTTTCTGAGGTCATAGTGCATTTTTTGCTGTTTCTTGTGCAGAGGGGAGATTTCCAGATACAAAGAGCTTGATCCAACAAATCGTTTATTGATATTGAAGGCACTTTGTGAAGTCCGAGCTGATGTAATATGTCCTGCCTCTTCTTCCTTCAATAATTTCTTCTAATTATTTAGGATTGTTCTTTATGCTTTCCATGTAGAGATCCTCTAATTGTTTGTGTTGTTTCTATATATATATATATATATATATATTTACAATGTAATTTTTTTTCAATTCACAGTCACTTCTTTCTTTGTTATGGAGATTTTCAAAACAATAATGCGTTGGATGTAGTTTTATAACCTATCCTTTTTGTTTACAGCAAGATGATACACTGTCTTATATAAATGATGCTTTAAAACAAGGAAATCAAATATCTTGTTTCCGCAAAGATAAGATAGGAGGAGATGGAAATGGGATTACCTATTGGTAAGTTTTGAATATATTATGAATGTCATAATACTTATTAGCATGATCAGTGTTGATAGTTCTTCCTATGTTTATGGTAGGTATGATGGAAACAAAACTATTGGCCATAGATTATATAGGGAAGTAAATATGTGTCAGTCAAGGAGAAACTCTAAGGGTAAACAATGTCTATCTCCACCAACTATCAGTTCTCGGTGGGAAACTCTTGCAACCAATCTTGAGGAATTTCATAAAGTTGCGGTAAGGTTTAATTTTCTGTTTGTTCTGAAATGGGAACCTTAATTCACTTTTTCTATTTCTGGCAATGGCAGGATGAACTCTCATGTAGCAAAGTTGTAGGAGAAGTTGATGTTGGTAAGACAATCGAAACTGATGCAATTCCTCCCCTTGAGAGACTTAAGAAGGTAAAGTGTATTTTAACAGTTTTAAGCTTGTATAGCCATTTGTAATTCATATTGATTATAGCTAGTACTACCATTATATTCTACAGAATAAAGAAATGACACTTAAACGAAAGCAAAGGCAAGAGATGCTCCTGAATAATTTTTGGAATCCTCATGGTACTGGAATTACTCGTTCCTGTCGCACTCGTAGGCCAATTAGCTACACATTTGGTACGTTGTAAATTTTGTAAGCCAAAATATTACACTGGTAATCCATATGAACTAACTTGTAAATTACAAAATCTATTCTTTGATATTGTATTTCTAAGTACAAACTTGCCACAAACTTGTCTAGTTGAGTAGAGAATGTTGTTCATGGAAGCCAAGTTTCGCATGGTTGTTTGGTACAATTCTTTTAGACTTGGACCATTCTTGAATATTCTTTCAGTCAACTGACCTGAGTTTGAAACCTTTTTCCTTTCTTCATTTACATCAGTACCAAATAGTCCAATGACCTTAAATTAATCTCCGAAGTAAAGCTATCATGAATTATTCTTTGTTTTCATTAGCTTTCATAAAGTAGCTCCATAATAAGTCATTGTGGAGAAACTAAAAAAATTGTATCCACTCTATTAAGAAGTTTCATAGATCAGTAGTTGCATACTCTAAATCCAACATGTGGTTTATTTGGCCCTTATAATGAAATGTTGGTACATCAGTTGTTTGTCATTGTCTCCAATACGGGGGGGAGTGTTTTTTTGATACTTTATTATTGCTTTTGTTTTTATATTCTTCTGGAATCATCGAGTCTTCAAGAAATTTGTGAATTACCAAGACCTTTTTGACTGTTTTGCTCTCAATGTTTTATATCTACGAAACTCAATCTATGTAGGGAGTGAATCATAAATTAGTCCGGAGAATTTCTCTTTCTCGGCATCTATTCAATCTTCCTCATTATGTTCTGTCCTTTCAAATGGATACTGTTTAATTATTTTTCCTTGAATTTAACTTCTTTTATGGTAATAGACTGCTTTCAATTTTGGAAATTACATGCAGATGAATATGACCGTGCCATTGATGAGGCTATACGATTAACAAAGTAAGAGAGATGTGACCTTACAACGTTTACTTCTGTAGATTAATTTCTATGGTATCTACTCTGCTCTGTGTATTGTGATGAGGTAGTTCTTGCTACAATAGGACATTTTAAATTCAATCAATTAGGACATTTTTTTTTTAAGTAATTCACATTTTATTGGAAGAGCAGAGGAGCGCAATCCAAGTACACATGAAATATATAAGAGAGACACCCAACTCGGTAAAAGAAGTAGAACACAAATCCAAAAGATCTAGAAAATTAGAAAAGCAAAGAGTATTGTGGGCAGCCATCCAAACATAAAGAGACTTGTACATGATAGCCTTTCAAATTCTATCACTGTTCTCTCGCAATTAGGACATTTTGGTTCATTAAATGAGAAGGAAATGTAGCTAGGTTTCTTAGAAGCTACATCTGATTGTTTAAAGGTTGTGGCAAGGTTTCCACCTTTTCTTGCATGTGGTGCACGGGAAATTGGATAGTGTGTTGTAAAAAAAAATCCTAACTCTCTTAAATAATATCTTCTTTTTTTTTTTTCTTTTTTTTTTTTTTTATAGGTTCTTAAATGATATCTAAGTAATTGCTTTTTATTACTTCCAAAAAGTATATTGTCAGAAAACATTTTCTAAAAGTTCGCAGTCTAGTGGACATAAATGCTGGTGGCAGTTGTCTTTCATGAATGGGCTGAATTGTTCGTTGAATTTGGTTGGCTGATAGATGCATATGTGATTGGTCTTATTGATAAATTGACCATTCACTTCATTAGCTAGGACTAGGATAATTGTTTATGTGGAACTGATCCTAGTTAAGCAGAGACTACCAAGAGCATCATATGAGTATGTATCGCTGGATAGCTAATGATTAATGATGCGTCAGCCAGTGTGTCACACTTCCACCTTGTGAAAATCTTTTAATTAAACTTGCCAAATTTCACCATGAATCTTGGCAAAGTCTATTCTTGGGCAGATTTATGCTACATTTAGTTGCAGGCAGAAAACTGGGATTCCCCTACACAAGTCAGGGTAGGGGGAAAAACAAAGAGTATCACAACAACATAGAACTCTCTGGGGACTTCTCTGGGCTCACTCTCCTAAAACATTTGATCATGGGCGGGTGTGTAAATGATCTAGCATGATGATAATAGTAAAAATTACGATAATAGAAGTGCCACTTAATATGAAATGAACGAGGTTTGGATAACTATGTTGTATTTTTGTGAGAATGGTGATTGTTAGTCCTATTTATTTTGGATGTAAACCAACTCAGAATAGAGGATTGTTTTTCATAAAGAAAGTTGGGATTTCAACTCACCTGAAAACAGTCAGCCCATGGGTGGTCAAGATGCAGCTATTTATTATCTATTCATCCAGTTAGTCCATAAAGGGTAAAGATATATGAATGCCTTAATACAGCACTTTAGGATTGTGATCTCACTTGACATGGTTTGTATACAGAACAATCTGAAACTCAATTAGCTTGCGCATTCCATATTATATTAGTAATTCATATTTGTTGATTGTGACCTCAATTTCTGATTCAGAAAAGGAAAAACTGCTATAGAGCAAAGCCAAGGAGGGGAGGATAATGACCGCAATGGGGGCCAAGAAACAGACACAGATTCAAAAGACAATTCTGGGAAAAAGGGTGACTCCATGGATAGTGACACTGAAAGTGACGTGCTTCAAGAAGTTGGTATTGATGATGAGAATAAGGATAGTGATTACTGTGGGAAAATGGAAGATGATATTGACGATGGTGGTGAGTTTGAAAATTCTGAAGATGACGGGAATCATGCGACAATGCTTCATTCGCAGAAGCGGAATGGTTTTAGTACCCAGAAGCTTAGGGGGGAGCGCTGGAGTAAGAGACTAGCTGGAGCCACAAGCGATCTTGTTGCCAAAACGAGAACCTTGGGTACAAACAATGGGCTGAGACAAAGTCCCACCCGAAATTCCGCCATCGACTCTTTTGTTGTACTCGATTCAGAGGATGAAGACGTACCAGAAAATACTAAGCAAGGAATATCAGAAGGCGAAACCCCCTCCCCAGGTACTGATGCAGAAGAAGTCAGTGGCAGCTAAAGAGTTGAATGTGAAACCTCATTAGTTTTGTGTTTGGGAGGAAAATTTTGAAGCACACGTTGTATAAAGGTGCTATGATGGAGATTTGTATTCATGGGACCGGGAACTAAATTGTTTGTTTAAATGTCTGAAAGAAAGACGGCCCATACAGGTTATATTTTACTTTTGACGGCTTTGGTCTCAGCTGATGAAGAATTAATTTTCTGATTTGCCTAGGAAAGCATTGAAGTTACATATGTTGGAGGTATTTTTCATTTATCTAGCGTATGCGAGCTGATATTATTCACACTTGTTTTTAAGCTTCATATTATGTTCTCATGTTCTTGTATCACAAATGCATATGATGAGATAGAATATTAAGACAAAAGTTTCAAAACATTTTCAAAGCCTCTTTATTAAAACTTCCATAATAGAGTGTTTAACAAAACCGAGCTCCTAATCCCTTTTCCTTGCGCAACATTAAAAATCAGAAAAAAGGAAACAGAAGTAGGGCAGACCACATTTTTTCTTCACTCAGTAATCATCGTTCCAGCCCCTTTATCGGTCATGATCTCCAAGAGCAACGAGTGCGGCACCCTCCCATCAATAATACTCGCAGTCCTGACGCCCTGCGCCAGGGATCGTACGCAGCAATGGACCTTGGGAATCATCCCACCCCCGACCTTCCCTTCCTCCACCATCCTCTTCACACCGTTAATGCTTATTTTCTTTACCAAACTATTTGGATCCTCCTTGTCCTCCAATATCCCCGCCACGTCCGTCAGCAGTATCAGCTTCTCGGCCCCCAAAGCTGCCGCCAGCTCCCCAGCCACCGTGTCCGCGTTGATGTTGTACGGCTGACCCGATTCGTCTGCCGCCACAGACGTCACGACCGGAATGTGTCCGCTGTCGATGAGCGGACGCATGACAGTGGGGTCCACGCGGGCGACCTCGCCAACGAACCCTAGTTGCTGGGACTTGGGGCTTGGTCGGGCCGTCAAGAGCTGGCCGTCCATGCCAGAGAGCCCGACGGCGGTGGCGCCTGCCCTGTTGATCAAGGACACTAGGTGTTTGTTCACTTTCCCGACTAGCACCATGGAGACAATCTCCATGGTTTGGGAGTCGGTGACGCGGAGACCCTCATGGAAGACTGGAGGGATGTTGACACGCTTCAGCCATTGGTTGATCTCGGGACCACCGCCGTGGACGAGGACGGGACGAAGGCCGACGCATGCTAGTAGGACGAGGTCGTTGACGACGGAGGCCTGGAGCTCCTGTGACTTCATGGCTGCGCCCCCGTACTTGACCACGATGGTCTTTCCTCGAAATTTCTGGATGAATGGCAGCGATTCCGATAGAATGTCGACCCGGAACTGACCAGCGGTTGCCGCGTCATCTTGTGCCGAGTTTGTGATTGAGAGGGAGCGTGCTTTGGGAGATGGAGAGTGGAGAATCGGGAATGCGAAGTTGGGTTTCTTGGGGTTTTGGGTTTGCGTTTGGGTCTTTGAAGAGCATGAGAGAGCTGGGTAGTGTTTGATTATGGATTTTGCCGTCAACATCTTTGCAAGGAAGAGAGGGAGAGAGCGCCGGCGACGGAGTCTGGGTTTTTGTTTGCTCTCTGAACAGGGTAGCCGGGGGGTTTAAGACAGAACAAGAAGCAGCAGCCAAAAAGGTGCTGATGCTAAAGTGCTAAAAGCAAGGTCCTCCAACCTGTACCCAAAAGAAAATTTAAAACAACAAATTAACAATGAAAAAAAGTTGATGAAAAGAAGTAGAAAAATATATCTACAAACTTAAATTGAAAAGTAAGTTTAGATTTTATACTTGGGACTGATTCCTTCCAGAATGAACCAACAATATGAAACAGCATTTATGCCTGATAATAAATTTATTATCAGGCATCCAGTATGAGTAGGAGGTAATTAGTTCATAGAATAAATTATCAGATGAAAATCTCTCATCATTATGCCTGACAATCTCACGAATTAATCATACCCAAAACCAAATTTACCGAGAAACTAAAACCCAAACATAAATTAAAAAAAAAAAAAAAAACGCACACACACATAAAAAGAGCACGAGAATGAAAGGGGTAGTTCCCGATAGGTAGTTCAATTGGTTGGGATCACGTCTAATAAAGCAGAGATCACTAGTTCGAATCTCCCTCCCTCTTGTGCGGACATGTAAAAAAAAAAAAAAAAAAAAAAAAAAGAAAGGGGTACGGAGTTCTCTCTCATAATGGACTAACAGAGAAATATTAACCTAAAACCCAACCGCTGGAGGAGAAAGGGACCACTTACCGCCGGTGGAGGAGAGAGAGAAAGATGACCAAAACCCAACGATATCCACCTCGCGTGGCCGGAGATTTTGTGCGCCGGAGTGAGAGAGAGAGAGAAGCAAGGCTGGGCAGATGTTATGACCCTATCATTTATGCCCACTTCAGACTTTCAACGCAGAATCTCTGCACTGCGGCGCATGGTATGATTTCGATCTTTGATTAAATCATCTTTTTATCTTAAAATTAGTGACTTCAACAACCCTTTTAGCTGATGCTAAATAATAATTGAAGATTTGCGTGGACATGTGAAAAAAAATAATAATAATAATAATTGAGGATATATTCTATATGGTCATGACTCATGGCCTAAGAGGCTTAGATGTTGAATGCCCACCAATCAATAAAGGACAAATTAGCTTATTACAGATTAGCTAAAATACAGCAACCTTTCAATTTATTTGCCTTCCACTTCCATACTCAAGATGAAAACAACGTTAAATTTTCATTGCCGCTAAAACAAACAGGTCGGATGTAAAAAGTTTCATAGGAGGAACTGAGATATAAATTTTTTTGTAAATATTTTTAGGGCAAGCCAATGGCCTGTAATTTTTTTTTGGTTATTTTTATATTACCAGAAAAAAAAATACCTTAGTACCCCCATCCAAACCATTAGCCCGACAAAGCCTCGCATAAATCTCTCGCTTACCCAAATTTCCTGGCAACTCACCCAACACTTACCGCACAAGAGCTTCATAATTCGACGGCAACTTCGATTCCCACACAAAATCTGCCAAGGAAGCCCCGTGATAAGCCCGATTCAGCCTCGCCAATTTGCAAATCTCCAGCAGGTCCAAGTTGACAAAAAGCAGGGCCACACAGCTCTTTGGTAAGTCCCATAAACTGGGTTTTGGTTGCAAAGCCGAAGACCCATTAGAGCCAAGAGACCCTATTGGCCCTAAGAACAGAACAGAGAAACTGGCACCCATGAAACAGAGCAGACAGAGACAAAGAGAAAAGGATGATTCTCTTAAAATATTTATTTTGGAAGACTTGGGGAGTGGCCAAGGCCATCCCTGATCCCCCTATAGATCCGTCTCTGCATGTAGTGACCCAAATTATTAACTAAGCATAAGTAGCTTAGTTGGGGGAATTAATTTGGGTTTTGGGTCACTAAGGACACTAGATGGGTAATTTGGACTTTTGGCTGACGTACGCTAGGTCTGGCGAATGTACGTTGCTGTCTGTAGTGCGGACATACAGTGGGGGACCACCGGACGTACGCTCTGCAAATTGTACAGGCGGACGTACGTGGGACCACCGGACGTACGCTACTTTTTGAATACTCTTTGGTTAATACCTAGACGTACGAGGCAGCCATGGAACCATTGGGCAAGAACCACCGGACGTTCGTTGCTTTTTTGAGCCTATAAATACCACCCTACTCCCTTCATGTTTTACACAACTTCAGACGCCCCCAGGCTGCCAGAGTGTTCCTAGAGCGTTTTCATAGTGTTTTGAGTGTGTTGTGAGCGTGTGTGTGTGAGACGTTTGCGAGTTTCAAAACGTTCGTGAGGCGAAACTCTTGCGGTTTTGTTTCAAGGAGGTAACGTTCGATCCATAGCTTTTAATTACGTTGTTATGCTGCCCGTTTTATGTTTAGTTGTAGTTGTTAGCTTAGTTGTGCTTTGAGACCCGTTTAGGTTAGCATTTTCATTAGCATAGCGTTGTTACGTTGCATGGAGGCTATTAACTAGACTAGAAGGCTTTAGGGTGTTCCTAATAGCTCTAGAAGTCGGAGAATAGGTGGACTGTGGAGAGAAAATGAGGTTTTCCCTGATGACCCATACAGTGGACGTGCGGTATCGTGACCGAACGTACGACTTGTCGTTACACGGCGGACGTACGCTCTCGAGCCCGGACGTACGGTTGGTGTGTGATAGGGAAACCCTATTTTCACCAACCGTCCTGTAGCTCATGTTTTCCTTACTTTAGAGTTGTTTAAAGGAATTATGACTAATAGAAAGTTTTCCACAGATTTAGAGAACCCGGATCTTTTGAAGTTTTCGGAGACGCGTATCGATTCAGGTGAGTTTTAACTCATATAATGCTCATTGCTATTTTTTCATGCACTGCACATCTATTTTGTGTATTGAGAAAACATACATATTTTACAACTTTTACAGTTTGTACTTATTGCACATGAACTCTGTCATTTTGAGAAAAACGTTGTGCTGAACATGTTAACCAAGTGAGACTTGTAAAATGACATGTATGTAAAATACAAACAAGATAATTGCATCGTATGACATGATACATTAGTACGTGCGGTAGTAATGGTCATGGGCTTACTATACTTGTTAGCTTTATGGTCAAATGTTTGTGTCATACGGGTTGTGGATCCATTGGTTTCGTGACCTTGATGCAACCATTTCCAATGGTTCGGTCACTACAGGACGGACGTCATTAGTTGATGTGGGCCATTCGGGGTCGAACCTGATCGTGCCACTAATGTTACGTACGGTATGTTGTACAATAGCTAGGGCACTGACATTGTATTATAGGTCCCTCGGGACAGCATCAACCTTGCTGAGAATTGATAATATTTCGGGTAGACCATACTGTTAAACTATGACCGTTGTTTACATCGTATGCATATATTATTGCTATATATATATCACGCATTAATAAGTTGTCATGATAGAACTGCTTTTGCTTATTGAACATCTGAGTTCATTACTAAAACTGGCATGAGTATTATCTGCGTTAAAAGTCATTAAGTCTTAGACTTACCTCTTTTATTTTATGTATTTCCCCATCATTACGAATAATTACGCGATTTAGCTACACTAGACGAAAATGCCGTCGGAGACTACTTGGGTGATTGCTCAGGACTTGATACGGGTGATCTTTGAGGATATGGATCCTGTTTGGCTTAGGACGATATGGGAAGATGGAGGATCTGCCCGTGCAGATATGATAGAGATTTTGATTTCCCTAGCTTTGTTGAAGCTTAAGTCTAGGCTTTAATCTGTTGATCTTTTGTGAACAATGTTGTAGTATCTTATTTTGGGAATGTATATGTTCTCTTGTTGACGGTTTGATGACTGGTACATTTGGCGACTATTTATCATATTATGGATGTAGTACTTTATCTCTAATATTGTTGTGTGATGTTTCATTTACTATCTCTTAATCCCATAGTCTTGGTAAAGTCTTTCGTTGTAGTTTTCTCGTTACGACGAGGAAAGTAATTTCCCGAAGGTCGTGTCTTGTAGGGACATGGCTGGGATGGTGCTCCGCGGGATCAATTACTAGTTAATTAATATTCTCATAAGACGGGACGTCACACGTAGCTGGGCTGCGTGTGCTTGGCGGAGCCGGCTGGGCGGCATGGGCTTGTAGGAGCGGGCTGGGCGGGGCGGCATCACTGCCTGGGAGGTGGGAAATTTTGGGCGGCGTCTCTGCTTAGAGCCGGCTAGGTGGCGTCTTTGGTTCTAGACCATTTTGTAGCATTTGGTAGGCTTTTTGTTGTTTCGTTAGATGTTTTGCAAAATATTATCTGATGTAGCCAAGCTTATTTTCTAATTTGTAATAATATGAGTTGGCACTCATTTATTGGTGGGCAAAGCAAGCGTATAGAAGGCGCACTAATAACCCTTTTAGCTGATGCTAAATAATAATTTCTAAACAAATCCACATCGGTATTGTCTCGTGTAAAAAACTGATGTGATAAACATGGCCAGGTTCTATGAATTTCCGCACCATTCAATATCAACTCATGTCACATTAGTATTTTTTTAAGGGTAAATATACAATAATGTTAATTACGTAGTCTTTTTTTTTTTTAAACCGAGTTACGCAGTCATTTCTTTGGATCCGGCTCCTCTCCTGTCCAAAATAAGATCCTTGTCCCATTTTTCTATTGGGTGTAATTAATGATTAGTTCAATTGAAAGTAATATCATGGGAATACGCTTTTTTTTTTTAAAAAAAAAAATGGTATAGTAGAGGATTTTGGATATATGATTTAGAGATCAAAAACCATAGTTTGGTCAACAACCTTCTTGATTGGCTATTGAACTTATATAAGAAAAATATATTATTAAATTTGATTTTGGATAACGGATTATGAAATTTTGGGTAAATCTTTTTAGGTCCTAGTTGTAGAGGTGAAAAAACGGGCGGTTATTAATATCGTGGGGGTAGCCATTGTCTCCCTCGGACCCCCATTGCCATCAGAGGTGGCCAGCCACCCCCCGATGAGCCTTAGGGGTGGTCAAGGCCACCCCAGATCCTGCAGCAGCTGGCCGGCCACCCTTGCAATTCTAAGTTTTTTTCATTTTTTAATTTTTTTTTCCTTTTTTTTTTTATAATAAAAAAAATTAAGGGTCAAAAGAAAGTTTGGAAAAAAAATTGGTTTTTTTTTTAAAAAAGTTGTCAATTTCTTCATGAGTAGCTATTTCTCTCATTTTATGTAAAAAATTAGTAATTCCCACGAGAATAACTATTTTTTGGAATGAATAAACCCTTACTAAACAAAAATATGATTATTCCATAGGAATGACCATTTCATTTCAAGGGTCTTATTTTGCAAACCAAAAGCTCTAATCTCCAATAAATTTAAGATAATCACTAATAAATTTTAATTAAATAGTAATCTTAAAAACCACATTACCTATGAAAATCAAAGAGGAACAAAAGTCCTAATTTTAGCATTACTCGTAATGAGACACGTAACAAATGACAAACATTAATTTTGACGGTAAAGCGACAAAGAGACATAAAATTTGGGCAAAATGTAAAAACTTATTCTTAAAATTGAAAACCCAAAAACTAAATTGAAATTTAGGGGTTAAATATCATTTATCCCCTCTAATCGCTATAGACAAATCATATCCACTTGATATATTACAAGTTTTGAACCATGGCAATATTAAGAACTGCGTGGCCTTTGTGAGTGAGCTCTGTGCATATAGGAAAAAAAAAATTATTGTTATAATAAAAATAAATGAAAACATACACCAGAGCTATGAAAACAAAATGAACTAGATTGGAATGCTCTTCTCTTCTCCCTCCCCATTTCTCTTTCCGGTAAGAATAATAAATAAATAGATAACAAAGGGAAAGGAAAAACCTCATAAACAATAATTACATAATCTGGGCTACAATTAAAGCCAATCGAAGACTTGTGTAACATTTAATAACCAAAACCGTTGCCCATAAAATCATCCTCATCGTCACTACTAAAAGATTCAACCAATTGACTATCATCGTCGTCTTCATCGCCCTCTGCAACAATCTCTAGAATTCCACCTCCCCCATCCATCATGAAATCCCTATCATCTTCATCATCTTCGAGGCTAATGCTATCATCATCGTCGTCGTCATTGCTCATATCATCGGCATCAGTTTCACCATCACCATCAAGATTTGTGCCTAGTAGAGAGTCCACATCACCATCATCATCGTCCTCATCTTCCTCCTCGCTCTCAGCATCGTCGGGATCAGAATCATCATCAGTTGGCCGTCGGCGACCGATTTCATAAACCCTAGCTGAAGAGTAAATTTCTTCTGGGTCATCCAGTGTAATCAACCCTACAAAGGAATCTGTTGGCTCTGTTGCAAAGTCAAGGACACATCGATCTAATGGAATAGTGGCAATGTCGGAATAGTTGACTGCATCAACGGTGCGGAAGGCCTCAACGAGGGGATGCTTGGCTCGATGTAGGTTGTGAACTGATGACATTACATCCTCAAGATTTCTCCTACGGATTGCATAAATGACATCACCACGTGCATTAAACGTTATCACTGTTTGGTCCAATGAAGGTACACTTCGGAGGAGCCTAAACTTCCGGAGATCCCAGACCTCCGAGTTTATAATTACCTGTCAAAAATGAAAGCTTTATATTAAAAAAATCACAGGAAAGAAGAGGAAGGGGTTGGAAACTACGAGCTAGCAAACAAAAGTTCGGCAATGCAGACTGGCATGTATAGGCGAATGAATGGAAGAAGTAAATGTCCGTAGTGAACTTTGGTAAACTCTTTTTAAAGACAAAAATAAATTTTTTAGGGAGCATCTAGAAAAACTGAAACTTCAAGACACTGAAAAAAGCCCATCAAACAGTTTATATGATTAAGTTATTCTCTCTACCTCTACTGATCTTGTCTGAAATCTGAACTACCTAACTTCAAATATCTTAACAAACACAATCATATGTGACATAGAAAAGGCCAACTAAACCCCTACTATTCAAAAAGAAAATTATAGTAATAAGTTATTCAAACATTAACCATTTTCTAAATAATATTAATCTTTATTATTATTATTATTATTATTATTATTTGGGGAGGTTTTTAACATATGATAAAGTAAAAGGAACTAAAGCAACTGTCGCTCTTAGTGATGAAACCTGAAAAAGATTACCCACTAAATGATATTCATATTAGAGATACCACGACAACTATTGACTATTGTAGCAGCAGCAGGGTCCTGCATACCTCATTCCCGGCTGGATGAAAGCCACCACCTCCATAATCAGTAAATTGATCAAACCGATGAAGAGGGCCAGAAACCCGCCGATCCCACAAGACTCCATTCCATAGGAGCATAGAGTCTGAAGGGCTGAAGTGTATGAGCGAACCCCGGCTTGTAGAATTGGCAGAAGGGTGGTCTGACAGTGTTGTTTCCACCTGGCAGGTCTGGATATCGTACAGGAGAATTTCTCGTCGTGCAGGCTCCAAGGACAGGGCTGCAAAACTGTTTCCAGATTTGCTGAACCTTGCAGCCTTACACCCTTCAAATGGATGCATTGGCCCAGCTGAGACTGAAGCTGCATCCCACAACCTTACATCCTCAGAGCTCGACGAAAGCACCAGCTGTGTCTCACTGGAAAGATATGACTCAACAAATGTCAAAGGATACTGGTGGCTTGTGCAGCTCTCCAGCACACTGTTGCTGTTGGAGTCAAAAATTTTGAGCTCTCCAGAGTGGCTGCCAACTGCAAGACGGGAGGAGTCTCCAAGAAAACTAATGCATGTCAAAAGGGCACCAGCATCATCCCGACAAGTTCTCCATGGTCTAAATCTGCTGTAAACAAACTGGCGATCCCTACGATTTCCATGCACCCCACCATACATACTTTTGAACTCGCGTGTACCAAGTCGGGTTGTCACATTTGATGGGGCATCAAGGCTTCGTTTAGGTTCAGGACAAACATGTTGGTGTAAGAGGGAGAGTGGAGGGAGAGTGGTTATAGGGGCAGGGCATTGGCGATGCTGGTGCTTCAGATATTGAACAACAAGAGAGTCTAGAGTTAACCGCTCTGTGCTGCTGGGCTGAGGATCATTTGAAAGCCCGCAGAATGGTGTCACCTGACCCATATGGGTGTTACCATATTGGTTGTCATCCGTATAATCTGCCAAGTAACCAGTTGGCGTTGATCGCCAATGCTGATCTCTAAGGTTAGAACTTGGTGTAGAAAGCCCAATAGTATCAGCTAGTAGATTACTTTTCCGAACGGTATTGGGCGTTGGACAAACTGGAGACCGAAGTCCTTGCTCACCGGTATGGAGTCGCTTTCCAGAGGATGAGACCAGCCCAATGTCCTTTAACTCCGGTAATTTTCGCTTCATTGGCAATAAGATTGGAGTCTTACAGTGGGACTCTGTATCAGAATTAGATTTCATCAAGGACTCTGATGATGTTTCTAATACAATTGCAGGTGCAGAAGATTGTTTTGCACTGAAGACTTTCCTGACAGATCCAGACTGATAATCATTGGATTGCAACTGATTTCTTGGCTGTGAACCAAAACTAGGCGAGAAAGCCAGTGATTTTTTCTTTGAAGAAAATGCAGCTGAATCGCACTTCAAGCTTGTATCCTCATCCCGCGGAGTAAGTTTAGATTTTCCTGTTAGAAATCCACAAGTGGCTCTACCAGAGGGCCACTGGAGTTGTATAGGGGGTGCTTCTTGTGTGGAGGTTTGATGCATAAGAGATGATGGAGCTGCCAAGGATGGCAAAGGTGTCAACTGAGCCTCTTTTAACAGTGTAGCAGCAGTTGCACCCAAACCACATGCCTGTAGGTGTTCATGCATTAGAAGTAAGAGTTCCCTGGGATTTTCGTATGTGTCAACCACAAGAAGAGAGACAGTCAACAAAATGTGAAAAGAAAGGAGTTAGCAGAAAGAAGTGGATGAATGTACACAACCACACTACAGAAGAAATTAATAAGTACCTGGAGTGGTAAGTAATAGGAGTAGCAGCAGCAATAGCTGCTCTTTCTATTCGCCTCAAAGTAGGGGTAGCTGCGTCAGTAGCTGCTAATGTACTTGCACGCCCTGAATTTGTCACAATCTGCAAAAAATTGTGCAACGTAAGTTTCAGATACTTCTGAAGGGGGGGGGGGGGGGGGGGGTTATTTGTGCTTATATGGGAATCCAGCTCAAACTCATGACCTCTAAGCTACCCCTAGGTTTT
>CM017325.1:27270241-27339404 GCA_006937295.1 Carpinus fangiana
GGTGGGGGGGGGGGGGGGGGGGGGGGGGGGGGGGGGGGGGGGGGGGGGGGGGGGGGGTGTGGGGGCGCTTACTGCTATCAGTTCAATTGCTGCCTGGGAAAGTTCAGCTTGCCACCTGCCTTGTTCAGTTCCAGTCGTCTGGCTGCCTGAATCTCGAATTAGCTCTGATAGCTTCTTCCCAACCTAGAACACCAAATTGCACTTAGTAACACAAAGTAATTACCCACGAAAATTTGTCCACGAATTTCCAATAATAGTTGAAGTATCCAGACAATTATACTTAACATCAGAAAAAGCAGCAACCTAAAATGCAGCAAGGTATAAATCTATTTTTCCCCAACGGTAAGTGGCAAAGTATAACATTGACAGACATAAAGGTATCGCAGAAGCTTAAATGGGATAAAATAATTATTATCTGCAGCGAAGGAATACAAGTGCAAAATGAAATCATCTCTTAAAACAGTGAAAGTTGACTACGACAAGGTTTCCAACGACTATTATTTCTTGACTTTACAAACCCAGTACTCTGGAGCAGCATACAACTGCATATGAGCTGAAGCAGCCCAGATTGGGCTAAATTGGCTTAGTTGGGAATTGATACAAGCTGTAGTATCGATTCTTGTTTCTTAGATTACATCTTTCATTATCACCAAGTCTGGCACTAGAGGCATCCACAATTATGGTAAAAAAAAATAGAATATGATATTCAGTTCATTTCATCTAAAGCTATAGCTATCAATTATATGAAACAGTCATTTACCTGAAGCTTTGTCAATATGTGTGCAATAGTATCATCCCTGGCTAGACCAAGTAGGACTCGGCATGCAAGAGCACGGAGACAATCAAGAGCAGCAGGAGGTGAATATATGCGTGGTTGAAGGAGATAAAGTAGAACCTTTATGCCATTGTGGGCACGTACAGCCTCTCTTGCTTGATGATATCCTAATTCTAATTGCGTTGCAAGGCCTGCGCCACCTGCTCCAGCACCTAAAGATATTCTACGATCTCCAACAAGTCCTGAAGTGGCTGCAACAGGAGTTTGTGAAGTGCTACCAATGGACTGTGTACCAACTCCTACAGCACTGCCCCTATCTACCACACTAGATTCCCCATTCCGGTCCCTCGGATCACTCTGCCCAGACATGTTAACAGCTCGATCCGAGATATTACGTTCTGTGTTTCTATCTCTAGTCTCAGTGGCAGGACCATATGAGACTTGCAAAGAAACAGAATGCTGACATTGTGCAAGTACAGGCGGTTTATTGCAGATTGAAGGTGGAGGACAAACAAGATTGACTAACACATTTAGTGCTGGTTGAATGATCTGCAAGGATACAAGTAAACAACAAGAAAGTATGACATAATGGTGAACGGAAAGACAAGCACAATACTAGTCTATAGGAGCCTGCTTCCAGAATCCACAAATGTTATGGAAGATGAACAAAGATGATAAAAAAAAGTTCGGAAAATATCCCTTACCTCTGGGTCCACATAATTCTTTTGATAACTACTAGAACTATTTGCTGCATCCAAAATGACTGCTACACCAACACGACTATTGCTTAATGTGGCACTTACGATCATCTTGCGGCTGTTCGGTACTAATGTAACAATATGCAAAACACCCAATGCATATTGAAGCAAATCATGCAAATAACGCTCAACTGGTGGGGCCTACATGTAACCAAAACCAATATGATACGAGTATGATATGAGAATGCAAGAAGCAAAAACAAAAGAGCAAAGACAAAACCTGAATATATCACACCTGACACAATTCCAACAAGGTAATATGCCCGTTAGAGCTTAAGAACTTCTCAACCGCAGGCCAGCGAGTTCTTACAAATGCAGGACCCAGCTTCCGATCCTTTTGTAACTGCAGAAATGCTGCATCCATAGCTTCATTACTGATGTCAAGTGGCTTGTAGGCTGCCCTTACACTTGGCGTATTCCGGGCTGTACTTCGATTGGTTTTATTTGGACGGAGAGAATCCACAAGCAAAAGGAGATGAGCTCTAAAATATTGCCGCAAAGCAACACAGGTATGGTAAGCTATCTGCTTCTCTGATGATGTCAGTACTTCCGCAGATGAACGATCATTTCGAATCGATCCTGAACCGGACAAGCCTAGAGCTCCAGTATTTACTCCAGATCTTACTGAGGCAGCATCATTCAAAATGCCCAGTAATTTCTGTAAACCATCCTGAGCATCAAAGGCATCAAGAACTGCTCGGAAGACAAATGCAGCAGCAAAAAACAAGGCTGCATTTTTTCTGGCTTGGTCCTGAGGGCACTCAAGAAGTTGGATAGCTAACTCAACCACCAGGTGAACAACATCTGAGGGAAGAGCACAGACACGTTCCATTATGCCCTGAAAGGATTTATTAGAAAGTGAGAAGCAAATGACAGACTACATAAAAACGATTATAATGGAAATACTAATGGACCAAAACAAAAAGTTTCAAACAATCGAAAATAACAGGCCATTACCTGGAGAGAACCAATAGTAAATAAGCAGGAAGAAAGACCAAAGAAGGTTTGCACAATTCTAGGGACAGCAAGCAGTTTCTGCATGCCACCCCGATCCACAAATAATGCAGCAAATTTCCGGTGAGCAGCCAATGCACAGATTAGCTTCATTACATCGGGCAAGAGAATTGCAATCTTTGATGCCTCCTTGAGTCTGGAACTCCGTTGTAATAGTCCAAGGCAGACATCAACCCCCTTTTCGTTCAGTACAGGCCCAAGAACTTCAACATATTCTCCAAGTATCTCAAGACACTGAATACAGTATTTTTCTCTCAGCTGTGCAAGAGATTCAGAGTCTGGGATGAAATATTCTTCAACATCCTCATTAGTTTCCGTTTCTGTGCTGGCTGGATACATTGTATCACCATTGATGCTACTAGTGCTCCTGACACCATTGATGCCACTAGAGCTCCTGTTACCAATCACATGGAAGCATTACTAGAGTATTACTCAAACTAACAAAACTACAATATTATCAATTTTAAGCAGCACATTGTTAGTACTCCCTCAATCTCTTTATTACATACTTAAATATGAAATTACCTACCTTGAAACTTCAATTGCATTTGCAGCATCAATAACAGTGGATGCAGCTCTGGAAGCAGCCAAAATGGCAGCTTCTTCATCATTCTTAGCTTTATATTCCTGAACATAGTGAATAGCATAGCAGTAAGAAGTAAAAGACTCCACATCATATGTCAATATTAAAAAAAAAAAAAGAAAAAAAAAAAGAGAGCAAAGCTGCATACCTCGAGAGCAGCACTTTTGACAAGTTCAGCAGCAGCATCACCAGCTGCTTTGATAGCTTCTGCAGGTGCATTGGCTGCTCCTGCTTCAGCTTCGGCAGCTCTAACTGCTTTCTTTACAAGATCAGATATGTCTTTAGTTCCAACCCTGCATTCTTGGAAGCAGTCATCATTATCCTCTCTTTCGACAGCCAATGCTTCAGATGTGACCCTGCCAGAAGACTTTTTAGCATCTGGTACTTTTTTCACATCTAAATGTCTTGAAAAACTCCTGTCTCTTGTACTTCGACCCAGTCCTAATCGAGTACCAGATCCGGGTGAGGTTAAAATCTGTTCATTCTCTAGACCACCTTCATTAACTCTTCCCTTGCATTTGGATCTTGCTGATCCGCGACTCGCCCTGCGCCTTGAGGAGTCATCCCTGCCATTTTCATCCAAATCCCCAAATTTTGCCTTCCCATCTCGGAAATCTCGACCATGCCATCTGTCCTCACCATCAGCATCTGCATCATAGATATCAACCCTTTCATCCAACCCATCAGGTGGTTCTCCATCATTCACCCAGCATTCTTCTCCATGTCCTTGCCGAACAATGCTTCTATCCTGATCCCTTTCACCGCTTTGGTCATCTAAGGACCTCTCACCTGCTGTCCTCATGTCATCTAAATAAGTTGTTTCCAGAGCCAGTCGAACTCTACCCCGACTTTCCTCTCTACCTCTTATGCAAGTAGTGCCGGATGCATGCTTACTTTCTGTTAAATGAGCAGCATCTTTCTGGCTTGTACTTGTCTCTCCAAGGACACGCACCCGAAGATAGCGCATAAGCTTGGCAGACAAACCAGATGTCAACACATCTTCTACTACTTGACCACCGCTGAAATCAACCGAAATATCTAAGATATAATGTGAACAAAACTAGTGCAGAACAATATAATGAGAACTGGAAATAAGTGTTACGCTAATTTACTTCAGGAGCATACCCAGTCAAACATACAGCAAGAAGTCCAGTAGAATAGGTCTTCAACATTTCATAATCTGAGGCCTCCTTGCTCTTGCAGTTGTGATCTTCACCAGGAAATCTGATAGTGTCATCAATCACCCAATTTTTTATGTTCTCCAAAACGGCTTCTTCGAAAACAGGATACTGCATAATAGCCCATTAAATTGATACTATACCATAAATTTAAGAAACACAAGAATCAAACAAAATAGTAAATACACAAGCAAAACACAATCTTACAATCCAAGTCAGAGAGCAGCTTAAAAGAAGCCTTGCAGAAGCCGCCTGGATAGAGGGCGGGTATCTTGTGTCCGATAGAAACTTGGAAGATATCAATTCGAAGAAATCATCATTTTCCTGAGCATAAGAGCCAAAAAAAGAAATTAGGACACAGAACTTCTATAAAAGTATTTGAAATGCAGTTGCTATGGCACATTCCAGGGTAAGGGATTGGGGGAGCAAAAAACAATTATAATGACCAAAAAAAAAAGAAGAAGAAGAAACGGTTGACACTGGCCAAGTTTAGTTACCCGGACTAAGTTTCCAAGCCGTCCAATGTTATGCGAAGCACGGCCATTATTGGAGGAATGACCATTCTCTTCCATGTATCTGCGTTTAACCCAAACACGTATAAAAAAAAAAAAAAAAGGTTCAAAACCTACCTACCAAGAACCACGTAATCGTACTAAGGAAGTATACCAATTCATCGTAAACGATAAGCAGACTTAGTGAATGAAATGAAACTCGTCACTCACAAATGCAAAACCAGTATCGGCATTCTAGAAAACCGAAAAACGGGTATCAAACTACCACAAAGATGCCACTACAAAAGAAACTTACTTTCCAACATATAAATGAGAATATTTCGTAAAAATTACACCGCGAGGAAACAATTATCGGTCCTTAAACAGTTCTACACGCAAAATTTAAAGGCAATTCCTTCACACTTCTTATAAAATAATTAATAAACAAAATTCAAGAACTTGATTCACACAGACACGCAAATGCATACGCGCACAAAGCAATTGAACTATACCTCTCGAACCCAAAACCTAATGATTATATCATAACCCACCAATCGGCCATATCCGAAACGAAATTAACACACACACACAAAAAAAAAAAAAAAAAAAAAAAAAAAAAAAAAAAAAAAAAAAAAAAAAAAAAAAAAAAAAAAAGAAAGAAAGAAGAATCCGTACCTAGATTCTTGAGTTTCTAGGAGGGAGGCGAGGGCATGGAGGACGAGGGGGCTAGGGTTTTCAGGCGAAGAGGTGATCTTCTCCATCAGCTTCTGGGCTTTGGCGATCAACTCCTCGTCTTCGTTCCTCGGTTCGTCTTCTTCCTCCTCTTCTCCCCCTCTGGACTGAGCCTGGGGCTCCTCCGCAGGAGGCTGGGCCTCCGCTTGCGCTTGGTTCGCTTGTTCGTCCATGGCCGCCTCCATACGTAATCGATAGAGAGATGAGTGATATGTATGCACACGTTTATATATACGAAGAAATGGCGGCGAGAATGAAGGGAATTTGAGGGCTTATTTATGTGAAATTTTTGTTATTCATAAATATATTTGTTTTGTGTGTGAGCCTATGCTGTGTTGTTTGGTTTTGGAGTTGCAGAGAGCTCAATGAGAGGAAACCAGAAGTCGTGAAAAAATAAATAAAGAGAGCCGCGTCGAAGTGTGCGTTTGGTTCCTTTTATAGTGGGATGAGAGAGAGAGGGGGTTCCTCAGGGTGGGTGGGAGAAACGGATTGGAATGTTCCGGATAAACCCGACCCGGTTTCGTCTGCAACCCTAGCCAAGCCATTTTTTTTGGGCCTCAATAAGCCAAGCGCGTTGGCCCGAATTCCACTATGCTTAATTGGCCCCGATCGTTTTTCGTTTTAAATTAAAAAACAAAAAAAAATTGTTACACTTCCAATTCTTTCTTAACGAATATGGTAATGGAAATCCACGTTAATTTTTTTTTCTTTTAAATTAAATTATTAAAAACATTAAAATATATATATACTTATTTTTAAACAAAAATGGTGGCTTGAGCCCTCATTTTGGCCACCCCTTACGGTCGGTTTGAGGTTGGCCACCTCCGAGGGACTAACTCTTTTTTTTTTTTTTTTTTGGCCTTATGGCTCTTGGGAGTGGCTGAACCACCCCCAAAATGGTTGTAAAGGGTCATTTAGCTTTCCGCTCACTCTACAATTTAACGATAAGTTAATTTGTAAAACATCAAAGTGTTCACGTATGAAAAATTAATTGCGTACGTCGACAACTTATTAAGTAAATTATTATTGAACTGTAATTAGTCTTTAATAATGTTCCACATTTCTCAACTATAGTAATAAAAAAATATCATGGGGTTTTACAAAACAAATTGTGTTGCCTTCGTTAAAAATTGGTTTATTTCAAAGTAGGGTGGGCATAATCTTGGTAACAAATCATTCATTTTAATTTTTAATGCAGATAAATTATCATTATATATATAATTATATATATTTTAATAATCAGTGACCCATGAATGCCGCGTTGGGAGAACTGGAGAAGGGGTAGATAATAAAAGAGAGAATATGTTAATACATATATTAACTTCTTCAGCAATTGTCTGATCATCTCTCAGTTCCTAGCTAAAGTCAGGTGTCTACATAGGAATAAAAATCTATAGTATATTATGTCGAGAGTAAATTTTCTTTGTATAGTCTATTCAAAACCTTAATCCTTTTTTGGTAGAGTTGATACTGTCTAAAGGGACTTATAGTACAATATCAACGTCCCAAATATTGTCACTTAGCGTCTTCGTTAATGAACCAACCAGATTTAAACCTCAAGTGATATACAACACTAACAAAGCCGTAGTTGTGACTACATTTGTACATGATGTGTCAGTCACTTGTAAAACAATTGAATCGATGGCCAAGAAATAAATATAAATCTCTTTGACCATAGAGTGAATGCCATATAATAGTAGCCTATAGTCATTATCCTGTTACACAATGTACCATGTCAATCGATACAATTATCCAATTGAAGCATTTATAAACACTTAATAAATTTAATAGGCTCATGACACATTTTGCATTGAAACCTAAAGTAATAGTATGTTCAATTCACAAACATATCACATAGCAAAAAAAAAAAAAAAAGTTATGCAGGCATTTACTCATCTCGGGCGATTTTCCTCACTTTCAGACATTTTAACCCTAACGTTGCTGCAATCATACTCTAGTATTAGACATAATCTAATTTGGAACCTCAATATAGCATGTAAAACTTATGCACATCTTGTTCCAAACCCACTGTTACACAAAAGTTAGAGTTTTCATATTTGCAAAATATTTCATGTGAATATAAATCATGTGTGTTCGATATGTATAAGATAAGTATGTCATAAAAGTGATAACAAGTACCCGTGTGTTCTTAACTCACCTTGAACGTAAAAGCCATTTTGGCAACCATTATCGCCTTATCAGAATCACTAACTCCAAAGTTTGTGAAAGATTCTACTGTTAGTCACACATATAAGCTAAACAACACATAAAACTATGGGTGAAAAGGCGGGCGATCCCGCTAACTATTAACCATTAACCGTTAACCACCGACTGCTTAGCCTATATATATATATACACACAAATTTATTAACGAATCCGACCCATTCCGGGCCGGTCCTGACTTTTCCGGGTCAAGTTAGGCCGACCATGTCGGGTCGAATGGATTTTCAAAGGAGGATTTCTCTAAACCAATTTTCCACGTTAACTTGCCAAAAAAAAAAAACACGCGTTACAGAGATACACGAGTTTCCGTGCGTTAGCAAACATAGTACATTCCTGGGAATGATTCCGGGATTCCGTGAACCGATAGCAAATTCGATCGTAGACGACACACAAACCCACTGTTTGGTTGCTCGGAAAATCCTAATCCCGACATGGAAAAGCAATCACCGGATACCTCACCTCCCTCACAAGACCACAAGCATTGGATCGAGTATGTAGCACAAAATCATCCCATTTTATCAAAATCTGTACCAATTAATCGCGCAATGAACTGTAATCAATTAGGGTTTTTCTAGGGCTCAAGATATGCTTAAGCGAAGATTGGTCACAGAGGATGATTTCACGTGGAAATTGCCAACAACAACCTCCGCAGAGGAAGAGGTGGAGATGTTGAGGTATGTGGGTGGGGTCGACATGAGCTTCTCGAAGGAGGACCCATCAGTTGCTTGTGGGACACTTGTGGTGTTGGACACTCAGAATCTCCAAGTTGTCTATGAGGATTACTCTCTTGTCACCCTTGATGTCCCTTATGTTCCTGGTTTCCTTGCCTTCAGAGAGGTTTCTTTTTCTATCAAAATCCTCTTCGTTTGTCGTGAATGTGGTTATGGATTTACTGTTTTATGCATTTGATTGTTTTTTGCCCTCTTAGGCTCCGATTCTTCTAGAGCTTTTGCAGAGAATGAAGAAAAGCGATGCTAGTGTTTTCTACCCACAGGTAGATTCTTGTATCTGTGTTTGATGCATGCCCCCACAATTTGTTAGAATATTAGTTTAAATGATTAAATCTATCAATTTTTATCGATTTAAGTTTTTGGAATTACAAATGATTTAGCTTAGATTATTAAACTGTAATGATTTAACATTTGGGGACAATTAATGATTTAATAAGATCTTAAATTTGAAATTTGACTTCATAGTTTTTCCCATTTCAATTAAATAGTCTCTGGTCTCATATGTGAGGTGAGTGTTAAAAATGAGTTTAAATTATTAAATCTATCATTGTTAATAGGATGGTTAACAATATAAATTGTTAATATGATTTGTAACACTGGTTCATTTTTCAATGAACAGTTGTTAATGGTTGATGGAAATGGAATACTTCATCCTCGAGGCAAGTGCTTTGTTACAATTTTGTTCGGAATATGTCTCTTCTTGATCCTTGTGCATAAAATTCAATTAAGCAATATACATCATGACAGGTTTTTATATATTAACTTTTTCCCCGACTTTATTCTATGAAAGAAACCTAATAATGTAGGGATGCCTGTACGTTAGTAAGATATGTGGCTAGTTAAATGGTGATTTTGTTAAACAATCTTTCAAAAGTGCATTTTTTTTTTAAAAAAAAAAATATTTTTATTTTATATCACTACACATTTGTCTCTTTATTGTAACTAACGTTTTATCATTTTTGATCAATGTATCAATTGGTTAAACATTTTGCAATATATGATGTATGCTATAACTGCAAAGTGATTAATTGCCAAACCAAGCTTAGTAAACTAAATGCCTTGGATGAGCAGCTGAATTAGTAAATTAGGTACATATAACGAAATCTAAAAAAATTGGAGAAATAATTGACTTGTTTGCTTCTTTGTTTTTTTCCTTCTTCCTGTATCATTCCAAATTATATGAGAATGGCTGGATTCTGACCCCTCTAATTAGCACTTTAGGTCCAGGTAACAAAATTCCAAAAGTTTGGACAAAAAATTAGCATATTAATATTTTTCTGTACAATTCCATATTATAAAGAGAAAAAAAACTCGTGCATATAATTCTTTGTTTTGTTTTGTGAACTGGTTGTCTGAATTCTCAAATTCATTCTATAGCTATGCATCGTTTTATACCTCTTTTTAAAATTAGAAATGAAAGATTATATAGATAGTGACAATGTGATACAAATAAAAAGGAAGAGTTTCCTTTTATATAATAGAAGTAACTAAAACCTTTTTCTTTGATTTATTTCATATGATCCTCTTAGACACAAAATATTAAAAGCAGTACTATGAAAGCAAACTTGTTACTATATGTAGCGAGGCATGGTTTAGCCTCCAACACTCTCCTACTGCAAAGAAAAAGCTTAGTTGAAAGTACTCATTAGTTGGAGAATTTGACGCTGTACACTTGGAAAAGGAGTTAACTAAAAGAGTCCCTTCTATTTTCTGTATATTTTTCATTTTTTGAATTTAAGTTTGATTATTGTTTAGTGATAGACTGGAAGTGACCAAAGTTTGAAATTTTTTATATAATTTTGAAATTTGTTAGTTCAGTTCACATGATCTGGAAGGTAGATTCATTTATGGCTGTCTTAAACGTGAACTGCGATTGATTTACTATGACAGTTGATTTCATGGTTTGTCACCTATTCTTGCTTTAACCACAGAAATTTTTTAAACCATAAATTTTCTTGTGTAGGTTTTGGCGTGGCTTGCCATCTAGGTGTTTTGGCTGACCTCCCTACAATTGGAATTGGAAAGAATGTGAGTTCTGACTTTATTACAATTTACCAATTAACTTTTCTTTTAAATCCAAGTCTCCAACTCCATCTATATATATATGATAGATATATTTTTGAATTTATCTGAATTTAATGGATAGACATCATTACGTCATTTTGGTTATTCTTGCATTTGCCTATCCTCATCTTGGCTTGAGAGCTTGATCCCTGATTACTTATTCTATTGGTTAAGTTATGATGATGTTCTGACTTATATGTCTCAGCTGCATCATGTGGATGGTCTGTCTTATTCTGGAGTGAGACAACTTCTTGAAGCCAACGAAAACTATTCCAAAGATTTTATTACCTTGATTGGATGCTCTGGGCACGTATGGGGAGTGGTAAGAGACTGAATATGATCTATTTTCCTTGAAGCACTATTGGAACCTAGCGGTTTATCATTTAATGCATATATGAGTTATTACATCATTTGGATTATATGTTGTTAATGTAACCACAAATGGTTCGCTAACTAAGATGAGGCACTTTCCGAATTTTTCCCTTTTTGTTACACAAAATTATTTATGTATGATCTTCTGTTTTGTTGGTATTTAAAAGTCATACTCGTGGAATCCTTTTGTACTTGCACAGAGAAAATTTCCGTTAAGATCAAGTTTGGTATTTGTTCTTAGCATTTTAGTGGCTGATATGTGTCTCAAATCCCAAACCCTATCAAGAATCTTACAGGGAGCTCCCAGTGGTACTTTTGCTACTGGGTTCTCATGTTTTGTGTTGCCCACATTATATTAAAGAAGTGTCATGTTGCTGAAATCTCTCCCAACCCCCCTCTCCACAAACAAAAAAGAAAGTGTTATGTTGCCTGTTGCATGGGCTTGGCACATCCTTACTGTAAAATACTTTAAAACAAATTCGAAAAACCATATGTTGATCTGCCCCCTGTCAATCGGCTTGCCAATCAACTGACCTAATTTCCTAAGTCAATAGAGGAACTACCCCTATTCCAGCTTTATTTTATATGTGTCCAAGTATGCAAGACTGCTCATAAGGCCGAGTAATGCTAGGTACCGATGTAAAATCTGGAATCCATCCGGAGCGGGCCCACTTACTTTTTTTTTTTTTTTTTAATTTAAAAAAAATCCAGAATAAAATACTCTTAGGCTGTTTTTAATATAGTAAGTGGGCCCACTGCGGATGGATTCCGGATTTTACATTGGTACCTAGCATTATTCCTTAAGGCCAGTTCAGTATAGTTCAAATCCTTCTAACTGGCCAGGGCATTGAGGTGGTATGTCTTACTCCGTGCCATCAGTGAACAAAGTGTTAAAGTGGGGTGAGCTAGCATTTACTGTTCATAAATTCATAAGAAGAGGTGAGGGTCAATGAATTCATCACCTCAAAGATAGATGCTCCCAGATCATTTCAGCTTGTAGAAGGTTTCACAGAAGGTTCCTGGAGGGATATCTAAATTGTACTGATGTGGTTGGCATACACCACAATCCAAGGCAAAAGATTATATATCAAATCCAATCCATTGACACAACTTTTAAATTCTAAGCTGGTTTTACATGTTTATGCAGTTAGTATAACTCTTTTTCCTGAGTTTTGACTTAAAGCATTGTAATTCAAACTCTCTTCCTATTTATAGGCAATGAGATCTACACAGGGTGCATTGAAGCCTATATTTGTTTCAGTTGGTCATCGTGTATCACTTGATACTGCCATCAGAATTGTTAAAATGACTTGCAAGTATCGTGTGCCAGAGCCTATCCGGCAGGTAACGCTTAGAGTCATTCTAAAGCTTCAGTTTGGGTCCTTCAATTAATACATTGGACCTACTATTGAGTCCAAATATAGAAACTAAGTACAAGTGTTGTAACAGGCTGATATTAGGTCAAGGGAATACCTGCGGCAGCGTCAAATGGGAATGTCAGAGTGATGCAACTTCATGGATCTGGTTGGTTCACTTTTTTTTTTTTTTTTTTAATATATTAGTATTTGAAATACATAAAATGATTGGATAGATAAGATTTCTAGAACATAACATGCTACATGCAAACATGCATTACACAGGACTCTACACTTGGGTGGTGGATACAACTTCTAAGTTATAATGAAGAAATGCCGTGGAACATACTTTCAGATCACAACTTAAACAATAAACAACTCTTATGAATTTACAGACGATGTAAGGGTCAATGGCATTAGAGAGAAATTGTAGTGTTAACCCTGGGTTGGGGGTCACAAAGAAGTAAGGTTTACCATGTCACCATGTGTAAAATAAGCCAACGCAAGGATGAGAACAATCAGTATTGGATCAAATACAGCCACACTGCCACAGGATGATCCTCTCTAGGGCTCATTGAAACAAGTTTTATGTTTAAAATGCACACAGATAGTGTCAGGAAATTTCTAATTTCGACAAACAAACAAAAAAAGTGGCTATTTGTCTCAAAGACTTGCTCATTTATGCAGGACTGCTAACTTGTCTTTAATTATGGTATTCAAAACCACTGATAGTAATAACTAATGTTCTTTTGAACTTATTTGCATCATAAATGATTGAATGGTGAAATGAAAATGAATTAATTTGTACGTAGTTTATCTTATAATGGCTTATTAAATCATTGCCCAAAAAGAAAGGTAGTAACATAATCATTTCTCTTCCCCCCGCCTCCCCTACTTCCCCAAAATCCCTTGTTTGCCTAAAAGCCATTATTGAAAAACAAAAACAAGAAGGTATGTGACTGAGGCTCGAACACCTTCTGGGTGGATTTTTAGCATAGATTTTGGTGGCCGATCTAAATCCCCATTTAGATCTATAATTGAAATATATGTGTGAAAGGCTTGCCTACAAATCAAAAAGGTATGGCATAAAAACTAATGAGAGGTTATTAGATGCCAATGACAGTATCAAATTCAGAAAAGATCAGAGGCAACTAGATTTAGATTCAGAAAAGATCGGAGGCAATGAGGTAAATAGGGTGAAACAATCTTCCATAGACTACCTCGACTCTATCTGCTGCGAAGGCCTTCAAGGAATACTTATTGGTGGAGCCTTTACAGTAACCATTTAAGAACTAGAACGTTGTGACTTTTAGATACTCTATGAGGTATAAATGTCATGCCAGGTGAACAAATGAACCACTGGCTTGGCACAGCCCTCCATTGATGGTCATGCCTGCCTACACTCCTTGTCCATTCTGCCCATCTATAATGAGATGTTAAACCTCGTAATGTTTCCGTTCCCAGATCTAGATGCTTGAGTGTCTTGACTCTGGATTCGGTTGTTTGAGCATCAGTTGTCCGAGGAGGGGGCTATCTGAGTTTGGAACCTTACTTCTCCTACAGGCAAACTGATAGGGTTGAGTTCTTAGTAATTGGCCTCTGGGGATTAATTTAATATCAAGAATTCTTTCTTTTAAAAGTTAAGGGGACTAGTTAAATTTCTTGCATGGATTATGTAGAGGGTATATGATGGAAACATGGATCCAGTTCACGAAGGTGCAGACTAGAGTATTATATAATGCAAGATCAAGTTGCTTATTTCAAATTATTCAACCAATAAACAATGACTTGCTTTCTATATTCCATTAAGGTGCAAGTATATATCTTACCTTTGACTTTGATTCAGGGAATATAGTTGGTGAGATCTAGTATGGATTGTACATGAACGATAGTTGGAGTCGGCGGCTCTCTTAGGGATCCCTCATCTAGTATCCCTCGGAAAGAAGATTAAGTTGGCCCTTGCTAACAGCTTGATGCACTATCTCCCTTCAACCCTTTTAGCGATTGTACTTTTTGCAGAGAAACATAGAGATCAAATAGAGCATTGGGGTAAATGTAATTTTGAATCCTTTATTTTATTTTATTCTTTTCAGTTTCTCTGTTGATAGTCTGGTGGAGTCAGAATAGTATGTGAGTTTGCCCTTTGGTGGGGTTGTAAATGATGTATGTATTAGTCAGCTTATCAGTGTCAAACGATTCTGGAATATTTTCCATGTCTTGGTTTCTGCCAATTTAACAGTCATTGGGTTTATTTTCTGACAACAAAATTGAATGTGTACCTGATCTGTGCGGTGTTGTACACTGAAACTGTTTCCAATGCCCATTGGATCTGTTAATTTGATTTTCATATTTATTAATCGAGTTAGGCATAATATGCTAATTTCAAAGTGATTTGTAAAGGAACTATTTTACGATTTTATTTTGTTATTTTTAACTGATTTTTAAATGGCATGGCAATATATACATGTTAAATTTGTAAAATTTATTCTTAATCATGAAATCCTCTTGAAATGGAGAGAATCATACTCTACGGGGCAAAACAGTTGCAAGGCAAGAAGGACCTTGAGTGCTTATTAAATAAAAGAGTGAATAGTTTTAGTTTCCATGACCTCATAATGTGCCACAATGATTGTTATCCCCTTCGTAGGGTGCTTCAATTGCCTGATTTAGAAAGGATAGAAAGTGGCGATCAAAAATAAGACATTAAGTGTAAGTTTAAATCTCTCTTATCTGTTTCTCTTTTTTTATGCCGTGGAATTTCATTAAGGTAGAACTCTTCGGACTCAACTTGGGAGTAAACCTGTAAAACACAACTCCACCCGTCAAAATTGTGTATCAGGTAACCTAAGAAAACCCTTGGTGCGAAATTAAACACAAGATGTCCAAGTCTATGACTCATCCAAAACCCAGCCTTTGACAACTAGGCTGCACCATGGCAGGTGTAAGTTTAAATCTCTAAAACTGAAATATTATAGTCTATATACACCAATTAAAAAAAAAAAAATTGAAGCTAGTAGTGTACTATACAAAGCAGCAAAATCACAGAATTGTACAGATAAACAAGAACAGAAACAACATCAAACCAACAGGCTGCTGAAGTGATTCAACTCCGCTCGCTATTCCATTCGCCACCCCGGCAGGCGCGTTGATCATGATCCTAAATCTGCAGTCTCCCATTGATGGGTCTGTATTTGTGACAACTGAAAGGTTTGGGAACTTGCAGGCAGTCTCCAGCTGATTCTGTATCTGATAGTAACTGTTGAATGCATAGGAGACATTCCCACGAGCATCCAAATTTGCACATGAAGTCCCATATCCAAGACTAGTGCAATCGGCATTTTGACATGCATAGCCGACACTGTTCGCAAGTTGCGGATTGTCGAGACTCGCCGACGGTGACATGACACACCATCGACGGGCCAGATATTGTACATTACTTGCTGCCACCAAGCCCTTCGAGTTTGCAGTAAAATTTAGCTGGTATTTGGGTGTTCCATCAAAGTAAAACAACCCCCAATGACGTTCAAAGTTACCTGGCTGAATGCTTTTGGCATCTTCATCAATAAGGCTGAACAAGTAAGCATCTAAGGGGCCTGATCTCATTGGGGTCCCCTGCCCGGCCAGATACCTCGCCATGAAACCTTGGTTGAACCGCTGAGCATACTGGATATTTGCATTTTGATCTCCATCAGTAGGCCAGCCAATTTCTCCAACAATGATGGACAAGTTTCCAAAGCCATATTTCTGTAAGGTCCAAACAAGGGTATCATAGTTTGCAGTAAACATGTCCTGATAGATTCTTCCATTATCATCAATGGGGGAGGAATAGCCGTTAAAGAAGGCATAGTCGACGGGGAAACTGGGATTATCATAGAGGCTGATGAAAGGGTAGATGTTGACAGTAAAAGGAGAGCCATTGTCATTCAAAAACTTAACGATTTGCAGCATGAGATCATGGATGTCTGCACGAAAGTCTCCCTGAGAAGGGATATTGTTTGGACTCGTGTAAACATCGCCATTTAGGGGGACTGTGACTTTAACCCTACTGCTCAAACCAGCTTTTATAAGGGCTGCCTGGATATTTTGAAGAGCAGGAAGAGTTATTCCTTCAAAGCTTCCATTGAAGGTTGTCAAGAATGGTTCGTTCCCAACTGCAACATACCTTGTAGAGAATGCATTGAAAGGTAAATTAACAGAAAACATAAAATTACACATTGAAGGAAACAAGACAACCCCATAGGCGTAAAAATAACCAGAAAGAAAGAATAAGTTTAAGTTAACAAGAAATGAGCAATTTAATAATTTAATTAATATTTTAACACTTGTCTTACAGGTGGGCTCAACTCTCCTTCAACAAGTAAGACCTAACACATGAAATATTTAACTGAAATGAGAGGTAAATTGTAGAGTTAAGATTTGAATTCAGGACCCTATATTTTGATACAGTGTAAAATCACAATTTATTCCAAAAAGGTATGTTTCGTACACAGGATGAATATTCCATTAGGAAAAAAAAGGAATAATTTTTATTAGGAATGGAAGAATATGGAATAAAATAATTTTGGTGTTCGAGCCTTTAATAAGGATAGAACCCTTATCCTATACTCTTAACACTTGGAACAGTCATTCTCTCATAGAACATGAGAATGACTATTCTAAGGCTATTTCATTCTCAATAAAAGCTATTATTTTTCTTCCTAATGGAATAGTCATTCTACGTACCAAATGTGCCCTAAGCGAAATGGTGAATTTAAGCATTTTTAATTAGTACTTTAACACAATTTCTCACGTGTGGGCTCAAACTTCCGCTCAACAAGTAAGGCTGAACACTAGGAATATTTAATTGAAATGAGGGATAAGTTATGGAGTTAGGGTTCAAACGCATGATCTCTATTACGATACAATGCAAAATTATCACTTATCCAAAATACTAAAGCTAATAGGAAATGATAAATTTAATCATTTAATTAATACTTTAACACCTCTAGCCTTTCTTGATACTTTTACAGTCTGGTAAGAGCTATCTAGGAAGCTACTCTGTTTGTAGATTGTATTCTTAAAAGCTGTGTGTTTATCCAACGTTTTTATTTTCTGAAGACTGCATCTTATAAGTATCTATCTGTGGCCTCTTTATACATTATCTGCTACATTAGGCAAAAGGAATACTAAAGTTGCAGAATGATGTGAAGTAACATCACGTGTATATTCTTACAGCTTCACTAGAACAGGAGGAGAGAATTTATTCTGTGGCATCTCATATCACAGAAACCAGGTTATAATCCAGCAACACAAATCTCATCATTACAAAATAGATTAAATAACAATATGAACTTGTTCAAATATGTCCTTTTTTTTCTTTTTCTCTAAGCAACTGTTTAGATACATGTCACTATTGAGATCATGAGTCCCAATTTTGCAGAACAGCAAAACAGAAATCAAAGCTATTCATACATGTTGGTAAGAATAACGTGGGGTCCTCATCACAAGTTCATATGTTCACCAATTGATAAAGCAAAATAAAGTAGTGGCAGCCATTATCTAAATTATTGTACAGATGATTTTCAGCGCAACAACAAACAATTTGGAAGCACATGGAACCTACAGCAGAATGTGTGGCTCTGAAGGGACAGGCTCCATCAAGCTAATAAGGGGAGAAAAAGTATCTTCAGATGAAGGAAATCTGAGGTTTAATAGATTCAACTATAGGAATAGCACACTGTCCATGGAGTATATATGGGATACATGTGGGGGAGGAAAATAGGTTTTTCTTTCTTTCTTTTTTTCTTTTTTTCAACCGGGGGAGGGTAATTGTAAACTCCATTAGCTTATTTAGGTGATGTTTATTAAGGTCCAAAAGAGCATGTTTGAAATTACGTTAGAGAGCTTAAAAGTACTTTTAGTACCTAAAAAGTTGTGCCAAACAAAAGCCGGCATATTTGGTAAAAAATTCTAAAAGTACTTCATTGACTTTTTTACTCTAAAAATTGTTAAAACGAACTTTTGGCAAAAGCTTCAGTTCTTAAAAGCTCTATTTCTTAAACACAATCCCAAACATGCTCATAATCTATTAAACTGTAGCCACCTAACGCAGATTTTTAGTTATTTAGTTCAGTGTAAACATCATAGATATGCAAGATAAAAGTTGCATAAATATTCTTTGACAATAAGTGAAATTCCATTTGTTCAGATGCAAATACCTGATGATAGTTTTATGCTAATCATAAGTTCAAAGCTATAAAAAATTAGAACAGGGCAATATATGAGTTAAAAAATGACCTAAATTTCATATTAAAGAACCACATCAGCACATGCAATAAATTTTTTTTTTTTTTTTTTTTCTAGAAAAATAAAAAATAAAAACTGTGTGAAGTTAGGCAAAAGAAAGTTGGTCAACTCAGTCACAGGATTGTCTAGTTGTCTGTTAAGTCTTCGTCTTTTTTTTTTTTTTTTTACATGTCTGCACAAGAGGGGGAATGGGGATTCGAACTAGTGACCTCCGCTTCATTAAGCGTGGTCCCAGCAGATCCCAGCCGATTAAACTACCTCTTTGAGACAAGTCTTTGTCATCTTAATTTGTTTTAATAGAAAAGATTCTTTATACCTAAATTGTCAATAAATAAAAAAGAAAATTTTTAAATAATTGACAAGCATTATAAAATGTGGATGAATGCACTCCACGTCTGGTGGGAATCTTAAGAGTTATGAATTTACTATTAAGGCCCAATAGTTCCAAAGAACTGTGTGCTTTAATCTATAAGGTTCTTGGTCAAAGTTAATCTCAAATGTTTGGTTTCAGGCAAAAAAGGACACAGAAACAGACACATACAAATTAAAGTCTTTATCTCAGAGAAGTTGTTTTCTGTTATTCCTCTGTGTTTGCAGATTCAAGTGTTGACAATCTGACCACTTTTGTTAAATCTGTAACATCTTTTCCTTTCAGGAATCACAGTTTCTTCTACAATAGGAATTCTGGATCTCCATTTTTTTTTTTTTAAAAAAAAAAAAAAAATGTGTGGCAGTGATTCATTCAAACACTTCTCAAGCATTTTATTGACCCAAAAAGTGAAAAATTGTGCAAGCAGGGTGATAAGATTCGCAGCAAAGGGTAAATACCTGATGTCTACAGCATTGGAAGAGACATGTGCTGACACATTCTTGGCAACCCAATTCTCAGCTGCTTGCACACTATTAGCCATAGTGTAAAGCATGTCATTAGGAATACCCACCATCACCTCCATCCCAGAATTCTTCAGAGAATCCAGAATCGTGGAATCGGCATCGAAAAGCTTAACCTTCTGAAACCCATTGTCCTTTAGCATCTTCACCACTGTTGCAGCCGGCAGAGAGTGGGTTGTCTGGGTTCCCCAGTTAGCTCCAATTCCACTCACAGAACCCATCGAAAATACAGCAAATAGCAACAACATTGCAACAAGAAACCCAGAAAAATCCACACTTTTCAACCACCCCATAATCCCTTTAACCAATATACAATATAAATTGTGGTTGGAGGCTCAAAAACTAAGTAGGTCTTATGATAAGATACTGAATTAAAGCTATGGGGTTGGCTTTAATACTGGGGTTGGAAAGCAGAGTTGGTTTACTCACCAACTGAGAGAGAGAGAGAGGACAATAATATAAGGCAGAAAGATGCCAAAGCAGAGTTCAAATTGAATGCAGCCTTGATATTTACAAAGAATTTATTCCTTTCTGCGCAAGAACGTCTTCAATAAAATAAGAGAGTAATCAATACGGAAATCAGGAAACATGTTCTTACAAGAGAGAGAGAGAGAGAAACGTGTCTTTTCTCGGTAAGTAGGAAAGCAATAGTTGAATAAAGAAAGATGAGGAAAACAGAGTAGGAAGCGTTAACACGAAAAACAAAAGGAATTCTTATGTGTAGATACGTTTGAAAGCATCCAAGCAGAGCCCAGAAAGAGCTCAGAAGTCAGAAACAAGAAGCGAAACACTGAACGAAGAAAAACCATGGTATCTAAAAGCTCTGGACGGAAGCTGAAAAAGAAAGATGGTAGAGAACTGAGATGCCTCAATAATACAACAGCTTATTGTGGCTTATGAATAACCACATCCAAACGACTTTTTTTGAAAAAAAAAAAAGCAAGAGAGAGAAAGAGATTAAGAGGAAAAAGAAGTTAAGTGTGAGTAAGCAAAATACAATCTCTTCCCCTTTTTTATCAAGTCGGTGGGCACAAATAATTACGAATATAATATGCTACAGCCTACAGCAGGCATCAGCTACACCCTAGTCCAAGTTTCAATTTTAAAATAAAAATGTTCACTTCAAAAAAATAAAAATAAAAAAGTAAAATAAAAAAGTTATTCATTTAATATAGTTTTTTTTATATACCCACGCATGGAGAGAATGATTCTTACTAGTAATTTTTATTTTATGAAGTATAATTTTTAGCCAATTGATATATCATTTGAGAACCATTTAATATAGTACTACAACAAAGGTAATCAGATTAATCTCTTATGTTCGAAATTTTATGCGTGAATGGAACGTTAAAATTTTATATGTGAATTTATAACTTTATCTCATTGAATTAAATTGATGTGGTAGTGCTTATCGACCCTGAAATCAACCCTTTTGTTAAAAATAAAACAAAACAAAAGACAATAGCGTACTTATGCAGTAAGATTGAAATGAAATAAAGGTATAATATATGGAGAGGGGATTAATGGTTGAAAGTTCAACTAAGAGAAATAAAGAAATTAATGTGCATGCATAAATAATTGAGCAAAACAAATTTATTTTTAAAGTCTTTCCTTTTCCATACCATTGCATTCATTCACCCACTCGTCATTTTAAATGCTTGCGTGATGTCTGAACAAATTGCACGACCAATTGACGTTTCTTTTCTTTTCTTTTCGACGTTTTCGTAGCGCTGTCAGATGTGAGTTTTTTTTTTTTTTGTAAACCTGTCAGATGTGAGTTGTGTTGACTAATACGGTCGTGTTTGGCAATAAAATATATATACATATATATATATATATAAGGACGGATCCAGGGGGTCGAGTGGGGGCATATGTCCTCACTCGACTCTCCAAAGTCGCCCCTGTTTACTTTTTTTTAAAAAAAAAAAAAAATTTATGATTATGCCTCCTTATAGCCATGACTATGCCCCATTTCCTCATGTTTTAGCCATATATTACCCTTAGTAAGATGAAATTTGAAAAAATTTAAAAACTAAGTGTTTCAGATGAATAGAAGGAAGAAGACGATGAATAGTACTCTAAAGTCTAAACGGTACATTTTCTTTTGTGGCCATATGAGAATATTGATTGGGATTTGATAACAGACTGGAGCCTAGGAGCTGGACAATCAAGACAAAAATAAATAAATAACAAAAACTAAAAGAAACTTTGAAAATATGCCTAAATGGGAGTCAGCATGCTGTAAGGCTGCAACAAATGTAAAAATAAAAAAATAAAAATTAAAGAATGTAAGCAAATGGGGGGTACAACTACCACAAATGTAAAAAAAAAAAAAAAAAACAATAAAAAAAAAATTAAAGAATGTGACCAATGGGGGTACAACTGTCATGTAAGTTTAAAAAATGAAGATCAATGAATATTGTTAAATATTGTTATTGTTAAAAAATGAATATTGAGAGAGTAATTTCATAAATAAATATTGTTAAAAATCGTTTACATAACCGAATGAGAGATTAATGGATGAATGATTGTTTAATAATGTACATTGAAAAAGACATATTCAAAACAATCAGTAATTAAGAAATCATGCAGCGATTCTAAGGTATAAAGGCTCGTCGAGGATAATTAAATTAGCGCTAGCCACTAGTTATGACAAAACAAATTATAAGTTTTATTTATATGTTTCAAAACATAATTAAAAATTTTGTTGAATTATTCACTTATTCGGTTTGTTATATTTTTGTTCAACTTTATTTTGTATTTATTCAAAAAATATAGCAAAGCAAAAAAAGAGACCAAAAATTCATTTTTTATATTTAATTAATTTTATAAAATGCTTCCACGTAGGAAAAATCATGCGTCCGCCACTGTGTGTATATATATATTTACTTTTTTTTCCTAGCAACAAATTTTAATATCTTGTTTTCTTTTTTAATACTACATCAATTATTTTTTATTATTATTCAAACAAAAAAAAACTCATAACAAAACTCTTCACGAAATGAACTTACTAATTTTCACTATTTTTAATAGGGCTGAGCAAATTCACCGACTCGCCACCAACGAACCGAATTTTGATTGTAGTTGACCGAAACAGCCTAAATGATGGACGGGAGGCAGCATGATTTTTCTATTCCAAATTTTTCAATGCGGTAGGTGGAAAAGATTTTTCTAACCGAACCGACTTCACCGATCGACATCGACTGACTTTGCCGACCAATTTTTCATTTTTTCACTTACCGACATTACCGACCGCCATTCGATGACAGAACAAAAAGTTGGCGAAAGAAGTCGGTGGAATTTTTGACTTTACCGACATCGTCGATGTGAAATGCGAAAACACAAATGTTCTATTGAAACCGACATTACGGACTAACTCTCAGCCCTAATTTTTACAATCTACTTTAGGCGGACTAAAATAAGGTGTTTTAAACAATTTTTTATGTTAAATACTTAAAATATGTCATGTCAATCAAGACAAAATGGAGTAATATTACCCATAATCCCATATTGATCTGATCCACTTACTCCGTAAAACTCATTAGCATAATATTATTCTTTACACTAATTTATTACTCATTTAACACATAGCGACGTTGCATATTTTAAATAGTTTTTGATATCGACCACTTAAAAATTCAAAACAACAGCATAAGCATCTCATAAAACGAAAATTAAGTGTAAAGAAAGCCCCTCCTTTGTTTTATGTCTCTTTCTTTTTACCACTCCTCTTGGTTTGGATAAAACAAAAAGGAAGGAATCATGGGGGATATTGTAGAACAGATCACCTTTAATTTAGAACACCCTTAGTACGTATTGGAAACACATGGGGTTCACGAAGAGACAGACAACAATGATTATTTAAAAGAATGTTGAATTGCAAGGTTGTCTTCCTCCATTGTTGAAATCCAAGCACAATAGTTTCCTTTATAAAAACAAACAGAATCTAATCCAATGGTTCCAATCTCACTAATTCAGCAACCCAACCCACACATACCTTCCTCAACTTTGGATTTCCTTTCTATGCTGAGAAACTTTCTCAACACTTTTTTTTTTTTCTTTTTCAAAAAATTTGGTTTCAAATTGACGTTTCACGTTCGAATTATAATCCCCTACAATTTTAAACAGATTATAGATTGTTGGGTCATGAATCAACCCCACAAGACCATCCGACATGTGATAAGCCCAAGGAAGGCCCATGTACAAAGCCCAAGAGCGTCTCGAGCCTCGAAAGCCCAAGAGCGTCTCGAGGCTCGAGAGCCAAGCAAGCCTCGAGCACCCGAGAACGCCTCGAACAGGCGAGAAGGCCTCAGGCCTCGATCACCCGAGAACCGCCTCGGGCCTCGATCACAATATATCACCGATACTTTGAGCTCAAGGCTTCCGAAGCCCGAAAAGCTAGGGATCAAGAGATTAAATTCAAAGATCCTATCCTATCTGTTCCATTCAAATGCCAAGTACTCAAAAGTGCAAGATCAGATATATTATCTACAAGCATTCAAAGTTTAAAGTGCCATAACCACAAAATCCTATCTCGATCCCATCAGGTTTTAATACGGATAACTACTCAAATCCCTGATAACAAACTGCCTCGCAGAAAATCAGGGAAGAGTCAGTCATTGGTAAGGGAACAATCACTCCATGCCTATATAATGCAAGTCACCTCCACACGTTCTGGTAACGCAACTCTAGCACTCTTAAAGCTTCTGTTGTTTCCTCATTATCTAAAAAGCATACACTGACTTAGGCATCGGAGTGTCCTCGCCGGCTCACCCTCGGTCTCTTCGATCCTATTCTTTTCTTTATTGTGTAGGAAAAGTCAAGCTTGGATCATTCATCTGGAAGTCAATAAGCGTGCCACGTCACCAATCGGGAAACTGTGTATCAACATAGATTATCAAATTATAGAATTTAGGTTACATTTGGAAAATGCCGCGACATAAAAATGTGGCATGTTACAGTTGATAATTGAGTATATTTTAATCAAGTTCTTATTTATTGTGTTATTAAAAAAAATTTGAACCAAACTTTTTTTTTTAACATGTTTACATAAGAGAAAGGAGAGGGGGATTCGAACTAGTGACCCCCGCTTTATGAGGTATGGTCCATAGCCGATTAAGCTACCCCTTGGAGACAACTTTGAACCAAAACTATTGTTTAGTTTTAAGAAGAATATGCGTTTCTGCAAAAGTCAAGAAAAAGCCATTTGAAAATGAAATTCTTTATGATTGTCTCAATATAAATTTTATAATTTCCTTAAAACTGTAAAAGATTTTAATCCGTCACATTTCGTGTAATATATTATTTTAGCAAATAAAGGCGTAAGATAATAAGTAAGAACGTGACACATCAATTTAGAACCAAATTTTTTTAGAAAAGAAAAGTCATAAAATAAACTTAAAATATTTAGATGAGTTGTCTTCCTTATCAATCAATGGTTGTTGACATATGTAAGCTACTTCCACGTGTCAGTACATTCAACGGTCCCACCAAAGGTAACAAATAGATCGCCTAATAAACTGTGGGGCCGCTCATGGGGCAGAAGGATCCTCTCCATTTCCCTTGAAATGAAGAGGAGTCGGTTAGTGTATTTTTAGGGGCATTATAGTAATTTTGATTTAAATGTTAATGTAAAATTACTATACTACCCTTATGAAATCACTAACCGGCTCCTCTCCATTTCCCTTGAAATGGAGAGGATCCTGGTCCGCTCATGGGCCTTTGTTACTTGTTTAAGATTGTGCTGGACCCAGCTTAGTTTGGGACAAATTTTCTCGTAAAAAAAAAAAAAATTTAATTCAATTTACTAAATTGATGTTATTTTTAAATTAAAAATAATTGTAATAAATAAATGTTCTAAGACGATATGTTAGTTTACTAGACTAAATTATAAGAATTTCTCCAATCCAGTTTGACAAAAAACTAATTAGAATGTGTTTTCTTATTTTTTGTTAAAAAAAAAAAGGTTGAATTCAATTGTTTGTTAATAATTTTGTTTTTAAAGTAGATTTGTGTAGGAGTTGGGGACGGCGAGAAGGAGTCCTTAATTAGGGTTGTTTGTTGAACAACACCCCCTTCCCAAAGACTATTCACTTTGTTTCTAAAAAAAATCATCAAAACATTCTTACTTTTATATCATACAATTCACTTTTTATATCAAATCATTTATTTTTACTACTGTTTAAATAAAAAAATCACTACAAAATAACATTTTGTTACTTTTCAATACTACTTTTTTACTTTTTTATACTAATTATTACACTCATTTTTTTCCTCACCAAACATAAAATAATGCGTCGCAATTGATGTTATTTGCCAAACGGTACCTTAGTTTAGTTTTCTGTTTGTGTATAGTTGCTTGTATTTTTTGAGGTGTAATTGTTTGGTTTTTTGGGTAGGTGTTTTGGAGATTTGTTTGATTCTTAGCTTTATCAAATAAAACTTTCCAAACGTTTACCAAAAAAAAAAAAATAAATAAAATAAAAATAAAACTTTCCAAACGTTTACAAAAAAATAAATAAATAAATAAAACTTTCCAAACCAAAAAAAAAAAAAATCTTAAAACACTTTAAACTCCATGAATAACAAAAAATAAATTAAATGGTAAAATTTATCATTTATATCAACTTAAGTTTTTTTTAACAATTGGTAATTTAATATAATATCATTATTACGATCCTAAATGTCATGCATGGTTTAAGTACAATATTGATTGTGTGTATATAAGCTCTTGGACACCCCTCTTATTGCAAACCAATTTTTTAAGTGTAAATTCTACAAAAAATTTGTATCAATTGATTCAATTTTGAATCTTAACTCCACAATTTAATCGTTTACCAAATGAGTACTTTTTTCTTCAGACGGACATTTTTTAATATTAAAAGCACTTTTAAACCCCTCAAACATAATCTCAAACAGACCCTTAAGATATTCATCTCCAAAGGAGTTTGTTCATATATTTTATATGAAAATTACTAACTATTTATAATTATTATCTAAACTGCTAATCATTTAAATAACAAATTATTTGATATCTCAATAACTTGAAATGTCAATCTGTCACCACCTGCAAACTCAACACCACCTGCATTGCAAACCAAAGCAAAAATAAAAAGTAAAAACATTACGTCTCAAATAAGAAAAGAATACATGATGAATATGCACATAGCTCAGCATGGGATCCTCTCCATTTGCTTTGAAATGGATAGGATCCAGTTAGTGTATTTTTAAGGGCAAAATAGTCCTTTCACTAGAAAAGTTCTAGTGAAAGGACTATTTTGCCCTTAAAAATACACTAACTGGATCCTATCCATTTCAAAGCAAATGGAGAGGATCCTTCTCGCTATGATGCGACAAGGCCATGGCCCAAGTGTCCCTGACTTGATTTGGGTGTAAATGAATATGCATTATTACCCACTCTCCAACAAATACATTTAAAATTTATTAAAATGTGATATTTAGGATTCTCAATATATATTATTTAATTTAATTTTTTTTTTTTTTTTTGAGCACCGAAAGTCATGCTCTTGATTTCTTGGTCGGCTGCACTATACAGATTTATTTATTTATTTATTTTATAAGTACATCAAAGAGAAAAGAGAAAATTACACAAGGAAATTCCTTTCCACCGTCAATAAAAGATCCAACAAATAATACTTTCAGAGAATTTGGATACAGCGGCCCATTGGGCCAAATATAATATTTGCTTCACTGTAAATTTTGGTGATTGGTCAACTATTTAGAGAGCCGAATAATTGAAGAATGTAGGAGACAATGGTGGAGACCTTCTAATCAAACCGGAGAGGAGCCGGTTCTCGTAAATAAGAAGGCATTTTTGTTTTGTTTTTTTTTTTTTTTTTTGTTTAGATAAAAATGTCCTGCTTTTTATAAGAATTAGATAATCTCTAGTCTATTTTCCTCTCGCTCCAATCAAATGTTAGGCGATTCCATTGAAATCCAAAAGTCAAAGCTTGTGATCCCCACAAGAATAATTAGCCTTGTTTGTTAATGATCGGGATCCTCTCATATTAGAAAGAATATGAGATTCTCTTATTTCTCTAATTCTAACCATTTAATTTAATCCAACGGCTCATATTACGCCACATGTCCCACTTAAAATTAAATATTAAAATATTAATAAACTTTTAAAAAATTAAAATTAAAATAATAAAAAAATTAAAATAAAAAAGGAAAAACTTGGGATGGCTGGCCACCCCATGGCCCCAGGGGGCCCCCTAGGGCCAAAATTTTTTTTGAATTTGTTTTGGGTTTGACCTTAGGGGGTGGCCGAACCAACCCCATGGCCACAGGGGGTAGTTCGTCCACCCTTAACCGGTCCTTAGGGGTGGCTGAAGCCATCGCATGGCCACAGGAACCACCCCCTACGGCCAAACCCAAAAAGATTTCAAAATTTTTTTTGATCCTAAGGGGTGGCCGAACCACCCCCAGGGGCCATGGGATGGCTTCGGCCACCCTAGACTGGCAGTCTAGGGTGGCCGAAGCCACCCCTAGGCTCAAATAGGGTGGTTGGCCACCCCAAGTTTTTCCTTTTTTATTTTAAATTTTTTTATTGTTTTAATTTTATTTTTTAAAAAAGTTTATTAATATTTTAATATTTAATTTTAAGTAGAACACGTGGCGTAATATGGGCCATTGGATTAAATTGAATGGTCAGGATTAGAGGAATATGAGAATTTCATATTCCCTCTAATATGAAGGGATCTGGATCCTAACTAACATCCCATTACAACACATTCCCACACATTCCATCACACTATTCACTTTATTTTTTCAAAAAAAAAAAATCAAATCAAATCATTCACTTTTTATATCACATCATTTACTATTCAAATAAAAAAATTACTACAAAATAATTTTTTTCACTTTTTCATTTTCCCATATCAATGATTTATTTTAGGGGAAACTTCACAAAACCCCCATGAACTTCCACCCATTTTGAAATACTCCTCATAAACTTCAAAAACTCTCAATTTACACCCCTGAACTTTCAATTGCTCTCAATTTGGACACATCCGTACAAATTAGGGCACAAAATTTTTGAAAAAGACCAAAATACCCATGACTTTCATTTTTTAAAAAAAATTAAAAAAATATCTAGAAGTTAGAATTTTATACAAAAGTCACTGGTTTAAAATTCACTATTTAAAATTTCAACTTCCAAAATGTTTTTTAATTTTTTTTTAAAATGAAAATCATGGGTATTTTGGTCTTTTTCAAAAAATTTGTGTCCTAATTTGTACGGATGGGTCCAAATTGAGAGCAATTGAAAGTTTAGGGGTGTAAATTGAGAGTTTTTAAAGTTTAGGGGGAGTATTTCAAAACGGGTGGAAGTTCAGGGGGTTTTGTGAAGTTTTCCCTTTATTTTATTTTTTAATATGTGAATAGTGCAATGTAAAGTGAACTTGGGGAAATGTGTTATCATTTGCCAAACACCCTCAATGTTGTTGACCTCTTGCTCCATGGCAATATTGACGGCAAGCAAAGCAACAACCTCATTTATAGAGGTGAAATAACGATTGCGGTTAGTGGTTAGTGGTTATAACCGCAACCGCTTAGGCGGTTAGTAGAAATCTACTAACTGCCTTCGCTAACTGGGTCGCAGTTAACCGCTTTTCTACTAACTGCTTTTTTTTTTTGTCTTTTTTTTGCAGGTTTTGGGCTCACTTTAAACTTTTTTTTTTTTTTTTCCTTTCATGGCCATTTTACCATTAAAAATTGTTGGTTTAAAGTGAGTATTATATGTTGGACCATTATACCAAAATCTTGTTGGTTTCTACAACATATAACATACGAATAAAATTATAACAAAATTATCATTTTACTTGTAGTCTTGTACACAACATAGAAATAAAACACAAAATAGTTTATAAACTCACAAGCAACCAAAAAAACCAACTTGGTTGAGCTTGAAGCTTGAGGTAAAAGAGGCGCACAATAACCACTATACTACAATAACTCAATGTTACTTACTATATAAAATATAAATATATATTATATTTAAAAAAAAATGGTTAGCGGTTAGGCGATTTTTCAAAACTCACTAACTGCTAACCGCCTAGGCGGTTAGCGGTTTTTACTAACCGCTTTCAAAGCGGTTAGCGGTTAATAAATGCGGTTAGGCGGTTTTAAATTTCACCCTTACTCATTTATATCACAAGGGGGCAGACACTTGTATTTATTTATTTATTTTTTTAGCAAATGTGAAATTCACGTTGAGAGGGGAATGTATTGAAGCAAAGAGTAATGCTACAGACGGCCAGAAAGAAGAGACACATCATAAAAAGGCACCAATGACCTCTCTAGAAAAACCCTATAAGACACTAAAAGGTTATAATGTACGCATATAAGGCCAACGATAAGGCTTGAAGTATGAACTCTACACAATCTATCACTAAGGCCAACGATAACCCTCGTAAAGCCCATTACTAACTTGGGCGTTGGAATTCCTCTTGTCCTCTGGACTGACTTATTTCTTTTCTAATGACTTCTTTCCTATTTTGTAGATGGAGCTCTTCCTTACAAGCAGGGACGGACCCAGAAGAATGGGGGACCAAAGCAAAGAAAAAAAAAATGGGGGGTGGGGACCAGATTTTTTTTTTTTTTTTTTTTTTTAAATTTTATTAAATTACAGCCTAAATTATTATTTTTTTGGAATGGGGGGCCATGGCCCCGGCCAGTCCCCCCCCAAATCCGTCTTTGCTTACAAGACGACATTAAGTCATTGTTGGTTATGTAATCCAACACAGTTTAAGCAATGCCATATCAATAAGAACAAGAGTAATATTATATATCATATTGCAATCACACTATATTGATGTGACCATGGTTGGCAATTTTTGGCACAACCTACAAATTTAATATGAATCCAATATAAAATTAGCGAACATGAATTATAACACCTAAACGTGACGTTGTTAATAAATTAGGAATTAAATGGAGAGATATGAGCTCTAGATTGGGTCTGCGTGAGAGAGTGTGGCTGAGAGCTGTGTGAGGGATGGTTTTTCGTCAGTGGCTTTGCGAGGAAAGAGTAAGAGCTGCGTGGTTGAGCATCGGGTTGACCGGTTGAGTGTTTGTAGATTAGAAAAATTAGTTTACATATTTTAAAATTGAAAACCAATTTACGGTGGTTAATGAATGATTTTTTGGTCAACGAAAAATAATTTGTATTTGACCATTATTTTACGTTACAGTAAACATCGTAAAATGTAAAAATTATTTTCTGAAAAACATTTTACCGGAGACTAAGTCTAATAATAATTTTAAAAGCAAAAACGTACATGGATAAAAGTTCAATGTATAGAAGTAATCATTAGCATGAATTACTCTACCAATAAATGCTTGGAAAAAATATAAGAAAATAGGGTAAAGTCCACATTTTTCCCTTAAACTACCACCCAATTGACAACGTCCCTCTCAAACTTTCAATTGTGACAATGTCCTCCTTAAACTACCAAAACATTGTCAATGTCCCCCCTAAGGCTAACAAAAAGATAAAAAATATCCCTATATATTTCTTAATAAGACAAAAATACCCCTATAAATTTTTTTAAAAAAAAATTAATTTTTTTTTTAAAAAGAAAAAATTATACTTAAAAAAACGATTTTTTTAAAAAATATATTTTTTAAACAACTTTTTTAAAACGGAAATTTTTATTTAAAAGAATTTTTTTTTAGAAAACGAAAATTTTTATTCTCTTACACAAAAATTGTTAATTTTTTTAAAACAGAAATTTTTATTTAAAAAGTTATAAAAAAAAATCAATTTTTATAAAAAAAAAATTGAAAATTTTTTTCTTATAAAAATGATTTTTTTTTTTTTTTTTTAATTTTCCACCCTTTGGATTTTTTTATCATTTTTTTTTAGTTTTATGTTTTTTTCTAGAAGTTTTAGTATATATATATTTATTTATTTTACTAAGGGTAGTTTCGTCATTGGGGGAATATTGATAATTTTTGATAGTTTGGGGGGTATATTGTCACAATTGAAAGTTTGAGAAAGACATTATTAATTTGATGATAGTTTGATGGTGATATATAGACTTTTCCCAATAAAATAAATATCTAATAATAGCGAAGGTGAGTCAGAAAGGTGAAGCAAAGCCAGAAAAGAAACAGGTGGCAGCTAACCACTGAAGTTGACTGATTCTAAACCGACAATTTAGGTTGGGCGTGATGATCAGTTGTTAATCCTTCATAGGAATGTCTTGATCAGATAACAACTCAAGAGACATATGGGGCCGAAATGTAAAATCCTACTAAAATTTGTTAGTGTTTTTATTTTGAGAATATAAATAAAAAAAAAAAGAAGGAAAAAAAAAATACCAAACAAACCATATCTAAAAACTAAATTGTTATTTGATTGTGTCATTAATAATTTAATTAATATTTTCATATTCAATTTTTCTTTTTAAATATTCTGACTCACATGTAGTCTTTCAATAAACAAGGTCTAGTGTGTGAAACAACCATATATTAATTTCGGCTATGTGATTCTTTATTTTTCTTGATTTCTATTCATTTTACTCATAACACCAGTCTAGCTACTTAATAAATTTGCAGAGATAACCTTTGCAAAAATAAATAAATGAAAAAAAAAAAATGGTAAAATCCACGTACTCTCCTTAAAATATCATCCAATTGATAACGTCTCTCCTAAATTTTCAATTGTGATAATGTCTCTCCCAAGCTTTTAATTGTGATAATGTTCCCCAAACTGTCAAAACATTGTCAATGTCCATCCCAAGAGTAGCAAAAAGATAAAAATGACCCTATATATTTCTCAATGAGACAAAAATACCCCTATATATTTTTCTTTTTCTTTTTTTAAAAAAAAGGAAAAATTTAATTAAAAAAATAATTAAATTTTTCGTTCTTTTATTTAAAAAAATAATTAAAATTTTATTTTATTTTAAACAGAAAATTTTATTTTAAAAAATATAAAATGAAAATAAAAACAAAAACAAAAATTTTCATTTTTTATAAAAAAAAATTAATTTTTTAATTTGGACTTGGATTTTTTTTTTTCTACAGTTTTAGGATTTTTCTTAAAGTTTTAGTGTATAACTGTATATATATTATTTTACTAAGGGTAGTTTCATCATTGAGGAGGATATTGATAATGTTTAAAATTTTTGATAATTTGGAAAGGATATTGTCATAATTGAAAGTTTTGAAAGGATATTGTTAATTAAGTAGTAGTTTGAGAGGGGTACGTGGACTTTTCCCAAGAGAGGAAAAAAATAAAAAATAAAAAAATAAAACTCATAAAGACTTGACATGGGTGAAAATTTAAAAAATACAAAATTAGTGTGGGAGAAATTAGAATACTCATAAACAATTAGTAATAACTCTTAACATGCAATACAGGTAAAATACTGGTAGAAAATGGTGGATTGACAGCGGAGGCATCCCATTTAAGGTAAATTCCAACAAGATTCTGAATCTACGAAGGTAAATAATCCCTGAATTTACGCCGTAAAAGTGTCCAAGTACATCACGTTATTTCATTAATCGCTTATATATAATCAACAAATTAACCTCGTTTGCAGTCTGCAGAGTCCCAACCTTGAAAAGAGACACACGCCAAGGTAATTAAGCTTATGGTTTTTTTTTTTCTTCTATATTTTCTTTAATCTCTTGAATATTATTACATTTTGTGTTAATTTTGTTTCTTTTCCTTTTTTTAATAATTAATATGATATGGAGTTCCTGTTACAATCTGAATTTGTTTGAGCAGATCTTATAATTTTATTTGTTTTGAATTTCGGAAAGAAAAACCCTAAGGGCTTACCTTTCTTTGTTTATCATAATTGTTCCCAAATTCTCAGTTCATTGTTTAATTAGGATTTCTCTTTAAAGGCTAAAGCATGAATGAGAGATCAAACCTAATTTTTAAGCATATATATACATATTAACAAGAAATTTCAAAACTGGAGGCTCCCGCCTCTCGGATTCAACAATTTATTGATCGAATTGCTAGCTTTCTAGTTCTGTCCTGTAGATAAGGGATCCAAATTGTTAGCAATTCGATCAGTCTCTATGAAATCTATCCGTCTCAATTAGACGACCGATCCTAAATATGTATACCATGCTGCTATGATCATAAATCTTATAATCTGTCTCACCATCGCTTTCATCTTTTTATATAATAATTTTCACGTTGAATATTGCATGGATTTAGCGTCCCATAATTTGTCGTCCCTGGGAGCATGGCGGTCACTGCAACAAATATGGCTATTGTCGTGGGTGCACTCGGCGTTGTCTCTTTCATATTGGGCATTTTAGCCGAAACTAAGAAGGTATTTATCTCTTTCTCTAATCGTTTGGTTTAATGGTTTCAAAATATGCTAATTTCAAAAACACAATTAAGCGTTTAATAAAATTACAATTCGATTTAAATTTTTTATGATTTTGGTTTAAAACGCGTTTAGCTTGCAAAATCGTCAAGTCAGTGCATTTGTCATTGCAATTTCATAAACAAAAAGTACGATTTTAAACTAAGTCCCATAAAATAGATTGTTTGGGATTACGATTTAAAAACGTAGAATTTTTTTTTTTTTTTAAGATTTTCAAATCGCAAGCCTTTGATAATCTCATCTAAAAACCAATTGGCTTCTAGTGAGAGAATTAAGCCAAAGCCTTTTATGCATTCAAAATCATACTCTTGCACTGCATCTTTCAAGAGTCATCCACATGAGCAGTGTGATACTGTTACACCTTAACGCACAATTTTAAAGGCCAAATGCTTAACTGCATATTTAAAAAATCATGTTTTAACAGCCCTTTGAAATCTAAACCCAAACCCTTAAACCATGTGGATTGTCTTTTTTGTTTTTAAATAATTATATATATAAACCCCCTAATAAGTTTGATTTTGTGATGATGATAGCCTGCAGCCGGAACCCCAATAACCGGTAAAGGTGTGGTGATTTGCAAGTACCCAGCGAGTCCGACAATTGCTTTGGGATATCTCTCATTTGGGTTTCTTGTAGCTTCTACCGTCGTCGGCTACTTGTCACTCTTTTACCCTTACAAAGGCAAATCCGTTCCAAATTCCTCGCTCTTCAAAAGCTCTACCTTCACCGCCTTCTTTAACATTTCTTTGTAAGTACCCCACCCTCTTCTTTTATTTACTTTATCATATATATATATATATATATATATATATATATTTTATTGGGCTAGCTAGCCAAAGCAGGGGCGGAACTAAAATTTTAGGTTTAAGAGGGCAAAACTATATAGAAAAAAAAAAAATTTGAGAGTAAACAATCAATGTCAAGGGGTACTCTATCTTATTTGGAGCACCAATTCTGCATGTAATTCCACCCTGAGCCAGGATAGTCCGTGTGGTAAAAAGGGTCGGACGTGAATAGGGCTTTGTTGCGCTATTTATCAATGTAACTCTTTGTTTTATTATAGATATAGATAAAGTTTTCTATAGCCAAAGCAGGGACGAAATTCTCCAAACTTGATTGGAAGAAATTCTTTTAATTATCTCAGTTTATTAAATTGATATTTGTCTTACGTGAGGATAATGATGGTGGTGAAATTGTGTGCGTAACCCAGGTTTACAACTGGTTTAGGGGCCACATTTCTGTTATGGCCTACCATTGAAGAGCAACTTCACCTTTCACGCAATGTTCATCACAATCTGGAAACAGACTGTCCCACAGCTAAAACTGGGCTCCTGGGTGGTGGGGCTTTCGCTTCCCTTGACGCAGCTCTCTTCTGGTTGGTTACCCTTATGCTTGCTATCAATGCACGGGAGGACTTCTTTGATGAAACCGATGAGGACTCCTCCGTTAAGGCTGATCATTCGGCCACCGTTATCTCAAGCTATATATGATGATGGTGATGATGATGATGATGATATTGTGGGTGTCATTAATTGATGCTTGAAGACGAAGCTAGCTAGCTAGTAATTGTGTCATTGATCGCTGCTTGAACAGCAGGGAAGCTAGTGGATCTCTGACTTCCATTGTTAATATCACTAATAATTGTGGAGATTGTGCTTTACAGCTTTGCCTTCATTCATAAGTTGCTATGGTAATGTTAGAAATCATATTTTTATTTTACAATCTTTAGATTTTTTTTTAAAAAATGAATTGAAGTGTTAGTTAAGACTCACACATTATTATTCAATAATACTTAAGATAAAATTTAGCAAATTTTTTTTTTTTTTAACATAAAATGTAGCATTTAGCATTATTGGGAAAGAAAGAGTAATGCTAAAAATCATACTACTACACTCATCTTATTGGACTGATGCGATAGGTGCATATCAATTGGATCAATCATTGTTGTTGTTGTTGTTTTTTTTGTTTTTTTTATATGATCAATCGTTGTTATATATATAAAAAAAAAAATTAAAATTAAAAAACTTACGAAGATTATCACATCAGTCTAATAAAATTAGGGTCCACAATAATGCTTTCCCACTACTAATTTTGGGAAAGTATTCAATGCCATCAATGTCTTAGATTAGGTATGGACAAATTGTGGAAGACATTAAAGCGGTCCTAAATGGACTAAAGAGTTTGCAAATCTATCAAACCAAGAGAGACAATAATGGCGTTGAGCTTTATACTCGTGATCTTTAATCAATAACATTCTCAAGTTTCCGATCAAAAGAAAATGTTAGATGCTCTTATGGTGTCTTCCTAGTCCTATGTGAATTTTATAAAAACCAAGTGAAAGAAATAAGAGAAATGCTAGGTGTCTATATTCCCCATATTTTCCTTCAATCAATTGAAGGACAAAGTCATATATTCCCCATATTTTGCCCATATATTCTCCAACCCAGTTTAAGGACAAAGATTCTCCAACCGTTTTTTTTAAGAAATAATAAAGTCACAACATAAAACCAACAAATACTCAACTTCTCTCTTACGTTTTGTTTTGTTTGTTTGTTTGTTTGTTTGTTTTTTTTAATGAAATATAAGAGATAAGTTGGGTATTTGTTGATTTTTTGTTGTGGTTGTATCATACATTTTTTTTTTTTTTTTAACTCCATGGTCCTCCATTAAGCATACGAAAAACACATACTTTTTTTAATAATATTAAAAAGTTGGTATAATTACTAAACAACAGAGTGGTGGAGAAAAGAGCATCCTGGTGGTCAGAATTCTCATTAAAATAGAGGAGTAATCTGACCCCAACCACAGTGAATGAAGAAAGGTACCATATAATTACTATCATTTGTTAGGTACTTGGCCTTGATTTCTTCAGCAGTAGATAAATGTAATTATGTTTTGAAACAAGTCATATGATATCTGTATCAATTGTAATGATCATGGCAATTACAGAAAGAAAAAAAAAGGAAAAATAACAAATCTGACTAACACAAACCAGCATACTCCATGATCATTGCATAACCCACCACCAATTATCCTACAACCATGACAATTACTAAACAACAGTGGTGGATAAAAGAGCATCCTGGTGGTCAGAATTCTCATTAAAACAGAGGAGTAATCTGACCTCAAACACAGTGAATGAAGAAAATCAAGAACCAAGTAACGGTTAGCTGCACTCTCATTCTGGATCGGGAGAACCGCCGGGGACGAGCTGCGTTCCACACGAAAGTGTTAGAACAGTGATTTAGATAATTAAAACATATTTCCCTCTTTTTGCATCAAGGCTCCTATTAGCTTTAATTACAATACACATTAAGCAGCTAGCAACTAAAGGCTTGCAGAAAGCAGTTTAAAGCATAGGATTTACAATGTAAGATGAAATGTTTGGGACTTCTACATTTTATTGTTTGTGAGGCTCAGTCCTGGTAATTTAAATCACTGATAGAGGAAATATTTTTTGTGAACTTGGAAAAACAAAGTTTAAACACACTCAAGCATAAAGAATGGCCCATGACTTTCAACTTATTTACCAACGAATGAAAACCATTCTGTCTCACTTACAATAGCAATGTTGTTTCCATTTAGTAAAATCTGATCAAGCTTTGTTATCCGTCTCCCTTCAGCAGTAATCTCACTGTGTACTCAGAAAACCAAATAAATATTTCTTAGTGTTAAGATTTTTAACGATACACAAAAGTACATAATTATTGTGAATAATAGTAAGCAAGCACACAACACAAACACAGGAGTGTGTGATGGGGGTTAAAAAGCCAATCCGATTATGTACTAAACACTTAGAACCATAAACTAATTAACTGCCTTTGTTCACTAAATGAAATCTAAATTTCTGGATCTCAAACTGGGAAAGAAACTCATCAATAAGCTAAACATATCGGGTCACCAAAGTTCATTTAAAAGTATATAAATGGAGAAAGTACAAAAAAGTAATTGCAAAGTGATGTAAAAGGAGACAATACAAATAGTCAAATCTGTACATTTTCCAAATTACATTATTATTTGTTTTTCTGAAGAAGCTAGTGTTAAATTTTCCATGCCTTGTAGCCTCCAAAATTCATCATTGCAAGTCATATTTGTTTGTGGAATATGGAAATTCACAAAAGAAAAAAGCACTTTCCATTAAAAGAAGCACAGGCTACTGAGAATAACAACCATGCTAAAACAAAGGAGTAACAGTCCACAAAAATTCAAAAACAAAGGCAGAAAATTCCCATCTGTCATCCAATTATCAAGCTTCCCACTGTCTCACACTTTACAAAGAATAGCCAACTAAGTTGAAAGACATGTCATGTGAAGAATGTCGCTGAACTCGGTGAGTAGGAATACAATACAGTTACCAATTTCTTTTTCAGCAAGTAAACACAATTACCTACCAAAAAAGGGAGGCAATACATTGAGGTCCAAAAATAATTACTGTGTTCCTTATACTTTAAAATTAGACACGCGTCATTCCCTAGAAAATCAAGAACAAAAAGGTTCAGGAAAACAATACAACATGCACCCTCTACTTTAGAATATAAAGAAAACTTAAAAAAAAAAAAAAATTGTACTTTTTTTCCTAGATAGTATTTTTTTCTGATTTTTTTCAACAAGTTAAATTTAGATAAGAAAAAAAAAATATATATATTTTAATAAGTAATTTAGATAAGAATGATAAAGAGGGTGCATCAATAAATGTATATAAGAGAACATCTACGGCCCTACCAAAAAAAAGGGAAGTTTGGCAATTACAAAGCTATACAGGACATGATCCCGCAAAAACTCAGAAAATGAGGATGTGCTAAGCAGGGGCCAAAGTCACAATTGTCATTTGGAAGAAATACTTTTTTTTTTTTTAATAAATAATCGAAATATCATTAAAGAGCAAAATGTGTAAACCTAAGAACGCATAAAGTATACAAGAGAAATACTTAGTTAAAAAAGAGAAAATATTAAAATAAAATAAAATGACCACTAAGCAAATTAGGATAGTTAAACGCAGTTGTCCAAAGGTAAAGAATACTGAAGAGAAAAGACTTTATCTCTACCAACATTCTCTCACAGTCCTCAAAGCATTGTTCATTTATTTGTCTCCAAAGGCACTACAAAAGGCATGAAAGCAACATTTCCACATTGTTGCACTCTGAGGATTGCCATATAACCCCTTGCCCCCTAAAAAAATGCAAACAAGTCTACTAGTCGTCTAGGCATAACTCAAGAGAGCCCAACACAACTAAAGATAGCATTCTACACGGCACTACCAACCTCGCAATTGAGAAGAAAATAATCCAGACTCTATGCTTCTCTTACATATGCAACACAAATCAACCACATGACATGCCGCTTCTTTAGGTTATCCATGGTGAGGATCTTTCCTAAAGAGACTGACCAAACAAATAAAGCCGCTCTCAATGAGACCTTTATCCTCCAAACACTCTTCCAAAGGGAGGGAGTGCCATCATGAGGGACAAGGACATTGTAGAAAGATAACATCAAACAACCCTTTTTTGGAGAGGGTCCAACAAAGCTTCTCTTCATCTCCACATCTCAATCTAAGGGAGTACATGAATTAAAAAAATGAAGTAAAGTCATCTACCTCCTAATCATGAGGCGCTCCAATAAAGATTACGCACTACTAACGGGAGCCACTAGAAAGCTCCAAATGATCTGCTATAGAGGCATCCTTAGCGCGAGCAAATACCATATAAATCCAAAAATGGTTACTTTAGGGCTTGATCCCACACCATAGGTCATGCCAAAATCTAAATCTTGGAGTCATCTCACACCTCAAATCTATGACTAGAAAACACCCTCGAGCCCCACTTAATATTCTTCCATAACCCCACCCCATACAACCCATGAACCTCATTAAAACCTCACCCACCCCACGACTTGCCATATTTAGAATCCATCACAACTCTCCACAAGCCTCTCTCATGCATATAGTGCCATAGCCATTTTTCCAAAAGAGCACAATTGAACAACAACATGTTCCGAACCCCCAACCCTCCCATAGAAATCAGAGAACAAACCTTGAGCCAGCTTACCAAGTGAAATTTGAACTCTTCAATAGATTTGGCCTTAAAAGAGGCTTCCAACAGAAAACCGAGATATTTCAAAGATAAAGATGAAACCCCAAAGCCCAGAATATTGGCCAAACCATCCACATTATTGACATTACCCACCAGATCCAATTCCGACTTAGCCAGGTTAATTGAAAACCCAAATACAACTTCTAAGCATAAAAATAAGGCACACAAATAGTGTAGGTGGTCAGGATTAGCCCTACAAAAAACCAAGATGTTATCCATAAACAAAATTTGAGAAAAGTTAACTGTACAAGAGTTCCTAGATCCTGAGTGGATTTATAGGTTCTCATGGATATTAAGTCACACATCAGTTATTTACTAGGTGAAACTAGGTTCTATTAGTAATTCTAAAGAGTTCCAACTGCAACTTGAATAGTCTTTTTTGAGTAATAGCACTAAATAGGCTAGCGTATTCCCTGGGTCATTCCAACCACCACCCTCCCAGTTGAACATACATAATCCACCACCCCCAACTTATTTAAAACCATTGCTTCACAACTAAGATTTAGAAAGATAAACCCCAAGACTACATGCCCAAGACAAAGAGAACATTTCAATGGCATTCTAAACACCAGCTCAAATTCTCAACCTTCTTCAAAAAAACAACCACCAAGATTATCCCCCCCTCTCTCTCTCGCTCTCCCCACCAGCATATTGAACCCTATCAACTATTAGCTTCCTTAATCATAAATTTTTGACCGCCTAAAACCCATCCCAACACTAAAAATATAAATTTGAACTCTTATTTCCTTTTACTTTCTAACTCACATTACAAACAAAACCCAATTCATACGCATACGCATACATGTCTAAGATCAACATACACAATCTCATATATCAGTGACCAAAACTAAAACCCAAACCAACATTAAAAATCCAAACTTTGAACTTCGATTTCCTTCTTTTCTAGCCCACAATTTTACAAAGAGAACCCAATTCACACGCATATACAAATATACTATCTAAAACCAACATACACAATCTCGTTAGCATAAATCAGCAAATAAAACCAAAACCCTAATAATATACACGTTCAATAATGAGGGACATACTATTCAGTGACGTCTTCGAGGACCATGTTGACGTAGACGTCGAAGCCCCTGAGAGTACCAACGAGCTCCTTGTCTCCCTTCATTATCACCCATATCTTCGACCCTATGCACCTATCAATTAGCTCTGCATATTTTCCATCACAGAACCCACAAAAAAACCCAAACCAATTTTAGTATCCCATTTCATTTTTGACATTGACGGAGAGAGAGAGAGAGAGAGAGAGAGAGAGGTACCTGATGGGAGCAGCTGTGAAGGATTGTTGGCGGCCATGGAGAGTTTGAAAGCAGATACTGGTGGCAGCAATCGATTATGGAACCTGTGGATGTGTGAGTGGGAATTATGGAAGTGTAGTTCAAGGTTTGTAGCAGGAGTGACTAGGGCTGTAAACGAGCGGAGCTTGGGCTGTCCAGGCTCAGCTCGTTTATTTTTGGCTCAGGTTCGAGCTCGAGCTTGAGCTCAAGTTGAGCCTGACTTCGCTGCTTGAGCTCGGCTCGACAAGGTTGGAACCCTGTTCAAGCTCGTCAGTTTTGCTTGAGCTCGAGCTTGGGCTCCAGCTTGAGTCCAAACAAAAGAAAATACATTGCAAGGCAACTGGCAAGCAAACCGTGAGATGAGAGCATATGACTCTGGAAATACCATATATGAATACTATAGATCATCATGGTACTAGAATTGGGTTTAAAACATTATTAATCTGATGAAATTATTAATTAGGTTGCCAAGCTTCAAAAAATCTATGTGTTATTTAATTTGCTTGTCATATATATATTTGTGTGCCTGTGTGAAAGAATTCATTGAATCCCAAATCTTAATTACAAGGCCGATTTTTATAAAGCAAATTGGCAGTTTCTACAATAAGACAAAGGTGATATTGATAATCAACTTTGTCGGAAGAAAGAGCAAAAAGTATCAACTTTGAGGATACTAGCTTACAACCCGCATGCCAGCGAGGCACAAAGTATGCACAAATTGAAGCGAAAAGTGTAGCACAAAGCCTTCCCCACAAGATTGTTATAATAAGGCTAATCAGAAGCAAGTGTTGCCGGATTAGAAACCAGTGCAACCCTTTTCCACCTTCTCTGGTTTCTCCACAACGGCTTGAACTATAAGAAAATAAAACCAAACAGTTCACTGAGAGGCCAGGCATACCGTGAGAGGCGAGGTGAGGCGAGAGGCGAGGTGAGAGGCGAGAGGCGAGAGGCGAGAGGCGAGAGGCGAGACGCTCTCCAGAAAGAGACGGCGACAGGCTACGAACGGTGAGCCGGCGAGAGGCGAGAGCGGCGTAGACAGCGAGTTCCGGCAGCGTCGAGGTTTAAGGTTGCTGTTGTGGTGGTGGTGGTGGTGGGAGCGGCAACGGAGATAGGAGGCGAGGAGTATGGAGGCTGTGTGAAAGAGATGATAGATCTGGGTTAAATTTGGGTTCTCTGATTTTCGACCGTTGGATTTGGAAAGCTTATCACATGCGTCTGTTTCTACTTAGTTCTGGTGTGCTTGTTCAATATTATCCATTGATCATATATAAGTTTTCAACATTTAATATTACTCATTAGATTAGATCAATAAGGCAAGCTTTAGAATGTTAGATTAATGAGCTTATTATGTCATGTGGAACACCATATAATTATCACTTTCAAAATACGCTACACTTATATATCATAGATCAAATCCAACGGTCAAGATTAAATTTAATCAAAAATTCAAAATTAAAATTTAAGAATTAGGAATAAAAATTGTGTTATGTAGTATTATTAAAGTTTGTTATTTCAATAATTACGATTTAAAAAATTGTATTTTTTTCAATCGCATATATTTTTTTTCTTATTTTAGATTAAGTATTTTTTAAATCGCAATGCCAAACGCTTTATGTCACATATACTAATCATTATTATTATATTACATATAATATTATGAACAAAGTTTTCCTTCAAATTAGGTGAGAAGAATTTCTTTCAACCTAATATATAAAAGTGACATGTGTCTCTTTTTTAATAATATATAAGATGTACATGGATTTTGAATAAAATTTATTCTAACTTTGTCTCTGTTATTAAAAAAACATGTGCATTTCATATGTTCAAAAGACACATGTCACTTTTATAGATTAGGTTGAAGGAAATTCCTCCAACCTAGTTTGAAGAAAAACTTTGTCTTAATATTATTTAGTTAATATGTTAAAATGCTAATGCTTAACACAGGTCAAGTATATAATGTTAATATTAATATATATTGTATCTTATATATAAACATTTATATACTTATATGATTGTATTTGTATCATTATATGGGTCAATATTAATTATTATATGCTTATATTTTTTTATCCCATGATCACGATTCACAACATATGATTTAAATTCAAATTGTTAAGTTTTTACTTACTGCAAATTGTAATTATAATGTATAAATTATAAGAAACACATTAGTTATTTAATTATTAATCATTTAATCTAATAGTAATACTCAAACTTTAAGTAATAAATTCCTCTTGATTTAATGGTCATACAATCATACTTAAATTTTATGATCATATTATCTCACAATTCATATTAATATTATTTTAGATCTAAGATCATGTGATATATAATTTATGTTTTATAAGAATAAAATATTTAATTATAATTTATTGATTAAATAATACGATAACTTATGCAGATATACCATATGATTATATAATATTTAAATATTATGCGATATACCGTATACGATTCAAATTTCCAAAGTATAAATTATCTAATGATAATATTTTTATGGAGAAACTTTAGAAAACCCCCTCATCTTTCAGAGTTTTGCACAAGACACTCATGAACGAAAAATTTCTCACTTACCCCCTAATTTTTCGTTTTCTCTCACTTTAGACCCATAAACCCTAAACTCACTGCTTTGAGCTCCAAAACGGCGTTATTTTTGGGCATCAAAACGACACTGTTTTGGGCCTTTAAGGGTCCAAAGTGAGAGGAAATGAAAGATCAGGGAAGGTAAGTGAGAAATTTTCGCTCATGGGTGTCTTGTGTAAAAGCTTGAAAGATTGGGGGACTTTCTGAAGTTTTCCCTATTTTTATTAAATGATACAATAACTTGTACGGTTGTACCATATGATTATATTATATGATAAAATGATTAATAATGATATCAAATATTTCTTATTATTTACTATATATATATTTCTTATATGTGTTTATATTAATATATACATATATAAAATATTATTACACACATATGCATAAATAACAAGAAACAAAGGTGTATAATATATATGTTATTATTGAGTAAATGAGTAATGTTGACTATATATTGTTATTTGTTACTTAATAAAAAATATACGAGCCAAGTCTAATAAGCGAGGCGAGCCTTATACGAGCTTCCTCACGAGCTTAGCCGAGTCGAGCTGAGCTTGCTTCGTTTAATATTCGAGTCAAAATTTGTGTTCATGAAATGCTTCATTTAATATTTGAGTCGAGTTTATGCGAGCCGAGCTCGAACTTGCTCGCGTAACGCTTCACTCACTTAACAGCCCTAAACAGGACCTTCCATTTGACCAAAATAACCTTCACTTTCATATATTTTGTTTTTTATTTTATTAAGCTACAATTGTATCCATGTAGAGTAATTTTTTTGGGAAAACATTTTTTTATTGTTTGGTTGGTGTCATAAATATTTTCCCCCTATAATTAGAAACCAACCAAAGATCATTCAAATTTATATATATATAAAAAATGCAAAATGTAGTTGCCAACAATTGCCAAAAACACAGTGGCGGAGCCAAGAATTGACTCAAGTAAGGGCGGAAGTAAAATGATAAATTTTTTTTTTTGTCGGGGAAATTTTTTTTTTTTTAACATAGCGTTTTTTTTCTTAAAAATGCATCAATTATTTTTGACTTGCCATGCAATCTAAGATATTTAGGAAACCTGCAAAATTAATTTATGGGTAAGTATATAATAACACCTTGGGTCGTCCTTCCAGAATTTTAAAATGCTTAGGTTTTTTTTTTTTTTTTTTTCGAAAATTTACTCCCTGGGTGTAAGGAAACTACAATAAAATCTCTACTGTTACTCTTTTCGTAACAGCTGTTAACGGACCCAAAATGCACCGTTTTGGTTGATTAAAATAATAATTTTTGAAATTTTAATTTTAAAATTTTAATTCTAATTTTTTTTTTAAAAAAAAAAGAAAGAAAAAAAGAAAAGAAAAGAAATAAGGAGAAGAACAGGGGGTGGCCGATCCACCCACAGTGGTGGCTGGCCACCCCTAAGGCCATGGGGTGGCTCGGCCACCCCTAGACCGGCTGGTCTGGTGGTGGCCGAGCCACCCCCTGTTAAAAAAAAAAAAAAAAACACGAACAGGGTGCCCGGGGTGGCCGTTTGGCTCTAAGGGGTGGTTCAGCCACCCCATATGGCCAAAGGGCCACCCCTGTTCCTGTCCCTTTTTTTTTTTTTTAATGCTCTTCTCTGTGTTTCTCTGTTTCTTGATCTGGGATCATGCTATTTCCGACTACTTCCAGACCAACCAGTTTGAGAGCCTCTTCTCAAAGCTTAACTCGATCGCCACTCGTCCATGCACTCGATTCATGGGACTACCATTCTTTCATCGCGACTTCTGATGACTACCAGCCTTGTGGTTTCGGTACCACCGCTGATGTACAAATTTAATTGTACTCGCCAATTGCACGAGTCGATCGTAATAGAGTGGATGTGCAAGTGCGAGTGTCGAACCCACAGAGAATCGGTTTTGCTAAAAATCAACTTTAAAATGCCTAGACTAATTCTACCTTAACCTAGTCCCAAAAGCAAATAGGTAACGTGCATAAAGTAAACTAAACTAAAAATACATTAAAGTAAAGAAATAAAAATAACTAAAGTCTAAATTCCACCTCACCATATTTAAATACAAAGTTAATTAAACATCCGTCTATCGATTAAAAGCGATGCATGTTCTAGTGTCACTCTAGTTCAAGCATGCTCAAGCCCCATGCAAGTCCTATCGTGCCTATTGAAATAATCAAAACGTCTGTCCATTTGACAAAAGACAAAACATGAACAGTTTAGGTCCAAAGGATCCAATGTGAAAATGATACACTAACTACAATGGATAAATGGACGTAACCTGAACGATGAAATGTATCCATCGGGCGAAACGCAAAGACTAAACAACTACGGCACGATCGATGCAACTTTGTCACGAAATTGAATCGAAACGAACTAACATGGCAAGTAATAAACGGATTAAACGTAAAACTAACTATGAAAGCATTTAAGTAAATCTAAAGTGAAGGGAATAAGAGACTAAATAAAAGTAAAATAAAACATAAATTAAATAAATGACAATTTAGGAGGGATTTACAGTGGAAAACAGAGGGTTTTGGGCCCTAGAGGCACCTCCCAAACGTAAGAAACAAATGGTACAACGAGGTCCTATTTATAGGCTGCGGATCACTGAAGTGCGTTCGAACGCACTACCTACGTTTGAATGCACCAGTTAGTTGCGATCGAACGCAAGGCATGCGGTTGAGTGCAAATAACTGCTGTGACGGCTAGGGCTGACTAGGTGTGCTTTCGAGCGCAGACCCCTTGCGTTCGAACGCAGATAACTGCTAGGGCCGGCTATGCGTGCGTGCGACCGCAGCTCCTGTGTACGATCGTGAGTGCGTTCGAACGCACCAAGTGCGGTCGAACGCACTTGGCAGGAATCTTCACTTTAAGTCCTCTTTCTTGCCCTTTGCTAGCCATGTTTATTGCAATGACCTGCACAACACAAAACACTAAAAACTATGCAAAACATAAGTTATTAACACAGCTAATAGCCTAACAAACATAAGTCAAGGGGGGTCTAATAAACAATATTTGACACCGATCAAATACCCCCAAACTTACATTTTGCTAGTCCCTTAGCAAAACAAAACTAAAAACACAACTAAAAACAAAGAACATAAATCCGCTTTCGTGGGAGAAACGATTGCATTTAGCGTATGCAACAAGCCTTTTAAACCCCTAGGAATTCCCTAGTGGACGAGTGAAGTCTCGTGAGGGTTTTTCAGGAATGACACCCATAAACAATTATTGACACTATGTTATTAATCAGACAAAGCCTTTCACACAAACACATGGTTCACAAATCATTAGCAAATTTAACATTTTAAACACATGAACCACATCATCAAGGCATCCAAACATCATTTCACTCAAGGTTGGAAATTTGAGACAACACGTGCTCCGTAAAGTGCAAAGTGAACTAACAACGAGATCATGGGGTTTCAATTACCCTCCAAAGACGTGTATCCCAAAATTCAAAGGAAAACAATGTGATAAATACAACCAAGGCTTGAATTGAAATATGCAATTTTTTTGTGTAGGCTGTGCAATGCTTGACTCCCTTAAGCTTCTAAATGACCTATGTAACGAGCGTTGGGCCAGTGGCTCCCAAACCAGGCGGTTTTAGGGCACTAGATGTAGAGACATCCCTAGGGCTTAATTACTCAAGTCAAAAGAGCTACGGAGTCTAAACTAGCCATACAATTTTTTAGTTAGAATTTCTCATCTTTTGACGCGAACACTCATTGCTTGGCCAGGCAAGAGGTCTGGTTACTCAATGAGAAACTCGACTTATTCTGATTTTTTTTTATTTTTTATTTTTATTTAATAGCCAAGGTTTTCATCATCACATCGCAAACCAAGAAATCTTAAGACACACACTTCAAAGTTAAATCTCATACTCCACAGACCCTAATGCTAGTGTGCAAGTGAAATATTGATCAAACAAGTGAAGTCTCTCTAATCCAACTCATGAATCAAAAACTGGGATTTCTAATGATAGGCAATGTTCAAACATGTTAAACAAACCAATGACATGTAATCCACAGTTACGATGTAAGTTGTGCCCAATCAACAACATAGCATCAAAAAGAAAAGTTTTTATATACAAACAAAAACAAATATATACAGACAAAAACAAAACAAAACAAGAAAATAAACAAATAAAAGACAGACAAAATGTTTGTCCACACCCCCAAACTTAAATGACACATTGTCCCCAATGTGGCAAGAAATACATTACAGTGGGATGAGGAGCTGTGATGAGCAAAGTCCAAGGCGTCCCCCAAACTTAAACATCAAAACACCTGTCAAAAACTAACAGCAATCTTTTCTCTCAAAGATCAAACATCAACGGTTAATTGCTGTTAGGAACTGAAACAAATAAAATATATACAGGAAAATAAAATAGCAAAAAGAAAATAAAAATGCGGTAAATAAAAATAAGAATGGTTACTCCAGTCCGGGTTATAAACATTTGAATTTGATTCAAACCCAGGACTGGAGAAACTGGTGTTCAATTGCTCATTTGAAAAAAATTAGAAAATTGTTCCCAATGTGAACAATCACCTAAACGATGGTAAGGGATGGAGCAGTGTGAACATGGTTCATGTGGGTGCAAAGTGGTAGGGGGAATATTAAAATAACCGAGCGGAAGACTCATGCTTCACCCAAACAGTTCAATATATCCCACATGAAACAATTAACAATATACAAAAATAAAATAAACAAAAACTAATAAATTTAAACAAATAACCAATAAATAAATAAATTAACAAAACTACAAACTAATTAAACAATTAAAAATAAACTAACAAAAACTAAAAACAACAAGAAAATAAATAAACAGGCAAAATAAATAAATAAATAAAGAATAAAAAATAAATAAAACAAGAAAAAACAGAAAACAGACACATACACTGCCTCGGGTCTGCTGCTGCAGCAGCTGAGGTGCGCTCGAGCGCAGAAACGACGATCGATCGCAGCCACGCAAATGTAGCAGACTCTGCAAGTGCGTTCGAACGCAAGGGATCTGCGTTCGAGCGTAGCACTGCACTGCTTGTTTGGAACAGGGGCGTGCGCTCGCACGCAGGGGCGTATCAGGCGAGCGCAGGTACGCGACTGTGCTGGAAAAGGCCGAAGTGCGTTCGACCGCAAGAACTGCGTTCGACCGCACTGTGCCAGGCCAAAATTCCAGGGACTCGACAGAAATGAAAAACAGGAAACAAAAATGCTAAATTTTTTTTTTTTTTTTGGATTTTATCTATACAAAAGCACGAAATAAATAAAATAAATGCACAATAAAGAATAACTAGTAGAAAAATAAAATTAATCCAAGCAAGCAAAATTAATTTAAGCAAAACACCGAATCCCCGGCAACGGCGCCAAAATTTGATGTACAAATTTAATTGTACTCGCCAATTACACGAGTCGATCGTAATAGAGTGGATGTGCAAGTGCGAGTGTCGAACCCACAGAGAATCGGTTTTGCTAAAAATCAACTTTAAAATGCCTAGACTAATTCTACCTTAACCTAGTCCCAAAAGCAAATAGGTAACGTGCATAAAGTAAACTAAACTAAAAATACATTAAAGTAAAGAAATAAAAATAACTAAAGTCTAAATTTCACCTCACCATATTTAAATACAAAGTTAATTAAACATCCGTCTATCGATTAAAAGCGATGCATGTTCTAGTGTCACTCTAGTTCAAGCATGCTCAAGCCNAGATAACTGCTAGGGCCGGCTGTGCGTGCGTGCGACCGCAGCTCCTGCGTACGACCGTGAGTGCGTTCGAACGCACCAAGTGCGGTCGAACGCACTTGGCAGGAATCTTCACTTTAAGTCCTCTTTCTTGCCCTTTGCTAGCCATGTTTATTGCAATGACCTGCACAATACAAAACACTAAAAACTATACAAAACATAAGTTATTAACACAGCTAAGAGCCTAACAAACATAAGTCAAGGGGGGTCTAATAAACAATATTTGACACCGATCAACCGCCACCTACGACAAATTCTTGGGGTTAAAGCTTGAAGGAAGTTGCAACTTTTCTTGCCCACGTTGGCAGCAAAACCTCCTATGAGTTAAGAGTTTCCGCACGCATGCATGGCTATTGGCCGTGCTCTGTTTTTTACGTCAAACAATTTTGAGAATATATATATATTCATTCTCAAAATGATACGAAGCGGCTACAGGGGAACAACTATGGAGAAGCCGGGAAAGCACCCAGGGATTTGAGCTGCAGTCTCTTCATGACTGAAAAGAAATCAGATCAGATCAAAGTCTTCTTCTTCTTTCTTTCTTTAGTCTTTGTTAATGCTCTGTTTTAGAACATTGAAACAGAGGTGAACAGAGGGATCAGTAATTCCCTTTACTCATCTTTTTATTGTTTTCTAATGATAACTTGGAACAATGGAATCAATCTCAACTGTCACTCTGCCTTCGCTATGCATAATCGCTGATTTCCTAGTATATATAAAAGACGCCCATGGCTTAGACAAAAAGAAAAGCTAAGCCTGAAATTTTTGACTTTTCCCACTTCTCGTTTCCTTTCCTTCCTTTTTAACTCCAAATCTGTGACATTCTTATTTGTAGCTTGTTTTTCAAACTTTTTTAGCGACTGGTCTGAAACGAAACCCAAAATTTTAAACTGCTCCACTTCCTCAAGTATAGATTTGGTTGGTTTACTGGCGAAAGTGACGGGCTGTTTTTTTACAATGTTTTTAGCCTTTCTCTTTTTCTCTATTGCTTCACTTTACTCAAAGCACCATTTAGCAGAACCATACTAGAAGCTTCTCCTCTCCTTGCTTTGTACTCCAAATAAAAAAAACTACTGTAACTCTCTCTCTCTGTGAAAATAACTGACAAACACAGTGATATGGTATATAAGGATTTGGGATTGGATTCTCCTCTACATATCATTTGCTGCACTATCAAGTGCTTGAAAACAAAGAGCCAAGAAAATTCAGTGAGTTAAAACTGTCTACCAAGCAGTTTTTTTTTTTTTTTAAAAAAAGGGACTGGAACAGGGGTGGCCGTTTGGCCCTATGGGGTGGCCGAACCACCCCCAAGGCCATGGGGGTGGTTCGGCCACCCCTTAGAGCCAAAACTGGCAGCAATGGTTGCACACACAAATTTTGCTTATGTAGAGCAACAATGGCTGGCTGATAGTGGAGCTAATGCTCACATCACCAATCAGATAGAGAACTTGCAGCTTCAACAGCCCCTTCAACAGACAGAAGAGGTAGCAGTTGGCAATGGAACTGGTTTATAGATAGAGAACACTGGTTTAGCCCTCTTACACTCACCTACATCTTCATTTAAACTTAAAGATACACTGCATTGTCCCCAAGCCTTTGCAAATTTGATTTCTATACAAAAATTTTGCCATGATAATGCATGTTATTTTATTCTGACCGCCTCTCATTATTATGTCAAGGACCTGTTGACCCATGCAATACTCTAGGAAGGGATGAGTGAAAATGGCTTGTATCCATTGCGGCTTGGAAGGAATTTTCTCAAAGGCTCCAAGATTTTTACAGCTTTGTTAGGAATAAAAACCACCACTTTAGTGTGGCATTTTAGATTAGGTCATCCTTCTCTTGATGTTGTTAATCGTGTTGTTAAGGGTAAATCCCTTCCTGTTTCAAACTTTGATTTCAATAAAAGTTCTGCTTGTGTCTCTTGTCAATTAGGCAAGAGAAAAAGGCAACCATTTTCTGCTTCAACCTGTGTATCCTTGCAACCGCTAGAGTTAATTCATACTGATATTTGGACTTCTCCAGTGCAGTTAATTAGTGGATATAAGTATCATGTTATATTTGTCGATGATTACTCATGGTTCACCTGGATATATTCCTTGCATAACAAATCTGAAATGTTTGCAAATTTTGTTAAGTTCAAACTCCTTGTTGAAAACCAATTCTCCTCTAAAATCAAGCAAATTCAATCAGATGGATGGGGAGAGTATGTCTCAAATCAGTTCCAAACCTTTCTCACCAACCATGGCATACTTCATAGAAAATCCTGTCCATATACCTCCCAACAAAATGGACTTGCTGAACGCAAGCTGAGACACATACTTGAAACAGGTCTCACCCTACTAGCTCATTCTCATCTATTAAACAAATATTGGGTTGATGCCTTTCTTACTGCTGTTTATGTGATCAATCGGTTACCTACTCCTTCTCTAAATCACAAGTCACCATATTTCAAGCTTTATCATAGAGAACTAGATTATCAAAAACTTAGGGTCTTTGGTTGTCTCTGTTATCCACTACTTAGACCTTTTGGACTGAAAGCTAGAGTACAAGTCAAAACCATGTATTTTTCTTGGATACAATTATGCTGGCTACAAGTGCTTGGATCCTGTTACTAACAAAGCTTATTTGTCAAGGCATGTCATATTTGATGAAAATTCTTTCCCTGCAAAGGATCATGCTACCTCACATCTTCCATCCAAGATAAATGCTCAAGGTGAAGCTCCTTTCTTTCTCAATGTTTCATTTCCATTTACTAATGCATTGCCTGCCACTTCATTACCTGCTGTTCCTAACACTAATGCAACCACTACCTTGTCTGAAACAACCCCACTAGCTAAACCAACCACACCAGCCAGTAGCTCACATGTTTCTGTTCCAACACCCATTGTCCCTGCTACATCCAACAGTGTACCAACTCCTATGATTGCACCCCCATCCTCACCTTTAGTTATTACTGAAACCTCACCTCCTGCCATACCACAAACTCTTCACCCAATGACCACTAGAGCTAGAACTGGTTCCCTTCGACCTAAAGGCTTCTCTGATTTTCAGCTTTACCATACCATTTACTCTGACTGTGAACCGGCAACATTTAAGCAAGCTGCTACTGATTCTAGATGGATGGAAGCAATGACAAAAGAATATGATGCCTTGATGGAAAATGAAACCTGGACTCTCTGTCCTAGGCCCCTTGACCACAATGTGATCAGAAATAAGTGGGTGTTCAAGATTAAGAGAAAGGCTGATGGTACAGTGGAAAGGTTTAAAGCTAGACTAGTGGCCAAGGGCTTTGATCAACAAAGTGGACTAGACTATACAGAGACATTCAGTCCGGTTATCAAACCTTCTACCATACAAGTTGTACTTACTCTAGCTGTCCATTTCGATTGGATCATCAAACAACTTGATGTCTCCAATGCCTTCTTGCAAGGTCATTTAACTGAAACTGTGTATATGGAAAAACCACCGGGGTTTATTGAGAAGACACATTCAAATAAGGTATGCAAGCTTAACAGGGCTATCTATGGCCTGAAACAAGCTCCAAGAGCTTGGTATACCAGACTGTTTACTTTTCTGCTTGAGCTAGGTTTTCATGGTTCTTTGGTTGATACATCCTTGTTTGTCTATCTTCATGGCTCCATACAGATTTACATGTTGGTTTATGTAGATGATATTATCATCACTGGTACTCACCCCAATGTAATTTCTGATATCATTACTAAGCTGCAGTTTGAATTTCCATTAAAGGATTTAGGTCCTTTGAGCTATTTTCTCGGTATACAGGTTACTAGAGATGCTACAGGTCTGCACCTCTACCAGACTAAGTACATCACTGAGCTGCTACACAAGACAAACATGAGTGGAGCAAAACCATCTAAGTCTCCATGCACCTCTGGTTCCAAACTCTCTAGATTGGATGGTGAAGCATTGACTGATCCCACATCTTATAGACAAGAGGTTGGAGCATTACAATACTGCACCCTTACCAGACCTGAGATAGCCTACTCAGTCAATCAACTGTGTCAACATATGCATGCTCCATCCTCCACTCACTAGATTGCAGCTAAATGCATGCTACGATATCTTCAAGGCACTCCAGATCATGGTCTTTACTACATTAAGAGCCCCTTGCAATTAAATGCATTTTGTGACTCTGACTGGGCAGGGTGTCTAGATGATCGACGGTCTACTACAGGGTTTGCTGTATTTTTGGGAGATTGTTTAATATCTTGGAGTGTTAAGAAGCAGGCTGTGGTTTCCAGATCAAGCACTGAGGCTGAGTACCACTCTCTTTCCATCACTATTGCAAAATTGTTTTGGATTCGTATGCTGTTCAGAGAACTTGGAATCAGTCTTTCAATCCCTCCGGTCTTATGGTGTGACAACATTGGTGCCTTGGCATTAGCCTCAAATCCTGTGTTTCATGCTAGAACTAAACACATTGAGGTGGACTACCATTTTGTGAGGGAAAAGGTTCTCAATAGGGATATTTTGATTAAGTTATCAACACTCATGATCAAGTGGCTGATGTCTTTACTAAAGGTCTACCCTCAACTCGTTTCTTGGTCCTCAAGGTCAAGTTGGTGGTTGTTCCTCCCCCCATCAACTTGCGGGGGGTTGTTAAAGGATACAATGCTTCAGTGTGATCGATCACAAGATCGTTCGCACCATCGTTCGTTCCAACAAAATCAACAGAAGAAAGTAGAAGACTTCTGCGATCGATCACAGGATCGATCGCACCATCGTTCTCTCCAACAGAATCGACAGAAGAAAGTAGAAGACTTCTGCGATCGATCACAGGATCGTTCGCACCATCAGAATTGAGAGAAGGAACTGGAAGACTTCTGCGATCGATCGCACACGCGTGCAAAGCCCATTCTCGCAGCTACAAAAAATCTGCAGATCATTATGGAAAGATTCCTTACATTACTAGACCTCCTCTTACGACATATAGAGAGGTTTTGCAGTATCAGCTGGCTAAAATCAAATCCTCCGCAGAAGGAAAGAAGCTAAACAACTGGAAGACTTGGACAACAAGAAAATAGATGTTTCCTTTTTTATTCTTATTTCCTTGTAATTGTATGTTCAATGTTGCCCTAGGTCTAGACGTCAGTGTATATATATGCTACTATTGTATCTTGTAAAGTTATGAACTTTGAATACAACAGTTTACAAAGTTTTCACCTGGGTGTACTCGGGGGTGGATTGCTCGGGTCTTGCTTGGATGTTGGCTGCCCGGGTGTACCCAGGCTTATGGATTTTGTAGGACACCCGGGTGTTGTTTTTTTATCTCTAACACCCTCCCGCAAACTGATGAGAGGAATTTCCATTAGTTTGATAAACAAAACAAATAATTGGCCGTTTATCGGTTGAATCTTGCCATAAACCACATGGGCGGTCGAATCTTGCCGTAAAAACACCAAGGGGCGGTCGTGTCTCGCCGTAAAACACCATTGGGCAGATGGAACACGCTGCAAATTACCAAGGGACAGTCGGATCACGCCGCAGATACCAAGGGTCGGTCAAATCACGCCGCAAAACCACTAATAGATGGTTAGATTTCACCGCAAACTACCAAAAGCTGAAAAATACCAAAAATATGGTTTTTTTTTTTAGAAGAGTGACCAACTAGGGGCCAAAGAAGAGAAAAGCTTGGGTTTTCAAACATTACCTCAAGCCTGAACTTAGGTCAACTATGGACTAAGAAGAGAAAAGCCTTGGCATTTAAACATTACAACAAGGCGATAATAAATGGAATGGGTCTTTAAACATTACCTCTATGCCAGAAATAAGGAAGGACAAGAGAGAGGCTTGAGTATTCAACTTTAACTCAAAGCCATCAAATGGTAAACAGGAGCTTGGGTCTCTAAACTGTACCACAAGGCTTGAAGAGAGGACCAAAAGAACATAGCCATAAAATGACTGAAGGAGAGGATAGAAAGCCAAAAGGCTGAAATGGCCAGGGTATTAAACTTTACCACAAGGGCCAAAGAGATGTTTTTTTTTTTTGGAGCAGTTTTTTTTTTTTTTTTTTGCTGCTAGGGTGTATGAGTCACCCGGGTAAAGGCTGTTTTACACCCGGGTGTAAGTTACCCTGGAGGTGAAATGGTAGCACACCTCAAATTCGCACAAACGAGAGAGAGAACAGAGATTGGGTGTGAGAGAGAACTGTGAGTTCGAGAGAGGCAGCGCATACAAAGGGAAAGAAACGACTAGAGGTAGAGAGACCCAGAAACAGAAAGATCCAGGCAGGGAGACAGCTTCCAGGCAGATCACCGGTAAACATGATTTTTTTTTGTTGAACGGAAGATGATTTGGGAGATATTTGGAGAAATGGTTTTGCTATGTTAAAGAGTGGATAGAAAAGGTGTTAGAACAATTTGTGTGGTTGGAGACACAGATGTGACGGTGAAGTGTTTGAAAAAATGCCTCAAAGAGCAGCTTGGAGTAAAAGTAGCTCCGTGGAGCTTTCACAAGGCACTGCCCGTGTGAGCATATAGCCCACACGGGCTGGGCAGGGAGACAGCTTCCAGGCAGATCACTTGTAAACATGATTTTTTTTTTTTTTTTTGTTGAATGGAAGATGATTTGGGAGATATTTGGAGAAGTGGTTTTGCTATGTAAAAGAGTGGATATAAAAGGTGTTAGAACAATTTGTGTGGTTGGAGACTCAGATGTGATGGTGAAGTGTTTGAAAAAATGCCTCAAAGAGCGGCTTGGAGTAAGAGTAGCTCCGTGGAGCTTTGACAAGGCACTGCCTGTGTGAGCATATAGCCCACACGGGCTGTGCTGCAATCAACGAAGGGAAAACCAGGAACCGAAGAGAAGGCTTTAGCCAATAAGCTCTGATACCATGAAAATATTTGAGAGAAGCTCTGTTTTGGTAAACTTTGGCTTGTTACCAACTCAGAGAGTTACATTGTTATTTATAGATGAGTTCAATACACGTTCAGATACAAAATGACAAAATACAAAGTTAATATATTAAATGCAAAAGTAATTGAGACACATTAACTGCATCTGTTGTTGAGAGCACGAGGTTGTGCTGATGTGATGTGTAGGAGGAGGCAAGCCACCGTGAATCATGGAGCATGAAAAGGCAAGAGAGAAGCGACTGTTGTTGTAGGTGCCCGGGTGTACTCGGGGGTGGATTGCTCGGGTCTTGCTTGGATGTTGGCTGCCCGGGTGTACCCAGGCTTGTGGGTTTTGTAGGACAACCGGGTGTTGTTTTTTATCTCTAACATTTTCCTCTTGACTAATCAGCACACAAGTTAATTGAACCCCAATACACGCTACTAATGTTTGCAACTCTTTTGAGATTTTTTAGAGGGTAAAATTGAATCTATGCTTTGTTTAATTCTTAGAGGGTATAATTTAATCTATGCCTTCCACTAATACAAATCAAATCAAATAAGGAAACAAATAATACAAATCAAATAAGGAAATAAATATTCGTTTGGTAAAAAAAATTAAAAGTGCTTTTAAGGGCCTAAAAAGCCTAAAAATGGCCCAAAAAACACTTTTATCAAAAGCTTAAAATGAAGCTTTTGCCCAAAAACTATTTTTTTACTTAAAAACTTTACTTCTCAAACGCATTCTCAAACACGCTCTAAGTATCACATCAACAATATCAAAGTTTCCTACTAAGCCGAGTTTGGGCTTAGAGAGTGTGTGCAATTGTGACATGTGTCCTTAACCGGTCCTATTAGAAAGTAACTATAATTGTGACACGTGGCGTGTTAGATGTTAGCCTTTTAGTTAGACAATTAAAGCATGAGTTTTATTTTTAATGCATTGAATTGTCTAAATGAAGAAAACAAAAGCTCTTCAAATTCTCTCTTTATCTAATTTTCTTTTCATCTTCTACAATTTCGACATGTGGCGTTTTAGATGTTAGCCTTTTAGTTAGACAATTAAAACATGAGTTTTATTTGCAACGCATTGAATTGTCTAAATGAAGAAAACAAAAGGTTTTTAAATTCTTTATTTCTCTCTCTTTATCTAATTTTCTTTTCTTCATTGAATTGTCTAAATGAAGAAAATAAAAGGTTTTCAAATTCTTTATTTCTCTCTCTTTATCTAATTTTCTTTTCAACTTCTCTTGCTTTATGCCTAGAATTGCGACATGTGGCGTTTTAGATGTTAACCTTTTAGTTAGATAATTAAAACATAAGTGTTTTATTTGTAATGCATTGAATTGTCTAAATGAAGAAAACAAAAAAGCTTTTCAAATTCTCTCTTTCTCCCTCTTTATCTAATTTTCTTTTCATCTTCTAAAAAGTAACTACAATTGCGACACACGGCATTTTAGATGTTAGCCTTTTAATTAGACAATTAAAACATGAGTTTTATTTGTAATGCATTGAATTGTCTAAATAAAGAAAACAAAAGATTTTCAAATTCTTTATTTTTCTCTCTTTATCTAATTTTCTTTTTCATCTTCACTTGCATTTTTTTTTTCTCTTGATTTTTGCCTAGAATTGCGACATGTGGCGTTTTAGATGTTAGCTTTTTAGTGAGACAATTAAAAAATAAGGGTTTTATTTGTAATGCATTGAATTGTCTAATTGAAGAAAACAAAAGCTTTTCAAATTCTCACTTTCTCCCACTTTATCTAATTTTCTTTTCATCTTCTAGAAAGTAACAAGAATTGCGTTTTGGTGTTTTAGATGTTAGCCTTTTAGTTAGACAGTTAAAAGATGAGTTTTATTTGTAATGTATTGAATTGTCTAAATGAAAAAACAAAAGGTTTTCAAAATCTTTATTTCTCTCTTTTTATCTAATATTCTTTTCATCTTCACTTGCTTTTTTTTTTTTTTTTTTTTTTTTTTTTTTTTTTTTTTTTTTTTTTTTTTTTTTTTTTTTTTTTTTTTTTTTCTCTCTCTCTCTCTCTCTCTTGCTTTATGCCTAGAATTGCAACACGTGGCATTTTAGCTGTTAGCCTTTTAGTAAGATAATTAAAACGTAGGCGTTTTATTTGTACTGCATTGAATTGTCTAAATGAAGAAAAGAAAAGGTTTTCAAATTCTTTATTTCTCTCTCTTTATCTAATTTTCTTTATTTCTCTCTTTATCATATATATATATAAAAGCCAAGTTTTGGCTTAGAGAGTGCGTAAAATTGCGACACGTGTTCTTAACCAGTCCTATTAGAAAGTAACTACAATTGCGACACGTGGTGTTTTAGATGTTAGCCTTTTAGTTAGACAATTAAAACATGTGTTTTATTTGTAATGCATTGAATTGTTTAAATAAAGAAAACAAAAGGTTTTCAAATTCTTTATTTATTTAATTTTCTTTTCATCTTCACTTGCTTTATGTTTTTTTTTTGTTACCTAGAATTGTGACACGTGGCGTTTTAGATGTTAGCCTTTTAGTGAGATAATTAGAACATATTTATTTAGAATGCATTTAATTGATATCTTAATGAAGAAAACAAAAAGTTCTCTGTATTTAGTTTTCTTTTTATCTTCTCTTTCTTTATGTTTATATCTCAATGTGAGACAATTATATTGTATGTGTTTTATTTGTAATATATTGAATGGTCTTAATGAAGAAAACAAAAGGTTCACAAATTCTCTCTCTCTCTCTCTCTCTCTCTCTCTCTTTATTATTATTATTATTATTTTTATCTTCTCTTGCTTTCTCTTTATATTTCAATGTGAAAAGATGCGTGATAGATTTTTTCACATATCTATTTTTTTTTTCTAACTTATAATGAAAAATAAGATAGGATGCATTTAAGTTTTTAAATTAAATTAATTATAATGAAGAATTCCGCGCACAACGCGGGCTATGTGCTAGTTAAAATAAGAACTGGGTGTTTGAAATGGGAATTTGATGGCACCTAGATACTGAACTCAATAAAGCCTTCGATAATCTTCAACATTGCTACAGAATAAAGCCTTTTATAATCTTCTACTTGCGAGTCCCACATGAAGGTGACTTGGTAATCCAATTAGTCTTACGTGAATAGAGTCCTGCATGGAGAGGAATTTATTCAGCTGATATCTTCCGTAGCTCAATTGAGGACTTCTTCTGTCATCAATTATCTATCATGTAATTATTCCATCTTCATTATCTGTTAGTAGTATTAGGATTATTTTACGCTCCTTTATGAATAAGCAGATAGCTATGTAAGCTATAATGTACTCCAAAAAATATCAATTTATCAATGAAAAGTTATACTTTTGGGGAAACTTCACTAACCCACTCTGAACTTTCGCGATTTTTGCAGACACCCCCAAATATTCAAAATCTTTCACTTTGGTGTATTGAACTTTCGTTTTTTTTTTTTTTTTCAAATAACAAATACCCTTCCGCCGTTAAATATTACAGTTAAATTAAATGAAAAAATGAGAAAAATAACTAAGGGTATTTTAGTAATTTTACACATTTTCGTTAAATTTAACAGAAAATCCTAACGAAAAGGGGGAAAGTGAAAGAAAATCAAAGTTTGATACACCAAAGTGAGAGATTTTAAATATTGGGGGCTGCCTGCAAAAACTACGAAAGTTCAAGGAGGGTTAGTGAAGTTTCCCCCATAATTTTTAAACTATGTGCTTGAGTGAGATGCTTGCTTTTATTTGAGATGAGATTTCTATGGTTGAGGTGTTTTTGTGTTCCCTGCTGAGATGCCATTCTTTTATTGGAAGGCACAAATAACTTAGTTTGTGACGATCTTTAATCTTTATAGAAGTTATTTCCTTTTCTTTTGGGTCTCTACCACCTCAAAGCACAAACCAAACGGAATCTTGACCTTGTTTAGCTGACCCTTTTTTCCTTGTTTGGCGGCCTACTGAATAATGGACCAGACTTTTGGTTGGTCAAAGGAAAAAAGGAGGTTGTACAGTGATGAGTGCCTAAAAGTGCTTATTTGGACCCCTTAATTTATATTTGTTAGGCTCTTAGCTTTGTTAATATCTAATATTTTTGTTATTTTAGTGTTTTAGTGTGTTGTAGGTCCTTGGTGCGAATTGTGGTTCAAAGGGGCGGAATTAAGCAAAGGTGGAATTTCAGCCTCTGCAAGTGCGGTAGTGCGTTCGAACGCAGAAGCCACGTTCGATTGCAAGCCTCGTCAGCCTGCGTTTCCTGCGTTGCCCTAGCCGGCCCTATCGTTCATCACTTCAACCTTGCGCCGTGGGCAGTTAAGTGTATTCGACCGCACTATGGTCGAACGCAATGCCTACACTCGAACGCACGCGGCACTGTGATGCAACTGCGACCGAACGTACATCACACGATCGAACGCATGCAGGATTGCGATCGAACGCACCCCTGACCTGGCAGCACACTAAATTTTGTCTATAAATAAGACCTCGTTGTATATTTTTCATTTCACGTTTGGGAGGCGCCTCTTGGGCCTCAAACCCTCTGTTTTCCACTGTAAAACCCTCATAAATTGTCATTTATTTATTTAATGTTTTATTTTACTTTTATTTAATCTCTTATTCTCTTCACTATGGATTTTTTTATATATATTCACGTTTAGTTCGTATTATTCTGTCGTTTAATTTTATGCTTATTCGTTTCAATGCATTTTAGTGACAAAAGTGTGTTGATTGTTGTTTGCAAATCGTTAAATGTTGACTTTCGTTGCAACCGGAGATACATCGGATGATTCATCTTCCGACCAATATCCGTTGTGACCTCTTAAAACAGTGTTTGCATTGATTAGTTCGATAAGATTTTGTAGCAACAATATGATACGCATATGTGCTTTATCGATAGATGGAAATATAAACAATGTGTTAGCGCTCAGAATATGCCTAGTAGCATAATCGTTATTGAGTATGAGCTAAGCATGTTTATATGTTAATTAATTTGTGGTGAGGTGGATTAGGGACCTTAGTCGTTTTTATTTCTTTATGCATTTAATCTAGTTTATTTTTACGCACGTTACCTGTTTGATTTTGGGACTAGGTTAAAATAGGATTAGTTTAGGCATTATAAAGTTGATTTTCACAAACACGATTCTCTGTGAGTTTGACACTCGCACTTGCACAACCACTTTATTACAAACGACTCGTGCAATTGACGAGTACTATATTTGGTATGACCAAATTTTGGCGCTATTGCCGGGGAGTCGTTGTTTTGTTTGAATTGATTTTTTTTTTTGCTTAGATTAATTTTATTTTTCTACTAGTTATTTTAATTGTGCATTTATTTTATTTATTTCGTGCTTTTGTATAGAAAAAAAAAAATCCAAAAAAATTTAGATTAGTGTTTGTTTTTGCATTTTTTTAGTTTAATTTCGGATTCTGGAAAAATCAGCCTGTGATAGTACGTTCGACTGTGCCTCTTTGCGTTCGAATTCACTTGAGTCTATTCCAGGTCAGTTGCATACCCGCGCTCGCCTAGTACGCTGCTGCGTGCGAGCGCGCGCCTCTGACAGAACCGCAGCATGCCGTTGCGAACGATCGCACCTCAGTTGTGATCGAACGTACGTGCACAATCTGCTACATTTCTGCGTATCTGCGTGTTTACGGTCGATTGTAGTGTCCTGTGTTCGAACGCACCTCAGCTGGCTGCACCAATAGACCCGAGGCAGTGTATGTGTCCAGTTTTCAATTTTATTTTATTTTATTTAATTATTGATTTGTTTGTTATTATTTATTTATTTGGCCTGTTTTTATTGATTTACTTGTTGTTGTTAGTTTTTGTTAGTTTATTACTATTTTTAGTTATTTAATTAGTTTATTGTTTTTGTTAGTTTATTTATTAGTTATTTGTTTAGTTTATTTTTTATTAGTTTTTGTTTATTTTATTTTATTTTTGTATATTGTTAATTGTTTCATGTGGAATATTTTGAACTATTTGGGTGAAGCATGAGTCTTCCGTTCGATTATTTTAAAGTTTTCCCTAATGGTAGGACACCAAATCCTACCAATTTTTACCCACATGAACTATGTTCACACTGCTCCAGCCCTTACCATAGTATAGGTGATTGTCCGCATTGGGGACAATTTTTCAACTTTTCACATGAGCAGTTGAACACCAGTTTCTCCAACCTTGGGTTTGAATCAGATTCAAATTTTTATAACCCGGACTGGAGCAACCATTCTGATTTTTCGTGGCAAGCTCATGCTGCGGAAAATTTTGCTCCCCAGGTTGACAAACTGCACCATCCTGATTATCTGCAGTTCGACAACCAATTTTCTTCCCATCCATTATATAACTATCCTCCTAAGCAATCTCCTTTGGAAGAAACGTTTAAAGAATTCATGAAACTAGTCAGTCAACCCACTATTCCTACGTCACAAGAACTATCATTAGACGCACTCGAGGAGTTTAGGAAAACAGTCAACCAACCTTGTCAAGAAATCATAGATGCCACTGTGTCAAACATTGAAGCAGTTGCAAGGTTGGAAGGACGGTTTGGCCATCTAGTTGCTGAATTCAACAGAATTGAGGAAGAAGAATTTCGAAGTCCGGAGATGGCAAGAGGGCAATATATGATTGATGAGGATTGCCCCAACGATCCTCATCATGAGCATGTCCAAGCCACCACCACATTCGAAAGTGAGGAAGTTGTAGGGAAAATTTTCTGTGAGCCAAGCCTTGAGGATTCTTTGGAAGAAAGCTTTGCTCAAGATGAGTTTGATTTGGACTTTGACATGGTACATGAGCAAGCTAAGGCTTTATTGGATCCCACTCCTAAGATGCGAACTGAGAATGGAGAAGAAGAAAATGAGGAGCAGATTGAGCCCCCGCCAGTTTCAAATTGGTCCAACTACAAGGAAGTGAGTACTGAAGCTCATTCCTTTGTCACAATCCCTCTCGAGACATATCATTCACCACAAGTTTCACCTTTTTAATGTCTCGAGGAGCTAGCTTATGTATAAATCTTTAAGGATTCACGCACACAAGATAAAAAATATAGAAATCGTGGTCCTAAGAGAATTTTTCAAAACAAGCTTTTAGGCTACATAAGATGGCGGAACATCCTTCTTGAGGGATATCCAATTCTTAAGAAGAAAGGGTGGAAGGGATTGGTTGGACACCCATATGAACGGGGAAGGTGCGATATGTTTTCTTTTTATTTTCCGCACTTTGATTTTTGTTATTTTCTTTTTGTTATTTTATTTTATTTTGGTTTTAACAGCAATTAACCTTTTGATGTTTGATCTTTGAGAAAAAAAAAATTGCTGTTAGTTTTTGACAGGTGTTTTGATGTTTAAGTTCGGGGGACGCTTTGGACTTTGCACATCTCGGTTCCTCATCCCACTATAATGTATTTCTTACCACATTGGGGACAATGTATCATTTAAGTTTGGGGGTGTGGACAAAAACTATGTCGGTTTGTTTTGTTTTATTTTTGCCTGTATATATTTGTTTTTGTCTGTATATAAAATTTTTTCTTTTTGTTTGTTGCTATGTTGTTGATTGGGCACCAATTTACATCATAACAGTGGATTGCATGTCATTGGTGTGTTTAACTTGTTTGAACATTGCATATAATTAGAAATCCCAGTTTTTGATTCATGTGTTGGATTAGAGAGACTTCACTTGTTTGATCGATATTTCACATGCACACTAGCATTAGGGTTTGTGAGGTATGAGATTTGACTTTGAAGTGTGTGTCTTGAGATTTCTAGGGTTGCGATGTGATGATGAAAACCTTGGCTTTTAATTAAAAAAAAAAATCAGAATAAGTCAAGCTTCTCATTGAGTAACCGGACCTCTTGCCTGGCTAAGCAATGAGTATTCGCGTCAAAAGATGAGAAATTCCAGCTAAAACATTGCATGGCTAGTTTAGGCTCCGTAACTCTTTTGACTTGAGTAATTAAGCTCTATGGATGTCTCTACATTTAGTGCCCTAAAACCGCCTGGTTTGGGAATCACTGGCCCAACGCTCGTTACATAGGTCATTTAGAAGTTTAAGGGAGTTAAACATTGCACAGCCTACCCAAAAAATTGCATCTTTCAATTCAAGCCTTGGTTGTATTTATCACATTGTTTTTCCTTTGAATTTTGGGATACACATCTTTTGAGAATAATTGAAACCCCATGATCTTATTGTTAGTTCACTTTGCACTTCTTAGAGCACATGTTGTCTCAATTTTCTAACCTTGAGTGAAATGATGTTTGGATGCTTGGATGATGTGGTTTGTATGTTCAACATGTTAAATTTGCTAATGATGTATGAACCATGTGTTTGTGTGTGAAGGGGTTTGTCCATTAATAATATAGTGCCAAATAATTGTTTGTGGGTGTCATTCCTGAAAAACCCTCACGAGACTTCACTCGTCCACTAGGGATGCCTAGTGGTTTAAAAGGCTTGTTGCATACGCTAAATGCAATCGTTTCTCCCACGAAAGCGGATTTATGTTTCGTGTTTTTTTTAATTGTGTTTTTCATTTTGTTTTGCTAAGGGACTAGCAAAATGTAAGTTTGGGAGTATTTGATGAGTGCCTAAAAGTGCTTATTTGGACATCTTAATTTATATTTGTTAGGCTCTTAGCTTTGTTAATATCTAATATTTTTGTTGTTTTAGTGTTTTAGTGTATTGTAAGTCCTTGGTGCGAATCAAATGGGCAGAATTAAGCAAAGATGAAACTTCAGCCTTTGCAAGTGCGATCGAACGCACGTAGTGCGTTCGAACGCACTACGGTCGAACGCAGAAGCCACGTTCGATCGCAAGCCTTGTCAGCCCGCGTTTCCCGCGTCGCCCTAGCCGGCCCTATCGTTCATCGCTTCAACCTTGCGCCGTGGGCTGTTAAGTGCCTTCGAATGCACTACGGTCGAACGCAACACCTACACTCGAACGCACGCAACACTGCGATGCAACTGCCACCGAACGTACAGCACACGATCGAACGCATGTAGGGTTGCGATTGAACGCACCCTTAACCTGGTAACACACTAAATTTTGTCTATAGATAAGACCTCATTGTATATGTTTCGTTTCATGTTTGGGAGGCGCCTCTAAGGCCTCAAAACCTCTGTTTTTCATTGTAAAGCCCTCATAAATTGTCATTTATTTATTTAGTGTTTTATTTTGCTTTTATTTAGTCTCTTATTCCCTTCACTATGGATTTGTTTATATATATTCACCTTTAATTCGTATTATTTTGTCGTTTAATTTTATGCTTGTTCATTTCAATGCATTTTAGTGACAAAAGTGTGTTGATTGTTGTTTGCAAATCGTTAAACGTCGACTTTCGTTGCAATCAGAGATACATCGGATGATTCGTCTTCGGACCAATATCCGTTGTGACTTCTTAAAACAGTGTTTGCATTGATTAGTTCGACAAGATTTTGTAGCAATAATAGGATACACATATGTGCTTTATCGATAGACGGAAATATGAACAATGTGTTAGCGCTCAGAATATGCCTAGTAGCATAATCGTTATTAAGTATGAGCTAAGCATATTTATATGTTAATTAATTTGTGGTGAGGTGGATTAGGGACCTTAGTCGTTTTTATTTCCTTATGCATTTAATCTAGTTTATTTTTATGCACGTTACCTGTTTAATTTTGGGACTAGGTTAAAATATGATTAGTTTAGGCATTATAAAGTTGATTTTCACAAACACGATTCTCTGTGGGTTTGACACTTGCACTTGCACAACCACTTTATTACAAACGACTCGTGCAATTGGCAAGTACTATATTTGATACGACCATACAAAGACAAAGTCAGGAAGCTTTATAGGGGAACAAAGCAATTTTTTTTTTTTTTTTTTTAACGTATAATGAATTGGTACTTTTTTCTATTTTTTTTCTTCTTTTTCCAATCACTGGTACTTAAATACAATGAGGAATTGAGCTTAAAATTGTGTCATATTCTCCAATTAAATATTTAAATTCTAACAAACAATATTTTCAATATTGAATAATCATAATATTCAAATTACAAGACCACTTAAATTAGTACCTCAAAATTCATTGGAATTCCTATTGAATTAGACAATCATGGCATTGTTATTAACAATAATTTTTTTTCATACCCCCGAACTTGAATCACACATTGTCCTTCTTGTGTAGAAATATCATACCAGTAGGGAATGAAAATCTGAGTGTGCCAAAGGTCATGGCGTCTTTCACAAATTTTTTATTCGCATATTGAGTTTATCCTAGTAACCTACGCAACAATTTTACTTCTGCCTTAAGTGCTTCGTTCTCATTCTCCCTCACATTAAGCCAAATTGCCAAATTTGAAAAATCCATCCTTGCAGCCATTATTTGAGCATCTTTATGAGCAATGAAATTTTCATCAATGGCAGCTGGTCTTGGCTGCCGATTGGGTGGCTGTGGACCAAGGCTAAGGTCAAGGTTGACGTTTGAATGAGGAGCAGAAGAAGAAGAAGATGCCACGAGGTGGTTTGCTTTTAAGAGAATAAGAGGATGAAGGAAGAATGGAATTTCAGGTCATAAGCAAAATGCGGGAGAAGAGTGTGAAAGAATCAATTTAAACACGGCATGCGTTTGAACAAGACACCCCGCATGAGACATACACCGACAAAAATTCGACCGCGCGATCCCAAAATCTGGAGCCTGAAGAGCGTGGGCGTCACCGTGCAAACACGTGTTAGGCACTGACGCCTCAAGGATAGTATTAAGAAAAGAGTCTTTGGGCCTAACTCAACCTAAAAGCTAGCTTATGGGTTGAGGTTTCCCCTCATTCTTATAAATGGCCAATCTCCTTTATACCCAAGCAATGTGGGACTTTCCCAACAGATCGAGACGATAACTGAAAAGAAAAAGAGAGAGAAAAAAAAAAAAAGCAGTGGAAAAAAATACAGCATACTATTCTTTAAAGTTACCCTCTTCCAAATCTCAAAAGAGTTGGCAAACATTATGATAGGTCACAATCAAAGTCAATAACGACAAATTAATAATCTCCACTTGGGGTGGGAGTAACCACAATACAAGTCTCCACTTAGGTTTGGAGGAATACCACAATACAAACACTTTCTTCTCTACTCTTCCTATTCTAATAACACAAATCATATATAAACTTAATACAACAACAATGACTTCTTTTACTAAATAAAATTACCCACGATCTAATTGAACTACCCACTTTTATTACCCACAATCTAAGTAAACTACCCACTTAGCTAAAGATATACCCACAACCTAAGTAAGCTACTCACTACCCATGTTAACAATTGAAACTAAGAACTACCACTCATATCTTATCCCATGATGATGAGGCGGATGTTGAGTCCTATGAAACACCATCACGATGTTGAGTTCTATGAGATACTATCACATTAAATTGTTTGCATGTATGGAATGACTTTCCAAAGAGAATTACATATTGGACATAAATTTCCTCCCCTAAAGCATCATACAAACATGGAGAAGAAAACTAGTTGAGCCAATAGAAGGCAAATCAGAAGCATATATAATTCTCTTATATGTGGTTAAGAAATGGCTAGTTTGACCATTTCTTAATACCTATCAGTACCAGAAGTCTAGCCACAGTCCAGGACATCCGGATTACTCTTGAGTCATTTCTTTTCGTTGGTCTTGACTACACAAGTAAATTGGACCTGCGTTGAACCAGGATTCACGCAACAAATGTTTGCAACTCTTTTGAGACTTAGAAGAGGGTAAATATTAGTATTTGAAGAATGGTATACATTTTTTCTCTGGTCTATCATCATGTTTTTCAAAAGAAAATAAGCATACAACCTCTTCTTTTCCTTCGACCAACGAAAAGTCTGGTCCATTATTCAGCTGGCCACCAAACAAGAAAAAAAGGTTCAATTAAATGAATAGAACAAAAATGAATAGAAAAATCGTCATTCATGTGTGTTCTTACCAAGCAAATTCATAGAATGATCATTAATTCTAACTTCTTATATTCTTGGTCAAAAAGATCCGTCATTCTATCGGGTCTTAGTTCTTTGGTGGGGTTAAGTTGTCTTATGGTTTGATAAATCCCAGCATCTGTAGTAATGGCACAAATAACTTGGTTTTCCTCCTCTACAGTAATGGCTGTAAAAAGGCTTTCAAGCTCCCATTGAAGGGAGGGGTTTGTAGTAGCAAAAAGATTGTTAAAATAATTCACGAAGTGATCTCCAATTCCCTTCCTATTATTAACCCAATTACCTTATCACTTTCGATACAATTAATAAAATTTGACTTCCTACGGATTATATTAGAAGCATGAAAATATTTGGTAATGAGGTCCTTACAGGTAAGTCAGGTTTCCCTTGATTTCTGCTTCCTTAAGATCTCCTCCTCCCTCTTGAGCTGTTCTTGAAGTTCAAACTGGAGGTTTACTTCCAGGTACAAATTCTCAGCCGTGGGGTTTCATTGATTGCTGCCACTAAGCTTCTGATTCTGCTTTGAAAACGGTGAAATTTTTCATTTGGAGATGTCATCAAGTTAAGAGCTTCGGATTGCTTGATTAAGGTTTCTATTTTTGGAGGGATGTACGAGATGAAAGACAAACTGAAGAACAGAACAACTGAACAAGGCCAGGGAAAGAAAAAGGTTACAGAGGTGGGACATTCTGGAAGAGAACTTCCACAGGCATTCATTTTGTAAATAGTAGAAAATGAAATAAGGCCAAAATACTTTCTAGTTTTTACAAGGTGCAACAGTGAAGAAAAAAAAGAAGAAAAAGAAAAAAAAAAAAAAAAAGGGGGGGGGGGGGGGGG
>CM017325.1:27343765-27375688 GCA_006937295.1 Carpinus fangiana
ACCTCTCGAGACCCTCTCGAGTATCCGAGGCCACGATCTCGGATAACTCCAAATGGGATCGAGGTTCAACACTTTGAACATTTCACAAGTGTTCAAACCCTCGAGACCCTCTCGAGTTTCCGAGGCCACGATCTCGGATAACTCCAAATGGGATCGAGGCTCAACACTTGGAACATTTCACAAGTGTTCAACCTCTCGAGACCCTCTCGAGTATCCGAGGCCACAATCTCGGATAACTCCAAATGGGATCGAGGCTCAACACTTGGGAACATTTCACAAGTGTTCAATCTCTCGAGACCCTCTCGAGTATCCGAGGCCACGTTCTCGGATAACTCCAAATGAGATCAAGGCCTAACACTCGCAGACATAACAATGCAAAAAGTGGAAAGAAAGGCAGATATAACAATATAGAAATTCGAAAGAAAGGTATTCATTAACGTTTTATTGATGAATGTCTATACAAAAGAATAGTCGTGGAAATTACAATATAAAAAAAATCATTATCTATACTATATCTACAAATCCCCTTGGGGAGCAACAGGGGGGTCTTGATCAACAGAAGAAGCCTCAGCATTCTCGGATGCCTCCCTAGCTTCTTCATCCTGAGCAGCCTCGGGCCCAGGGGCTGGCGGTTGATAGTCGAATTCATTAATGCCAGCAGCGTCGGGCATCTCTTCTCTTCCCAAGGAGACTAGACGAAGCATGGCCTCAGTGGTGCAGGGTATGTTCTCGATATTCACAGAGTTTAGATCCACTCTCTGAGCTGGGTCCCTCCACCAAGTCCTGAACGTCTCGAACCCAAGGTGAATCCCGTCGGCCCAGGCGGCATCCCTTATCCTTGAAGCAAAGGACAACTGATGTAGATAGTTGGCCGCTTTCGCTTGGGCCTCCTTCAGCTCGAGCCTCTGCTTCTTGTGCTTGTCCGAGAAGTACTTATACCTCTCCTCGGCGACAAGCCTGCCCTTCGAGACCCTATCAACCATGGAACGGCTCTCCTGCAGCTGTTCGGTGGTCTCAGCATGCTTCTCCTCGAGCTGCCCTAACTCCTCTTTTAAGATGGAGTGGTCCTCCTGGAGCTCCGCATACTCCGCCTGCAAGGCAGTATGGCTCTCTTGAAGAGCCGAATGTCTAACCCTGAGGCCCTCAAGCTCCTCGGACATGGCGGCAAGCTCGGTTCTGGCCCGGTCCCTGGCCATGGAGGCCTCGGAAGCCTCGCACTCCATTACCTTCGAGTGCTCCCCTAACACCCGAAGGTCGTCCTCGTGCTTGGCGACCACCGCCTTAAGCTTGGCGTTCTCCTCTTCAGCCTCTGCCAGCTTCTTCCTCAGGTCCTCTGCACCGCCGTCGTCCGTCGAGACCTTCCTGAAGTAGCAGTACAGGATGGTCGACCTGAGGAAGGCCTACAAGTAATAAAAGTGGTGTTAAACCTAAACAAGAGACAAAAATAATAATACCATGGCAAAACACTTACCAAGAACTGCATGGTCAACATCTCTTCTGCCATGCCTCGGGCCGAGACGTCACACCCCTTCAGCTGGAGCTTCTCGTGGTCGACCATATCCACCACGGCCTTGAAGGGATTTCCCTTCAAGTCTCCTCCAATCTTCGCCAGCTTCCCTCTGAAGGTCCAGTTGGCCCCTTCTGGCTGAATCTCGGCCGTGCTCTCGGAGGACCCAGAAGCCTCGGACGCACCCTCAGCTCGAGGCCTCTTCAGAGCAGAGGCCTCCTCCGCCTTGTCAAGACTCGGACACCTTGGCCTTTTTGGAGTCGGAGCACGAAAAGAGGCCCCTTGCTCAGGGATTGGAGACAAGGGCTGTTGGGGGGTCCTTAGAGCGACCATGTTGGAAGGCCCCATGTTGTCATCCCCTATCCCGACGGACTTATCTGACTCTGCATAGATGTCCTCCAGGATATGCTGGATGTTCGAGCCCAAGGGATTATTCACCCCATAAGGGATTGGCCCCTCAGGCACTTGCAGAGGCTCCTCGGCTTGTCCCATTATGTTCACTGGGACAGCGAGGACAGGCTCATTTGCCAGGAACGCAGCTACCTCTTATGCTCGAGGCACAAAAGGAGAGGCACTTGACTCCTTCGAGCTGCTAGAAAACCCGTCACGTTGTTTGTCTTGACGATCGGAGCGGCGGTCTCGGCCACGAGAGCTGCTGGCTTAACCACGGGAGCTGCTGGCTCAACCATTGGAGCTGCCGGCTCAGCCCCAACAACCAGCTTCTTCTTTCGGACAAGAGGCACCTCGATTACCTCGATGTCTGACTCCTCTTCGGCGACAGGTATGGGCTTCCGGCTTACATTGACCGGCTCCTCACCCTCCGAGTCGTCCTCGTCAGCCAGCTTCAAGACCCTGGCCACCTTGGGAGGGTCCCTAGCCTTCCTCTTCTCCGCCAACGAGCTCTTCCTGGGTGGAGACGCGATTGGTAAGGTTGGCGGAGCGGGAGGCCTTGGCTCTCTAATCTTGAAGTCTCCCCTAGTTTGAATGGGGTAGACGGCCTTTTTGGGCTTCTCGGGCTCGATCAAGATGCCCTTGCCCTTGTCAGGCCTTGTACTTCTGCCCTTCTCGGCCCCTTTGGCTGGGTCTTTCCGAGGAGTATTACCCCGAGTATTCGCAGCCGGAGGACCAGGGTTGGCAGGACCCGTAAGAACTCCTCTCTCAGCGCCACCGCCACATGTCCGGCAGGCGCGCGCATAAACCATCTCCATAAGCCTCGGCATCGTGCCTAGCACGGCGTAGTTGAGGCAGGAGGGGTGTTTTCGAGTCCACTGAAGGACATCGTTAACCCGAGCCACTTCCTTTGGCGTCAGGTGCGGTTCTTGAGAACCCTTCTCGGAAAGAACGTTCACGTCCCGAGGAACTCTGATGTTGGTGGCCTTCTCTGTAGGGGCAAACTCCCACTGCCCCGAGGCGAAGAAGTACTTGTTCTTCCATCCTCGATTGCTGGAGTACTTAGTCTCCAGAAGTATTAGCTTACCCTTACGAGTCTGAATGTTGTAGACTCCGCCTCCTGGGTTTTTATGGACGCGGTGTAGAAAAAGAAACTCCCTCACCGTTAGCTGATGCTCCTTGCCCAACGCGAGGGGCCACAACACCATGCAGCCGTAGAGGTACCTCCACGCGTTTGGAGCAAGCTAGTGGGGAGCCAAGTCCAGATAATGGAGCAGCTCTCGGACCATGGGGAGAAAGGGAAGGTGAAAGCCTGCCCGAAACATCGCCTCGTACACACATATCTCGTGGCGATCCGTACGAGCGATGGCGCCTTCCTTTTTATCGTCGAAACGTAGAGAAATGTATGGTGGGATGAAGCACTCCCTCCGAATCCGACGTTCGTCAGCTCGGGATAGTTTGCTGTCCCATGTGGCAGGGTGGGAGTCACTGAGCCCGTCGGAATCTTCACCGCCTTTCGTCATTCTGTTGAGGAAAGTTTGCAAAGAAGAAGACAACGAAGGGAAGTAGAATAGATGCCTCAAAGAAAACGGAGAAACTTGCAACAAAGAAAAGTAAATGAAAAAATTTTGAGGTTGGAGAATTTATAGATGGAGCAGAGAAGACGAGACGTCGGCGCGGTTTAAGAGGAGGCAGCGAAGGGACGTACCTCGAATCCCTGAAAAAACGGTTCGAATCCTCGACGGCGATTCAGTTTTTAAGACTGACAACTGTCAGCCGCTCGAGCAACCACTGACAGCTCGACACGCGGCACAACCTCGAAAATTGAATCACCGCATTTAATGCTCGGCGCCTCCTCAAACCTAAGCGTCTCAAGCATTTTTGGCGGGAATCTTCAAAAAAAAAAAAAATGTTGAGGATTATTTTGAAATTCAACTGTTCCTTACCTGTGTTGATTCATTCTTTTGAAACTTTTTGAATTTCCATAGTCCTCCAGACAAGGAAATTGGGGGGTAACTGTTGGGTCATGAATCAACTCCGCAGAACCATCCCAACGTTTACTAGGCCCAATGAAGGCCCATGTCCTTAAAGCCCAAGAGCGTCTCAAGGCTCGAGAGCCCAAGAGCGTCTCGAGCCTCGAGAGCCCAGGCAGGCCTCGAGAACCCGAGAACGCCTCGAACAGGCAAGAAGGCCTCAGGCCTCGATCATCCGAGAACCGCCTCGGACCTCGACCACCATATACCTTCGATACTTTGAGATTAAGGCTTCCGAAGCCCGAAAAGCTAGGGATCAGGAGATTAAATTCAAAGATCCTATCTTATCCGTCCCATTCAAATGCCAAGTACCTAAAAGTACGAAACCAGATATATTATCTACAAGCATTCAAAATTCTAGATGCCATAACAACCAAATCCTATCTCGATCTCGTCAGATCTTAATACGGATAACTACCCAAATCCCTGATAACAAACTGCTTCGCAGAAAATCAGGGAAGAGTCAGTCATTGACAAGGGAACAATCACTCCACGCCTATATAATGCAAGTCACCTCCACATGTTCTGGTAACGCAACTCTAGCACTCTTTAAGCTTCTGTTGTTTTCTCATTATCTCAAAAGCAAACACTGACTTAGGCATCGGAGTGTCCCCGCCGGCTCACCCCCGGTCTCTTCGATCCTATTCTTTTCTTTGTTGTGCAGGCAAAGTCAAACTTGGATTACTTTCATCAGGAGATCAGCAAGCGTGCCACGTCACCAATCGGAAACTGTGTATCAATAAAGTCCTTCCACAATTATTGACCGTGTTGTTTCCTGTTGCTCTATATTTGCTATTGGAGGATCTTTTCGAGCTTTAGGATGCTAAGCTTGCTTCAGCCACGAGAGAGCAGCAGCACCGAGCCTTGGAATTTTGGGAAAAGAACTGGGTACTAAGAAACCTGTCTGTTTTCTACTATAGCAAGCATTCTTTTATCCTTTTCCATTATGTACTCCAGTATCTCATTAAAATCTTAATAATGTATTTGTGTCTGTTTAACTTCACTCAGCACTCAGGTGTACCACTTAAAATAAAGCGCCTTGCCCCTGATCCTGAGAGATTCATCTGGGCAGTGGGTATAGCACAATCATGATGCATTAACATGCAATTGAGGATTGGTGCACTCGTCCAAGATTCAAATATGTTAATCCCTTATGCTGGTAACCTTTTATTCCTGTAAATTCTGCTAATCATATTGTCTAATAATGGTATATTGCAAAGATAAAACCATGCAGTGTCGGAATATACTAAATTTTCATTGCAAAGAAAAAAGAAGTAATGTAATTTTCTGGCAATGGGGATAGATTATGTGAGAGGGTTTATGTATTTTTTCTTTTTAAGGGATTTCGATATGCAAGTTATGGATATAGGTTTATGTTCTTACCTGGTTTGACCCTAGGCTCTGTATCTTTGACTTTATGTATTGAATTATTTCTACTTCATTCCTTTTGGTTCCCTTAAATTACTATTAGGTTTTCCTTAGAATAGTTTCCCGTTTGTATGCCTGTCTGATAGAAGAAATTCATAGTAAATGAAGCTGCCGAGGTAGAAATCCTCCTGTAAATTACTATATGTTTCTCTGAAATAGATAATTGCTAGACTTGCCTTTAGGGTGCATTTCGATGTTGCTGTGTAATATAAGGTGTATTTGGTAGTGTTCTAGTTGCAATTTTCTTTCAATAAAAGTTTCATCGTGATAAAACCCATAAAGAATTTTTGGTTTCCCTAGTTGTTTGGTCTCATTAGAAACTGGAATCCACCAACTATCCAAGGTTAGGGATTTTAACAGATATAGAATATTTGTCCCCTGTCTAGTGATAAAAGAGCTCTAAGAAGAAAAGGATTTGATAGTGAAGATCTTAACAGGAAACTTTTTCTTGCAACATATGTCAAATAGGACATGCTATCAGGGTCCCACTAATGACCAAATACTTTTTAGTGGAGAATTGTGTCATTATAGATCAGTCTAACCAAGTATAAAAGTAAGGCTAAAATATAAATTTGTCCCTCTAAGTTTGTGTGTGTTGTCAATTTAGTCATTGTATTTCTAATTTAGTCTCTGAAGTTCAGATTGCATTCAATGTATTCCTTCCGTCCATATCCGTCCCGTCAGTGTCACTGGAGTCCAGATGATCACCAAAATGACATCATACCATTTGCAATTTATCTAAAATACCAACCTCAAATACACCCTCGACTTTGTTTTCAAAACCTATTCCCAGTCTTTTATCTTTTATTATTGGATTTGGTGAGTTAGGTATTAGTGAGCCATAAGAAGCTGAGATTGGGAGTTTGGGGTGATCCTTTCTTCTGTATTGAGGATCATCAAAATAAGCAAGAATACTCTTTTTGCGAAAAATGCCCTTTAGGGGTATTTCAATCGAAATACCGGAAGGAAGAAATAGCTCTTTTTCTCATTCTTGAATCAATTGGAATGGAATGATGAATCTATTTCTTCGTCTCTTTGCCAATAAATCAGAATTTCCGTAGAGAATAGTAGGATATATGAGATTACAACGCCCTGTACATATGATTCGATTAAGTTCTAAATAATCAAGAATCCCGCTTTCTTTTTCTTTTTTTTACCAAAAAGATCTTAGCTAAAGAATTTTTGTATTACTTGATTATTATTTCCTGAAAGACTAGAAATAGATCTTCCTTCAACAGAAAGAGAATGAACTTCCATGGTGGCCATGAAGGCATGGACCCACTCATTTCATTCCTTGATTGTGTTGGTGCTTGGCTACAGAATCAAGAGCTGGAGTTGAGAGTTACACTCTCACTGGACTGCATCATCTCCCTTGTTCAAAGATCACATGTCTTACAACAATTTTTTTTTTTTTTTTTTTTTTGTCTTTATAAGTAATCGAAATATCAATAAAAGCATAAGGTGCTCTCAAGTACACATGAGTATACAAGAGAAACACGTGTCTCACAGCACTAACAAAACTCATGTTGACGGAGCTGAACAAAGGGATCATATTGAATGCAATGAGGAACTCTAAGGACTAAATGGATCAAATTAAAAACAGAGGGATGAACACAATACAAGCAAACTTGGATGGATCATTTTGGATTTTTGCCCAAAAATAGTGTTGTACATTCAATACTACTTTTGTAGAAGACTACGGGGAGACATGATAGAAAATGTTCTAGTGCAAATTAAAGTTTTGACATCACTTCCAAAGCCAGAAGTGCGATGACTCATTTTAGGATCAATTTATATTTGTTTCACTCCTTTTATGGAGTCTTAACTGTTCTCACACTTTATATGTTTTTATATTTGTTGTGTAAGTTGGTTAGTTTTTCGTTATATATATGTTTGATAAACTTGCTCATATTTCTGCCAGCCATGCTAAACCATTCCTTTTAGCCAAATTGTTTTTTCCACTGGCGTTTTAAGGATCGAATGCTTGAAGTGATGATAAATGCTGGACAAAGGATTAAAAAAGGAGATCCGGTAATGTTGTTTATGCTTATCAAATGCATGTTAGAAAATACTTTTATTATGTAATAAATAAACAATACTATCGATAGTCTAGATTATGCAAAAATGACAATAATAATGATAGTCTTTATTTCCTGTGAGCCTTTACGTAGTGTCATAAACCCATTTGTAGCTGTAATTGAGTGGCAAAGAATTTCTTTCTCTAGTTTGAAACCAAACAAAGAAGTTCCAACCACTGTCGAAAATTTGTTGTTTATAGATTGCACCACTGAACTGCACTTATTGAGTAGCTACTGGAGGCCAATAGAGTATTTGATTATCTGTTTTTTTATTCACTAACTCACTGTATGTATATGGTACCTGTTTCTTTATATTATCCGTTTGTGACATGACTTTGGTGATCTTAATTTAAATTTGTTAAATTTTTATTTTCAATCCTTATGCTATAAATGAGAGCAAAACCACTATCATAAAAAGATGAATCTTCTTTCAACATGAAAAACCCTATGCAGACTCCAAACAAATGTTTATCACAATTTATACGGAATTAAACTATGAAGCAATAAACAATTAAATCAACAAAATATCAAAACCAATAAAGAAGCAGACACAGATATTTTGGTTACGAAGATGAAACCAATTAGAGCACTTCTCTAATTGTAAAACCTCTCCGGGACAGCCAAACCAAGGAAATCACTATCAAAAGATTATCCAGAGATTACAGACACTAGGAAACACTTACAACCCTTTGCAAGACATCGGCTTTGTAAGATCGACAAGCCTCCAACTCGTCTCCTTGCTCACAATCTTCTTCAACGTGATTCTCCTTTATCGGACCCTTCCGATAGACTTCTCAATGACGCTCACAAATAATTCACAAAGAATAAAACTCTAAGAGAGAGAAAACAACGCTCAATATCAAAGGCTCTCTTAGCACACGACGGTGAATTCTAAAGTTCAGAATTCGTAACCTAAACAGATCTGTAGAGATCTATTTATAACACCTAAAAACTCCTAGTCTAACTGGAACTCAAATACAATGTATTTTAGACCTAGAAGCTACGGGCCGTCCGGACGGTAAATTTACCGTCCGGACGGGCTACTTAAATAACACGTGGAAAGTGAAATTTAACATGGTCCGTCCGGACGGGAGAATTGGCCTTCCGGACGGTTCTAGGGCAACATCGCTTTCTCCAGTCTTTTGGTGCGACGCGTTCGAAGGCGTCCGGACGGGCTACGAATGAGATGCGAACGGAGCTCTCGGGATTTAGTACTGGAACTGCATCACGTCCGGACAGCTATGAATCCCGTCCGAACGCTTGTACTAGCTTGGCTCTTTTCTTTCCATTTTGCTCACGAACATTAGCCAATACTTGAAACTAACACAACAGAATCTCTACAGAAACAGCATAATAACATATCGCCAAGATGATCACATTCACAACAACGAAAATGAAGATAATTTTGGGTACATGAGAAAGGATCAAGCTAAAAACTAATCTTTTTTCTTTTCCGACTGGGAAGAATCCTCAGCTTGATTTGTGGACCAACTGACACTAGCTTTGGCTTCAGCAAGGAATGCAGGATCCGGCTCATGTTTATATGATGGTTCCTTCATCACCATATACATATATAATGCAATAACCACGTTGACTGAGATGACAGCAAGGAAGCCACTCACCAGTGTCAAAGAATAGGGAGACAAATGGGCTAAATCTGTTCAAGATAATTAAATACTGATTGAGGTCAACTGACTGTAACGCCTAGAAAAAGAAACTCCAAAATCTGATCAAGTTAAACCAACGCACATTGAAAATGAATATGAAAATGACATTTTGCTCCCTGAAAGAAAGGAGAAGAAATTTCATCCAAACAAAAGTCTAAAAGCTACGCTTGGCCGCGGAACAGTTCAGCTAGCAATGTCTTAATGGTCACAAGACCATATTTACAACTTGCCTGAAAGAGGCTCTGGGCAGCCTTTAAAAGTCATATAAATGGCTTGCATTGGCCACTGTAACTAGCAATTTTCCTAGTGATCATAAAATGAGATGTGACTTGCTAAAACTTTATTGTGGCAGATACTTACCAAAGCTTTTTTGTTTTTTACCAAACTATTTGAAGCTGAAGTCCCACGATAAATTACCAACATTCCAAGGCAGATTCAACATATTTGCATACTCAATTTAATCATGTTTCCTTGTTAAATATGTTGGCAAGCCAACAGCACCATAAGTGCACTTGCCAATTATAGGCATTCGTTGATTTATCTCAACTAGGACTCTTAAGCTTCCAAGCAAGTACCTTTTAACAACATGGAAAATAAATAAATAAATAAATTTCTGAAATGTAATTCCTTTACTCTAAAAGATAACAGATAATAGAAATCTATATACATTGTAATTAACTTAGCCACATTAGAAAACTAAAATGTATGGTTTAAACATTAACACAAGAGAATCTTACCAGGAAGCAAATTATGGTTAAAACCATATAAAATTGCAACAGGAACATTCGACATAAACATTGACGCAAAGAAAAACTTCTTTATCACTCCACCCATTGTTGCATACAACCTAGAAAGAATAAAGAACAAGCACTAATGTCACCAAGAATATCTGTAAACATGCTTTGCTCAAAGAAACAAATGATTGTAGAAACATGTATGCTAGTTGGAAACAAATAAATCAATTTTTAAAATAATTTGTTGGGCCTTCCTTAGTTTAATAACATCCCCATATTTTAACAACTGACCTTGTATAAATGATTCATCGAACAGGTGGGATGTAAATTCTAAAAATTAGCACTTTAAAGCAGAGTCGAATTTAACGAACAGATGAAAAGAAATAGATCCCAAATTACCGTATGACATGGTGGTTTCGGCTATGGAAAATGGTCTGCGGAACTGAGTCAAAAACCCAAAAATGGAATTTTGGTTGTCGAGTTAACTCAGCTCTTGAACTTGAAAGAGAGAGACCTGGTGGTGGCAATTAGGCTGTAACTCGTGCCAAAGGGTAGCCGAAACCCAAGCTGAAATTACAAGTTTCCCAAGTGATATGATCCTCTTGATCTTACTTGACAACAATATCCACAAATCAACTCAGCTTAGAACTAGAGGATCGTCCAGGTGCTATGGCTGGAATTGAGTCTAGCAGTAAATTCCTAATGCGATGTCTCATAAAGGGTCTAGCCAGTAAAAGGATCTTCCTCCAATCCCTTGAACGTTCAGTTGGAATTGATACTATCCAAAAATTCTCCCTGATTTTTTTCGTCCTGTTTCTTCAATTCAAGCGATTCAGCCAACTTTGAATGACGGGGGCAACATCTATGGGTTAATGTACCCAATGTTAATTCAATTGGCACTCTTGTGACATGGAGGTTCATACCTTGTCTTTCAGTGAACTGCGTGGCAGTTGGTCCTCCAAGACTCACCCTTGCAGACGCTCCAACAAATCCGAGTTAATGAGCTTGTATATTTGATATCGTGCTGAGCTTGTGGACCTGATCGGATGAAGATTCTTTACAACAAACACCAACATGATCACTGCGGGTTGTGATGATTATCCTGCTTCCTCTGTTATTGCATGGTAAAGCGTGTTTCACAATTTCCCAAAACTGTAACTTCCAGACGTCATCCAAAACCACAACATACTTCTTTTGCTCAAAATATTGCCTCAGCTGGCTAATTAGTGTAATTTCGTCCATCATGTCTATTTCCCCTGGAGCCAATTTTTTTGCCTCGTGGATTTGCTCTGTCGTGGCCATGAGTATCTTCTTTATGTTGACATGTTGTATGATTGAGAATTTGAGACACAGTGATCCAAACTCGGCAATCAAAGTTTCCCTTCACTGAGTCATTCTCATATACTTTCTTGGCAAGAGTGGTCTTACCAATCCCGCCCATGCCTACCACTGAAATCACTGAGCGCCTAGTTGCTCCCCTTAGCATCCAGCTTACAAGTTCATCCCTTGTAGATTCAATACCCACAACTTCACCTTCTTCAATGAAAAGGGAACCCACTCGAGGGTCATGCCCTGTGGCATTTGTTGCTCCACCACACGATCCTTGCTCTAAGGAATTTATACCATATCTTTCCCTTCGTTCCTTGATTTTTCGGACTGATGTTTTGATATCTTGAATCTTGATGGCTATATCATGATGCGGTTTTAGTTTTTCAACAAGCAACCAATTTTGTGGAGGAAAGCAACAAAGCCATGCCTTTGACGATGCTGTGCTACACGAAGAATGTATTCATCTAGAACATCTTCAATATGAAAGGCTGACTCCCTCACTTGTTTCACCCACACTTTCATGCCATCTTGGAGGTCTCCTCCTTTCTTGGCCCTTCCATCGACGTCTTTCAGGAAACACATGATGCTCTCTAGTTCATCACTAATACCCACAACTTCCCTGTGGACACTGTTAAGCAGTTTTGCTTCTTGAACAAGCAGCTGAACCAACTTTTCAATGAGGAGGGTCACAGCTATCTCTACCATTGTTTCCTGTCTTCTAAATCTAGTTAATGATACCGTTGGCATTAGCAATGAATTTTGCTTTAACTATATATTCCGCATTAGAAAGCGGAATGAAGTTTTTCTTGTATACTTCATGCGTACCTAGAGTAGCTTATGCTTTAATGATATTTGGATTACTTTTATGAAAGTGGAATGGAGCTCTCCTGGTAATGCTTGTCATTTACTTCTTGTTGTCTCAGCTAGTTTCTTTTACTATATATTTATGCTGCTTGAAAGACTTGCAGTTTATTCGTTCTCCTGGAAGGTGACTTCCCCACAAAAGAGGACTTGCTTGTTTTAACAATATAAAATCAAATATGCAAACGTCAACAATATATGTATGATATTTTCAGATGGAGTTTGAACAAAAGCAAGCATCTCACTCAAGCACATAGTTTAAAAATTATAACTCTTCATTGATCAATTTATATTTTTGGGAGTACATTACAGCTTATATAGCTATCTGCTTATTCATAAAGGAGCGTAAATAATCCTAATACTACTAACAGATAATGAAGGTGGAATAATTACATGATAGATAATTGATGATAGAAGAAGTCCTCAATTGAGCTACCGAAGTGATCGATCAGCTGAATATATTCCCCTCCAGGCAGGACTCTATTCACGTAAGACTAGTTGGATTACCAAGTCACCTTCATGTGGGATTCCCAGGTAGGAATCCTGGTACCAGCAAATTTGTAGATTTGTAGACCTTGCAGAATCATAGAAGCAACGAACTGAAATAAATGCAAACAATGTGGATGTAGCCTGTACTCTGTCATACTCCTGCATCACTCACACTTGCAAACGCTCCAACAAGTCTGATTCACCCAGCTTGTATATTTGATATCGTTCTCCTTTAATCCTATAGCCGAAACGGATAGTAGTTACCTTCTTGACTTTCCAATAATCTTTGCCTCTCTGTGGCTGCAAACATAGCACAAATTCTCTCTGCATTTCATAGAAGTCGAGAATCTTTAGACTTTTCAGGTGTTGGATTCCAGAGGGTACCTCCTTCATTAGCGGACATGGCCCAATCTCTAGTTGCTCAAGAACAGGCAATGATCCTCGGTCTATTTCCACCATCTTTAATTTGTTCAACTTTTTCAGTGTGAGCTTTTTAAGCTTTTGAAAACCGTCCTCCTCAAAATGCAGCCGTTCACCATCATACCCCTGATGAAGGCTAAGATTAATTAAATTAGGCAAAGTCTGGACACAAATCAGTGGATCTTCCACTAAAAATGAGAAACATAAGCCTAATGTGACCAGATTATGAAGCCCTGAAATCCAGTTGGGCAACCTCTCCAACCGCCCCCTTAGAAAGATATGTTCTAAAAATTGAGGCGGCGATGACATTGATTGCAAATCTAAAATTTCTTCTTCGTTGATTGAGCTTATAACCAAAACCTTAAGTTGGACCATATTTTGTAGGGAGGCACACAAATCCATCCCATTTTCTGCCGCCATATTTGAAATGCCAAGCATCCTCAACTGGCTCAACTTTCCCAGCTCTGTGAATAGACCAACACCTTGATGATTTGCCTCTACAAGTGACAACGTCTGCAAGTCACTTAAACACCCAACCCCATCATGTACTTTTACTCCTTGCATTGCATACAAACTACTTTCAATTTCAAAGTCATGAGAATGGGCCAAAATATGTCTCAGTTTATGAAGCCTAAATATCTCAATTGGTAGCTCACGCACTGCAGTTTCCATGACATTTAGAGTCTGTAGGTTTTGTAGCCTACCCATTGACTTTGGAAGTATCTTCACTTTTGTTCTCCTCAAACTTAAGTACTTCAAATGGAATAAATTCCCCACTTCTTGAGGAAGATAATCAATAGGAGCATCTTCAAAATCTAATACTTTCAAAAGCTTGAACTTTTTGAACAATTTAACTATGAAAGACCTAGGCATTTCATTAATGTTGAAGAGAAAAATAGAACGAACACGAGAGTACTCACTTGTCTCAAAAACAATTTCTCTAGCATCGTGGATTGATAGGCTCCGACTTTTACCATGGAAAGTAGTATCACTTACTTCCATAACTTGAGAGAAATTCAACTCTCCAGCCTTCGATAGGATTGTTTCATGCAGCAGATCATGGATTCTATACTTTCTGAATATCTCATAATCAAGCTCCCCAAATGAAACTTGAACCAAGTTTCTGTGGATGAGCTCCATTAAGTATTCTTCAGCTACGTCTTCCAATGCTTTTCCCTTCTTTCCTTTTATGAAGCCCCCGGCTACCCATAGCCAAAGTAATCTTGTACATGTGATTGAGTAGTCCTCTGGAAAAATGCTGAAGTACAAGTAGCAAGACTTTAGGTAGCACGGAAGATCATGATAACTAAGAGAGAGAATTTTTGTTACACTTGTAAGGTGTGGATTACATTCTAGCTCAGAACTGAGGCTATCATGCAACTTTTTCCATTCTAATGGCACCTTTTCCTTTGTTGACAGAAGACCACCTATGGCAACAATTGCAAGTGGTAGGCCTTCACATTTTTTGACAATGTCCATCGATAGTTTCACCAACTCTTTGGGACAACACCTTTGAAACTCAAACTGGAATGCCTTACTACAAAACAATTCCCAAGCCTTGTCTTGAGACAGAGGTTGTAGCTTGTGGACCTGATCGAATAAAGATTCTTTACAAGAAACACCAATGAGATCACTGCGTGTTGTGATAATAATCCTGCTTCCTCTGTCATTGCATGGTAAAGCATGTTTCACAATTTCCCAGAACTCTATCTTCCAAACATCATCAAAAACCACAACATACCTCTTTTGCTGTAAACATTTCCTCAACTGGCTAATTAGTGTGATATCGTCTATCATGTCTATTAGCCTTGGAGCCATTTCATTTTCACAGTAGATTTGCTTTGTCATGGACATAAGTATCTTCTGGATGTTGTATGACTGAGACACTGTGATCCAAACACGATAGTCAAAATGTCTTTTCACTAATTCATTCTCATATACTTTATTAGCAAGAGTTGTCTTACCAATTCCGCCCATGCCTACAATTGAAATCACAGAGCGTTTAGATGCTTCCCCCACCAACCAACTTACAAGCTCATCCCTCGTATACTCAATGCCCACAACTTCATCTTCCTTAATGAAAAGTGAACCCACTCTAGGGTCATGCCATGTAACATTGGATTCACTGCTACTTGATCCTTGCTCTACGAAACGAAAACCATATCTTTCACTTCTTTCTTTGATTTCACGGACTGATATTTTGATATCTTGAATCTTGGTAGCTACGTCATGACGTGGTTTTAGTTTTTTGAATATGTGGCCAATTTTATGGAGAAAACCAATAAGACTTTGCTGATGACGATGTTGTGCCACGTGAAGAACATATTCATCTATTACGTCTTCTATATGGTAGGCTGCTTCTCTCACTTGTTTCACCCACATCTTGACACCATCTTGGAGGTTTCCTTTTTCTGCATCTTTGAGGAAACATTGGATGCTCTCTAGTTCATGTCTAATGTCCGCAACTTCTTGATGGACTCCCTTTAGCAATTTTGATTCATGAACGATCAGCTGAACCAACTTGTCGATGACAAGGGTCACAGCGGTTTCTGTCATGGTTTCCTCTCTGATCTTCACCTGGTGAATGATATTGTCACAGTTAGAAAGGAATTTGGGCTGACTAACACATCCCAAGCGCAAAGCAAGACATGACACTTACTAAGAACTGCTTTTGTTTTTTATAAGAAATCAAAATATCATTAAAAACTGAAAGACAAATGGAAATGTTCAATGCGAAAGAGTATTGAATAACACAGACTATTTATACTAAGAACTGATATTAAACCAAATTGAAACATTTTCTTACAATTCTATTTCATCCAAGAACCAAGTATTTGCACTACCAAATTACTTAAAAAAATGTCAATTAGATATCTATTAATAATGCAACAAAATTTAATAGTAAAATAAATTTTCTAGTTAAAGTACTCCATAACTGCCAAACAAAATAACTCAAAAATCCCAATTCTTCTCTAACATATATTCTCCCAGCAGCATAGTTTGGGTCCAATGTACTTATAAAGTACAAACTCCAACTCTAACTAATACAACGACATACTTATTGAAACCTCTACATCTAAACAAACTCCAACAATCAGTTAACTAAGTATCTCATCTCAAGGAACCTCCCGCTAATTCTGAAATTAAAAGAATAAGAAATAAAAACAAACAAACAAATTAATAATGGGGGCTAATGCCGTGTAAGAAGCATATATAGATAATAGGCTTAGGGGAAATGCAAGTTCAAGCTAAATAACATATCAAATTCAAAACCCCTATGAGCCATTGAAATTCCCCACAAAAGAATATTTTGACTATGAATTTATCCAAGGTCATATGATAGAGTAAGTATGGGTAGGCAAATTAACCGTCTACCAATTATCGACCGCCTACCAACCAAGAACTAACCGACACCTACCAACACCGTTTAACTGATAGCAGGCAGGCGGTAGACTTTTTCTATTTCCGACAAACTTAGTTTGGTAGGTGGAATAACATTTTCTCACCAAACTGACTTTGCCAACCAATTTTCCATTTCTTTGCTTACCGATATTACCGAACCAATATTACCAACCGCCATTCGGTAACGGAACAAAAAATTGGTGGAATAAGCATTGTATCTTTACTCACCATTATAACCATTATGCCACGAAGACGTCAATATGCCACAAAGAGATCAATTATGTTACAAAGACATCAGTTACCAAAACCCCGAGGATAAATTCATAAAATGCTCACATGTTTAATTTTCCATGTAAAATTCATCAAGAACAATGCTAAATTATATTTACATCAAGTTGCAATGATATTTGATACCATAAATCAACAAGTCAATCATTCCCCATAACCATAAGTAATATAAACTAATGCATTTACCAAGTGCATGTAATTTTCTCAACGAACAAGTAAAATTAAGAAAATGTCCAGCAATATAAAAATAATTTTACTTTCAAGAACATGGTTCAAGAATCGCATTTAATTAAACAAGTAAAATGATATTTTTCAAATTCCATTAGCTAAGCAACATACCTCACTTGCTACCAACCAAGTTGTCTTCCAAAAGTTGTAAAAACTTTCTTGTGCCCAAAACTATTTACATATAGCAACGGATAAAAACTTGAAAAACTACTATATATTCTAATAAACTAAATTTAAAATAAGAGAAACCAATACTATGAGTAACAATAATAACATAACAATAAATTATGCCCTAATTCATAAAGCAATTAAGGAGTAACACAAGAAGTCCCTCTTATGTCCTTTTTTGTGTCCTTTAAGATTGATGTGACTTATAAAATCACTATTTCATTTGTGATTGATCACTATTAAATTTTGACCAAATTGTAAATTTAAAAACCACCTCATTTTTGGAAGAACACAAGAGTGACATCTAAAATTACTCCAAACTAAGACATGACAGCATTGGAATTTCCTTCAAATTCTTCCAAACACCCCATGAGTGCACATACATAGCTGTCAAATGCTTCACTATCCTTTGCCACCCCTAACAAAAGCACACAAGCCAATAATGTCCACTCTGAATGCTTGATCAGTACCTCAATTTCTTCTGCTAACCTGCCAATAGTGTCTTAGATACAAACACATCAATAAATCTTTATTTGTTTACAATTAACAATAAGTTCTGTATTTCTCATCCCATAACCATTGTATAGTTCAATACCAGACCCAGCATTTCATACATGCCCATCAAACCCCTATAAACTACATGACTATGTTTCAGTGGTCAGCCAACCACATTTGGTCTCTGCTTTTTGACAGGCATCCCAACACTAAGGCGAAGACAACCATATTGTCAAACCTACTTCTTTGCCTGCATCAAGAGTTAAGCGTTCAAATAGAAGAAATAATCTTGCAGCAGATTTTGCAACAAAGAAACATCAGAAAATCCTACTCCATTTAGTTCTACAAAGACCAGAGAACTATCACTTCCCCCTATTTTAAGAATCACTTTGACCATTTTATTCAACTAATTTTCGTTCTTTATTCACCAATATTATGTCATTCATATTTCCTTCTTCCAACTACTACTCATAAACTCAAACACCCACAATCTAAATCTTCCCCTCTTAAGCAAACCCAATGAAAACAAGAATACCCACAAACCAAAAACAGAAAACCCACATAAAAATCCATTCTTTAAGGCAAAAGAAAAGAATGCCCAAAAAGAAGAGTCACGCTCAAGACACCCAAAAAAAAAAAAACTATGCTCAAAAGAACGTTGCAGAAACTAGAGGAATTTGAAGCTTTTACCTTGAATTACATTGGGTACGGCTGCATGGAGTTTGACAAAATGTTGCCAGTGGAAGCTTGCGGGTGGTGAGATGGCTGCTGTTTTTAACTTGTGTGGTAGCCCAAACGATGGAGAAAATTGAACCAGGATACACGCAAACAATTTAATGTTTGCCAACTCTTTTGAGATTTGGAAGAGGGTAACTTTGAAGAATAGTACGCTGTGTTTTTCTGAACAACCTCCACTTTTCCTCTGAACAACCAACAGTCTGGCCCATTATTCAGTTGACCGCCAAACAAGTTCGTTTGGTTTTGTGCTATGAAAACTGTCACAAACTAAGTTCTTTGTGCCTTCCAATAAAAGAATGCCATCTCAGGAACACAAAAACTCCTCAACCATAGAAATCTCATCTCAAACAAAAGCAAGCATTATTAAGGCATACAAGGCAAGGAGACAAAGCAAGACAAGGAAACAAAGCAACAAAAGGAAATTCAAGGAGACAAAGCAAGAAAAGGAAACAAAGCAACAAAAGGAAACAATGCAACGGCTATATTATAACGGCTAATAAATCTATTGTATAAATAAACCCATCTATGAAATGAAATGTATCAAAGGGAAAAATGTAGTCCCTAATATTCTCTAGTGTTATTCCCTCTCTCCCTCTTTACATTTTCAATGTTTAATAAACTTCCATATGGTATCAGAGCCTCCTGGCTCACGCCATTTTTACTGATCCTGGTTTTTTATTTTTTCTCGTCAGTTGGTTGCAGCACTGCCCTTGTGGGCAGTGTTCTTACTCTTTGCTTCTTGTTTTTCAGCACTTCAATAAACAGCTTCCATCAACACAAATCACTCTCTTCTGTTATGCATTTCTTCAAACACCACAACCACATATCGCATTTCTCCCACTTCATCCTTAACAAGGATGAAGTGAATGGGATAAGGAAATAACAGAAAGAAAGAACGAAGAAAAGGAAGAAGAAAGGCTACGTTCTAACGGGCCAGATCTTCCACTGCCACCAGTCACCCACGTTTGCAAGTCCGGCGACCCAGCTCACTCCCACGAGGTACTGCCCTGCATCTCCCTTCAACATCAAAAATTGATATTTCAGTTTGCCTCGCTCTCCCACTTCATTGAAGTGAAGGGGAGAAGGTGAGAAGTGAGAACTGCTAAAAAAAAAAAACACCCATTCTGCTGACATTGGTCCTTCTCGCCCAGTCTGTCTTTCTTCCTTGCCTCTGTCTCTCACTTGCGGCAGAATAATAATAAAAAAAAATAAAAATAAATAATTCGGTGGGGGGTGTGTGAGAGGTGTCGGCTGATCGAGGAAGGAAGAAAGAAAAAAGAAATGGGTGGTGGTGGAGCTTGTCGGCAAGTGAGAAGAGAAAGTGAAAAAAAAAAAAAAAAAAACATTTGTTTCATTTTTCTTATGCTGCCGTTATTTTTCTTTTATGTCTGATATTTGTGGCAAAAGTGCCCTTCCGCGGGCTATAGGCTAAAATTGTTGGAGTTTAAATTTAAAAAAATTTTAGTTCAAAATTCAAATTTCAAACTATCGACTCAAAATTGTCGAAATTAAGTAAATTCAAATGCCACAATTGTCAAGTCCTGAGATTCAAGCATAGCAATCAATTATTCAAAAGGTCCTAAGGCATACAAGGAAAGGAGACTAAGCAAAACTAGGAAACAAAGCTACAAAAAGAAAGTGAAGGAGACAAAACAAAAAAAGGAAATAAAGCAACAAAAGGAAACAATGAACGGCTATATTATAACGGCTAATAAATCTATTTTGTAAATAAACGCATCTATGAAATGAAATGTATCAAAGAAAAAAATGTAGTCCCTAATATTCTCTAGTGTTATTCCCTCTCTCCCTCTTTACATTTTCAATGTTTAATAAACTTCCATAAGCATCTCACTCAAGCAAATAGTTTAAAAATTGTAACTCTTTCATTCAATTGATATTTTCAGGAGTATATTACAGCTTATTGAGCAATCTCTTTTTTTTTTTTTTTTTTTTGAGGAAGCTTATTGAGCAATCTGCTTATTCGTAAAGAAGCGTAAATAATCCTAATACTACTAACAGATGATGAAGGTGGAATAATTAGATGGTAGATAATTGATGATAGAAGAAGTCCTCAATTGAGCTACGGAAATGATCAGCTGAATAAATTCTCCTCTAGGCAAATTTCCTACAAATTCTTTCAAAACACCCCATTTCTTCCCAGTTCCCAATCCTTCACCACCCTTAACAAAAGTACACAAGCCAACAATGACAACTCTAAATGCCTTATCAGTGGCTCAATTTCTTTTTCTTTTTCTTTTTCTTTTTTTTTTTTGGTAATTATCATTTCTTCTCACGAACTACCACGCGATTACCATTTGCTCTCATGAACTACTAATTTTACATTACACCTCCCATGAACTACCATTTCGTTACCAAAGACCCTTACTGTCAGTCAAAGACGTTACCAACGACCCCCTACCATTAGTCAAAGATGTCAAACATCACGGTCAACGTGTCACGTGCGCTGCACGTGCATTCTTTTGGATTTCTCTCCCCATTTTGCCCTTACTGTTTACTATCAAAAGACGCTTAAACCCTTCACTTATGAGTCCCCAGATTTAAAAATACAATAAATAGTAAAATTATGTGTGTGCCCTTATCTAAATTGGCTAAGTGTCATTAATAACCTTACAACATGTCTTAAAATACTGAAATACCCCGATAAAATGAAATTTGTTTTGGGGTTGGCGAAAGGATTACTTCGTCGTGGCCGGCACTCCTACTTCATGGTGGCTGATGGCGCTGTGTCGACAATGGATGATATGCCTGGAGGTTGTGGTGGTGGGTGGCAGTAGGTGGGAGAACTTGAGAGAGACAGAGACGGGGGAGAGGCGAGGGGTGTGGGATTTGGTAGATGAAACCTCTAAACATGCGTTTTGGTTTTTAATTTTGTATTTTTTTAAAAAAAATAAAAAATAAAAACGGCGCAGTTTAACCAAGTAAAGGCAAAATAGGGAGAGAAATCCAAAAGAATGCACATGCAGTGCACGTGACATGTTGACCGTGATGTTTGACGTCTTTAACTAACTGTAGGGGGTCGTTGGTAACGAAATGGTACTTCATAAGGGGTGTAATGTAAAATTGGTAGTTCATAGGAGCAATAGTAAGCATGTAGTAGTTCGTGAGGGGAAAAACTAATTTCCCCTTACTTTTTTTATTCATATAGCTGATTTTGTTTAATAAAAATAATTTTTAAAAGAAAGTAAATTTTGTTTTGTGCAAATTAAATTATACACAAAAAGAATTAAATATAACTTGACACAAAATATAATATCTATTGAAATTAAATGTCTCATAACAAATATGAATTTTGCAAGTTGTTTGAAAAAAACATTAAGGTCAAAAAGCAAGAAAGAATAATGTAAAATAAAATTATTTAAGGGAAAACTACTTTTTGCTCCCATAAACTGCCAATTGTGCTACTTTGCTCCCATGAACTACCATTTTGTGCCCAAAAACTCCTTCCATCAGTCAAAGCCGTTAACTCAAATGGTCAAAGTGATAATGCATTATAATTCATGGGGGTAAAGTGACAATGCGTTGTAGTTCATTGGGGTAAAGTGACAATACGTTATAATTCATGGGGGCAAAGTGATAGGTTGACCATTTGAGTTAACGGCTTTGACTGACGGAAGGGGTTTTTTAGCATAAAATGGTAGTTTATGAGAGCAAAGTAGCACAATTGGCAGTTCATGTAGGGAAAGTGCCAACGCGCTGTAGTTCATGGGGGCTAAAGGTAGTTTCCCCATTATTTAATTAATTATTTAAACATAATTTTATTTTTATTTTTTTTTTAAAAAAAAAGGGTCATACCTTGTTGTTTGTCGCTTTAGACTTCAAAATCTTTTAAGCCAGCTCCCATCAAATGCAGAAGCAAGCCCATGATAGTCGAGCAAAATAGAAACAATAATATTGCCAAGCCTTCTTCTTAGCATCCGTCAAGAGTAGGCGTTCAAATAGAAGAAATAATCTTACAGCAAATTCTGCAATAAGCGTTAGAAACATCAGAAACTCCTACTCCATTTACTTCTACAAAGCCCAACGAAGAATCAAGAACACCCACAATCTAAATCGTCCCCTCTCAAGCAAACCCAATGAAAACAAGAACACCCACAAACCATAAACAGAAACCCCATATAAAAATTCAATCTTTAAAGCAAAAGAAAAGAATTCCCAAAAAGTAGAGTCATGTTCAACACACCCAAAAAAAAAAAAAAAAAAAAAAAAACATCTATGCATAAAAAAAGAACAATGCAGAAACTAGGGGAATTTGAAGCTTTTACCTTGAATTACTTTGGGTATGGCTGCATTGAGTTTGACAAATGGCCGGCTACCGTTTTTAACTTGTGTGGTAGCCCAAACGATGGAGAAATTAGCTTTAGTTTGAGATAAAAGTATGAAAAAGTTAGAAACACAAAACATGGGGGTCTTGGCTTTACACAACTATGCGGTGGTGTGACGATAAGAGTATTATTATATAGGCTTCTGAGGTACTGGCCTCCTAGTGGCTCATGCACCTAGGCTCATGCAACTAGTTTCCTTTTTCCATATTGATGCCTTGGAGAGTGGGTTGGAGAAATTTAGTGCACTCAGGAAATTTCTGTCCAATTGAGGAATTCTCCTTGGAAATTCAACTCATTCCCACTTGACCACTTCTTGCTCTTGACTAATCAGCACACAAACCAATTGAACCAGAATACACGCAACTTTGATCAAAAAAAAAAAAAAAAAAATACATGCAACTAATGTTTGCAACTCTTTTGAGATTTTTTAAAGGGTAAAATTTAATCTATGCTTTGTTTAATTCTTTGAATGTCACCATCCTAATCAATTTCCATATCTGCATCATATTCCGGCGAATCATGTCTTTGGCCGATGCCGAGTACATCACAACTTTTTCAACTAAAAAGTGATTTCTTGGCGTTTCCATCTATGCTACAAGTGCATTCACAACACAATCTCCTTCCATGCTTATACCATCGGTGACAATATTTCTTCTATATGCTTTATAATTCTTTCACCATTGATTAATGATTTGCTCCCAGAAAAGAAGCAAATAAAAAACTAAAGATAGGTCGAAAATTTAAGTTTGTTACACTTAAGGTTTCGTCTATAAACAAACCTTTAAAATGACTAAAGGAAATGGGAAACAAAAAATAGAAAAAACTTCACCCCGTAGATCACTGTTGAAAGTATATATAGAAAGAAGACAAACAAGAACTGTTGTAGAGCTTGAACATCAACAGACTCATCACTATATTATAAAAAAAAAGTTGGTAGAGGTTTCTTCCTTCCTTCCTTCCTCCTAGAATGATTCTTTAGACACTAGGATAAGAGCATTCACATTTGTCTCAGCAAATATTTAGCTAAAAAAAACATATTTTTCTATTTTAGCTATCCACTTTTTCAAATCACCTATATCTGGCTCAACATTTTAGCTATTTACTTTTATTTTTCTATTAAAAATATTATTTATTGTGATTACTCCCACCCCAAATGGAGATTATCAATTTATCGTTATTGACTCTAATTGTGACCTATCATAATGTTTGTCAACTCTTTTGAGATTTGGAAGAGGCAATTTGAAAAATAGTATGCTGTATTTTTCTGGCCTATCATATTCTTCAAAAGCAAATTAAGCACACAACCTCTTCTTTTCCTCTAACCAACCAAAAATCCACCAAACAAGGAAAAAAGAGTAAAAAAAATAATATTTAAACTAAAAGTATATATAGAAAGAAGACAAACAAGAACTGTTGCATGTAGAGCCTGAACATTAACATACTCATCACTATATTATAAAAAATAAATAAAAAAAGTTGGTAGAGGTTTCTTCCTTCCTTCCTCCTAGAATGATTCTTTGGCTACTAGGATAAGAGCATTCACATTCGCCTCAACAAATATTTAGCTAAAAAAACACATTGTTCTATTTTAGCTATCCACTTTTTCAAATCACCTATATCCGACTTACCATTTTAGCTATTTACTTTCATTTTTTTATTTAAAATATTATTTATTGTGGTTACTCCCACCCCAAGTGGAGATTATCAATTTATCGTTATTGACACTGATTGGGACCTATCATAATGTTTGCCAACTCTTTTGAGATTTGGAAGAGGGTAACTTTGAAGAATAGTATGCTGTATTATTCTGCCCTATCATATTCTTCAAAAGCAAATTAAGCATACAACCTCCTCTTTTCCTCTAACCAACCAAAAGTCCACCAAACAAGGAAAAAAGAGTAAAAAATAATAATATTTAAATTGAAAGTATATATAGAAAGAAGACAAACAAGAACTATTGTAGAGCCTCAACATCAATAGACTCATCACTATATTATAAAAATAAAAAAATGGTAGAGGTTTCTTCCTTCCTCCTAGAATGATTCTTTGGCTACTAGGATAAGAGCTTCACATTCGCCTCAACAAATATTTAGCTAAAAAAACATATTTTTTCTATTTTAGCTATCCACTTTTTCAAATCACCTATATCTGGCTCAACATTTTAGCTATTTACTTTTATTTTTCTATTTAAAATATTATTTATTGTGGTTACTCCTACCCCAAGTGGAGATTATCAATTTATTGTTATTGACTCTGATTGGGACCTATTATAATTTTTGCCAACTCTTTTGAGATTTGGAAGAGGGTAACTTTGAAGAATAGTATGCTGCATTTTTCTGGCCTATCATATTCTTCAAAAGCAAATTAAGCATACAACCTCCTCTTTTCCTCTAACCAACCAAAGGAAAGCTAATACCCTTAGGAAAGCCCCAAAATTGTCTAAATATTAAAAGTCCACCAAACAAGGAAAAAAAGAGTAAAAAGAATAATATTTAAATGATATAGATAAAAATTTAACTAATCAGATGCATGAGGTCCTTAAAAAGTCATTAACTAAACTAGATAAAATGAATTTTGATGAGCTATTTTACATAAAAAAAAAATTAACTCCACCATTGAGAATGTTCTAAGGGTATACCCCACGTTTGAGATAGTTGTACTTGTACAAGTTGAAAATTGACTTCTTTCAACTCATTAAAGGCTTGGTTGGTACGCAAATTATAACTTAAAATAAAATAGCTATTTCACTACTTTATTATTCATGAGATAACTATTCATGCAAAATCGTTATTCCACTTAATGAGAAATAGATATTCCTCATAGAAAAAAGGAATAATTATTCAATTCGTGATGGGAAGTTGTTTGGGTATTCATTTGTGACACGTACCCATTTGATATATAGTTTTTTCTTGTTATGATATTAAATTTTCGTTGCTGAGTATTTTATTTTATGTTATTTTTTCACATAGTTGGAGCCAGCAGACCCTGATTTCTATAAGATTGGATATGTACGGCGCATGAGAGCTTATGGAATTGACTCCAAAGAAGGACCAGATGGATTTGGAGTGTATGCAGCCAAAGATGTTGAACCACTTCGCCGAGCCAGGGTGAGTTGCTTCACTTGATGAGTGTTGTTGATGGCATTATAGCTTCCTAATCATTAGAGTCTGTTTGCCAGTTTACCCCCATTTTTGAATTAGCTACTGATCTTGTTCTTGCAGATTTTTACAGGACTGCTGATATTTTGTGTTATAGATAATTTTCAGAATGTGATGTCATGGTTAATCATGGAGTTCCTTTTCTAGTTTTCTATTGTAAATGTAGTTTTGCACTTCATTGTGCAGGTAATTATGGAAATTCCACTAGAATTGATGTTAACCATAAGCCAAAAACTCCCATGGATGTTTTTTCCAGATATAATACCAGTGGGTCATCCTATATTTGATATTATCAACTCAACCAATCCACAGGTAAATGCAATTTCCCTTAATATAAAGTAATTAATGCTTAATTGCTTGCTTAGAGCATTCATTGTATACTAATAGAATAGAATTTTCCTTATTAGACTCTGCTTCCAACATATAATTTTGCTCATTTGTTTAGTTCAATGGGCGAACAAATTTGTCTGGTTACTGATTTTCAATTAATGCCTTTTTCCATTGCTTTTTTTTTTTTTTTTTTTCTTAAAAAAAAAAAGAGAAATTTGTCTGAGTGGATTTTTATACGGGGTAACTCTTTGTGGCAGACAGACTGGGACCTAAGGTTAGCATGCCTTCTTTTATATGCATTTCATCGGGAGAATAACTTTTGGCAGTTGTATACTTGTATGATGACTTTTTACCTAGTGCAGAGGAGTGCACTAGCTTGCTTTTAGCTACAGAGGTGCGTGACTGCAGACTGTAAATCTTTAGACTCTAATGATTCTTTGAAATTTTGTAGTGTTTTTGACTCCCCCTGTTCATAGATTCTCATTTATTTTATCAATCTTTGAATGCAGTACTTTTTTTGTTCACATGAAGGACATCCCTTGCAATTTTTACTGGTAGAAATTCTCATGGTATCACTCTTAAGAGTCAGTTTGATAATTCTTGAGAGTTATTCTTTTAAAGTCTGTTGGGTCATGAATCAACTCCGCAGAACCATCCCAATGTTTACTAGGCCCAATGAAGGCCCATGTCCTCAAAGCCCAAGAGCGTCTCAAGGCTCGAGAGCCCAAGAGCGTCTCGAGCCTCGAGAGCCCAGGCAGGCCTCGAGAACCCGAGAACGCCTCGAACAGGCAAGAAGGCCTCAGGCCTCGATCATCCGAGAACCGCCTCGGACCTCGACCACCATATACCTTCGATACTTTGAGATTAAGGCTTCCGAAGCCCGAAAAGCTAGGGATCAAGAGATTAAATTCAAAGATCCTATCTTATCCGTCCCATTCAAATGCCAAGTACCTAAAAGTACGAAACCAGATATATTATCTACAAGCATTCAAAATTCAAGATGCCATAACAACCAAATCCTATCTCGATCTCGTCAGATCTTGATACGGATAACTACCTAAATCCCTGATAACAAATTGCCTCGCAGAAAATCAGGGAAGAGTCAGTCATTGACAAGGGAACAATCACTCCACGCCTATATAATGCAAGTCACCTCCACATGTTCTGGTAACGCAACTCTAGCACTATTTAAGCTCATGTTGTTTTCTCATTATCTCAAAAGCAAACACTGACTTAGGCATCGGAGTGTCCCCTCCGGCTCACCCCCGGTCTCTTCGATCCTATTCCTTTCTTTGTTGTGCAGGCAAAGTCAAACTTGGATTACTTTCATCAGGAGATCAGCAAGCGTGCCAGGTCACCAATCGGAAACTGTGTATCAACAGTTTGGCGCCGTCTGGGAACGCTAGATTCTTCAATCGCTTCTCATTCATACAAAAATCCGACATGGTGAATACACGCTCTTCACATCCGCCGAATCCTCGTCTGGTGCAACCGCCCCCTAGCGCCCCTGGAGGATCCAATAGTCCAGAATTGACGAAATTCTTGAGAAACATGGCGGAATCAATGGAAGTTCTTAGGAAGCAGAACGAGGAGCTTAACACTTGGCTCACACTGGCTGAAGCACGGAGCAGCCAGAAAGAAAGGGAGCGCGAGGAACGTCGTGAGAAAGAAAGGTGTGATAGAATCCGCAGGGGAAAATGTACTGTCAATCCTCACCAAGAGGATAATGGGAGCACTGTTCAAGGCGATCGTTGAACGATCTAGGATGAGGAACATCACGACAAGTCCCGGCGAGTGGAGACTGGGGATGGTGGATCTCGTCGAGAAAGGTCTCGGCGCGAGAAGTCTCATGAAGAGGGATCTCGCCGAGACAGGCGCGAAGGAGAGAAGTCTCATCGATCGAGACGACACCATGACAAATCCCATCATGACGAAACCCGGCATAGCCTCCAGGAGACAAAGATGAAGGATCTGGAGGACAAGTACGCCAGGATTCTTCGCCGAATTGACGAGGAGGACCACAGCCTCCCATTCACTGAACAGGTCAAAACGTACCCTATGCCTGATAAATTCAAAATGCCTCAGATAGAGAAGTATGACGGGAGCGGAGATCCACAGGCTCACTTGGAATCATTCCGAGAACATCTCATCCTACATGGTACTCCCAACGAAATAGCTTGCAGAGCTTTCCCCCTAACTCTGAAAGGGGTGGCAAAGGATTGGTTCACTGAACTTCCCCCAAAGTCAGTAGGCACCTTCAAAGAACTGGGACGATTGTTCCTAACGCAATTCCTCGCGACGTGGAAGAGGAAGAAGAGCGTCACCTGTTTGTTAACTCTCCGCCAGGGACGGGAGGAGTCCCTGAAAGACTTCATGCTTCACTTTAACAAAGAGAAGCTCGAAGTAGATAGCCCAGACGATAAAACAATGCTCAACGCATTAATGCAGGGTGTAAGAGCCGAAGGGCCATTAATGGCAGAAATCGGGAGGAAGAATACCCAAAAGGTTACCCTCCCTCAATTTATGAAGCTGACCGAGGAGTTCATTCACCAGGAGGAATTGGTTGGGACCCTTCTTAAGGCCCAGACGCTGGAAGAGCAGTCCAAGCAGGAAAGCAAAAAGCCCCCGGCAGCACCTAAGCCAAAAGAAGAAAAGAATTCCCGGAAGGCAGAAAAAAAGCCGGGACCTCTTTTATAAAAAACGAACCTCAGAAGACAGAACTCCCAAGATTCCAGCCAGAAACCTTCACCCCCTTAAACGCCAGCTACACCGAAGTGTTTATGGCCATAAAGGGGGATCCAGAATTCAGGTGGCCACAAAAGATGAGAGCAGAGCCATCCAGGCGAAATCCAAATAAGTTTTGTGAATACCATGACGATCATGGGCATTCAACGGAGGAGTGCATTTCTCTTCGACGGGAAATTGAGACCTTTGTTCGAAATGGGAAGCTGGTCAGATTCCTTGCACAGGAACGGGTTCGAGAAGCGAATCAACGAGGGCACCAGCCAGCAGAAGGCAATCGAGAAGGCCTCGGACATGCTGGGCAGAGGCGACAAAACCAGAATCCAGGGGAGGATAGGTATGATCGAGAAGGCGAGCAGAGGCCTCTCAGGAATCAAGAAGTAGTCCGAGAAATCCATACCATCTCGGGCGGAGTTGCCGGTGGTGGGGAATCTAACTCAGCTAGGAAGGCTTACGTGATAAGCATGCATGGCGAGGTGTTTTCCTTACACCGACCTACGAAGACAGCCCGAACAGATTCTGTGGTGTTGTCTTTCTCTGAGGAGGATGCTCGAGGGGTTGTAATGCCCCATGATGATGCCTTAGTGGTAAATTTGACAGTTGCCAACCACGGAATCCATCGAATTCTGGTCGATAACGGGAGCTATGCTGATATTCTATATTGGCCAGCTTTCCAACAAATGGGAATTGATCGCAACAGGATCAAACCATTCGCGTCCCCGCTAGTTGGATTCGGCGGGGAGGTGGTATACCCTATAGGGATTATTCCCTTACCAGTGACAGTAGGAACTGCGCCGAGGCTGTCCACAGTGATGGTGGATTTTTTGGTGATCGACGGACCCTCCGCCTACAACGCAATCATGGGTCGACCAACATTGAACAAGTTAAAAGCCGCTACCTCAACTTACCACCTTATGATGAAGTTCCCAACGGAGGAAGGGGTTGGGGTCGTACGAGGTGATCAACTTGCGGCAAGGAAGTGTTATAACACTTCCATGAAGAAGGTCTCGGACCCAACCACGCTCACTGTAGCCTCGGTATCCGAGGCCAAGGGAGAACCAGCGGAGTCGCTCGAGGAGGTGTCAGTAGGGGAAGGAAGAGTCTTGCAGATAGGAACATCCCTTTTCCGAGAAGCTCGAGAAGGCCTCGTGACTTTCCTCCAAAGAAATTTGGAGGTATTCACTTGGTCACATGAAGACATGCCGGGCATTAGCCCCGAGGAGATAGTCCACGTATTGAATGTGGACCCAGACATGAGGCCGATAAAACAGAAGAGAAGAAAATTCGCATCTGAAAGGGTCGAAGCTGTAGCTGTAGAGGTAGAGAAGCTCTTAAAGGCGCAGTTCATCCAAGAGGTCTATTATCCCGATTGGTTAGCCAATATAGTCCTGGTAAAGAAATCCAACGGGAAATGGAGGATGTGTGTAGATTTCACCGACCTCAACAAAGCATGTCCTAAAGACAGCTTCCCTCTCCCACGCATCGACGCACTGGTTGACTCTACCTCAGGGTATGAACTACTCAGTTTTATGGACGCATTCTTTGGTTACAACCAGATCCTTATGCACCCAGAAGATCGGGAAAAGACTGCATTCATCACTGATCGAGGCCTTTATTGTTATAAGGTCATGCCTTTCGGGTTGAAGAATGCTGGCGCCACGTACCAGCGGCTTGTGAAATATGGAGGTATACGTGGACGACATGCTGGTAAAAAGCATGGAATCGGTTGGCCACATCCACGACCTTTAAGAAGTGTTTGAAACGCTGAAGGCGTATAAAATGAAGTTGAACCCCGCTAAGTGTGCGTTCGGGGTATCCTCTGGAAAGTTTTTGGGCTACATGGTCTCAAGCAGAGGAATAGAGGCCAATCCCGAGAAGATTCAAGCCATACTAGAAATGCAGTCCCCAAAAACCACGAAACAACTACAACAGCTTACTGGGAGGCTAGCGGCCCTGAACCGGTTTATCTCCCGATCCACTGACAAATGCCTTCCTTTCTTCAAAATCTTAAGAAAGGCTTTTGAGTGGTCAAGTGAATGCGAGGAAGCCTTTACTCAGCTAAAAAAATATCTGATGAGCTCTCCTCTGCTGAGTCGAACGATCCCAGGTGAGGTGTTGTACTTATACTTGGCTATCTCTCCCACGGCAATCAGTGCAGCCCTGATCCGAGAAGATGAAGGAATACAGAAGCCGGTATACTTTGTGAGTAAGGCGCTACACGACGCAGAAGAAAGATACCCTCAAATAGAGAAGCTAGCGTTTGCTCTCATTATGGCCTCGAGGAAGCTCCGGCCATACTTTCAATCTCACACAATCCGAGTCCTCACGGAATACCCGCTTAGAAAAGTAATGCAAAAGCTGGATCTATCAGGGCGACTGGCAAACTGGGCTATTGAATTGGGTCAGTTTGACCTCGAATTCGTCCCGAGGAATGCGATCAAAGGCCAGGCCCTTGCAGATTTTTTGGCTGAATTCACGAACCTGCCGGAAGTAGAAGACTCGGAGATAGAAAGAAAGTGGGTCATCTATATGGATGGCTCGTCCACAAAGAAAAATGGAGGAGCCGGGATAGTGCTCGTCACTCCGGAAGGAGAAGAGTTAAATGGATCTTTGAAATTGGAATTCAGAACCACCAATAACAAGGCAGAGTATGAAGCTGTCATAGCAGGCCTCGGACTGGCCCTAGAACTCGGAGCTGAATCCGTGGAAGTACGGAGCGACTCTCAAGTCATTGTGGGCCACATCCGAGGAGAGTTTGAAGCGAAGGGGGAAAAAATGAAGAAGTACTTGGCGAAGGTGCAAGGCATGCAGGTTTCTTTCCAAAAGTTCACCATCACCAAGATCCCCCGCGCAGATAACGAGAAGGCAGACCGCTTGGCCCGCATGGCCTCTGCAGAGTACATAGAAGCTGAGGAGAACGCCCATTACGTCGAAAGCTTAAGGCAACCCTCGATATCCGACGAAGCCTCGGTTGTCAACACAATCGAGGAGGCCTCGGACTGGAGGAAGCCAATTATCGACCACTTGCAGAAAGGAAGTCTACCGTTCGATAAGAGAATGGCCATGCAGTTGAGGATGAGGGCTGGAAGGTTCAC
>CM017325.1:27383445-27608975 GCA_006937295.1 Carpinus fangiana
GATAATAGAAATCTATATACATTGTAATTAACTTAGCCACATTAGAAAACTAAAATGTATGGTTTAAACATTAACACAAGAGAATCTTACCAGGAAGCAAATTATGGTTAAAACCATATAAAATTGCAACAGGAACAATCGACATAAACATTGACGCAAAGAAAAACTTCTTTATCACTCCACCCATTGTTGCATACAACCTAGAAAGAATAAAGAACAAGCACTAATGTCACCAAGAATATCTGTAAACATGCTTTGCTCAAAGAAACAAATGATTGTAGAAACATGTATGCTAGTTGGAAACAAATAAATCAATTTTTAAAATAATTTGTTGGGCCTTCCTTAGTTTAATAACATCCCCATATTTTAACAACTGACCTTGTATAAATGATTCATCGAACAGGTGGGATGTAAATTCTAAAAATTAGCACTTTAAAGCAGAGTCGAATTTAACGAACAGATGAAAAGAAATAGATCCCAAATTACCGTATGACATGGTGGTTTCGGCTATGGAAAATGGTCTGCGGAACTGAGTCAAAAACCCAAAAATGGAATTTTGGTTGTCGAGTTAACTCAGCTCTTGAACTTGAAAGAGAGAGACCTGGTGGTGGCAATTAGGCTGTAACTCGTGCCAAAGGGTAGCCGAAACCCAAGCTGAAATTACAAGTTTCCCAAGTGATATGATCCTCTTGATCTTACTTGACAACAATATCCACAAATCAACTCAGCTTAGAACTAGAGGATCGTCCAGGTGCTATGGCTGGAATTGAGTCTAGCCAGTAAATTCCTAATGCGATGTCTCATAAAGGGTCTAGCCAGTAAAAGGATCTTCCTCCAATCCCTTGAACGTTCAGTTGGAATTGATACTATCCAAAAATTCTCCCTGATTTTTTTCGTCCTGTTTCTTCAATTCAAGCGATTCAGCCAACTTTGAATGACGGGGGCAACATCTATGGGTTAATGTACCCAATGTTAATTCAATTGGCACTCTTGTGACATGGAGGTTCATACCTTGTCTTTCAGTGAACTGCGTGGCAGTTGGTCCTCCAAGACTCACCCTTGCAGACGCTCCAACAAATCCGAGTTAATGAGCTTGTATATTTGATATCGTGCTGAGCTTGTGGACCTGATCGGATGAAGATTCTTTACAACAAACACCAACATGATCACTGCGGGTTGTGATGATTATCCTGCTTCCTCTGTTATTGCATGGTAAAGCGTGTTTCACAATTTCCCAAAACTGTAACTTCCAGACGTCATCCAAAACCACAACATACTTCTTTTGCTCAAAATATTGCCTCAGCTGGCTAATTAGTGTAATTTCGTCCATCATGTCTATTTCCCCTGGAGCCAATTTTTTTGCCTCGTGGATTTGCTCTGTCGTGGCCATGAGTATCTTCTTTATGTTGACATGTTGTATGATTGAGAATTTGAGACACAGTGATCCAAACTCGGCAATCAAAGTTTCCCTTCACTGAGTCATTCTCATATACTTTCTTGGCAAGAGTGGTCTTACCAATCCCGCCCATGCCTACCACTGAAATCACTGAGCGCCTAGTTGCTCCCCTTAGCATCCAGCTTACAAGTTCATCCCTTGTAGATTCAATACCCACAACTTCACCTTCTTCAATGAAAAGGGAACCCACTCGAGGGTCATGCCCTGTGGCATTTGTTGCTCCACCACACGATCCTTGCTCTAAGGAATTTATACCATATCTTTCCCTTCGTTCCTTGATTTTTCGGACTGATGTTTTGATATCTTGAATCTTGATGGCTATATCATGATGCGGTTTTAGTTTTTCAACAAGCAACCAATTTTGTGGAGGAAAGCAACAAAGCCATGCCTTTGACGATGCTGTGCTACACGAAGAATGTATTCATCTAGAACATCTTCAATATGAAAGGCTGACTCCCTCACTTGTTTCACCCACACTTTCATGCCATCTTGGAGGTCTCCTCCTTTCTTGGCCCTTCCATCGACGTCTTTCAGGAAACACATGATGCTCTCTAGTTCATCACTAATACCCACAACTTCCCTGTGGACACTGTTAAGCAGTTTTGCTTCTTGAACAAGCAGCTGAACCAACTTTTCAATGAGGAGGGTCATAGCTATCTCTACCACTGTTTCCTGTCTTCTAAATCTAGTTAATGATACCGTTGGCATTAGCAATGAATTTTGCTTTAACTATATATGCCGCATTAGAAAGTGGAATGAAGTTTTTCTTGTATACTTCATGCGTACCTAGAGTAGCTTATGCTTTTAATGATATTTGGATTACTTTTATGAAATAAAAAGCAGTTGGTCCTCCAAGACTCACCCTTGCAAACGCTCCAACAAATCCGAGTAATTGAGCTTGTATATTTGATATCATTCTCCTTTAATCCGATACCTGAAACGGATGGTAGGTACCTTCTTGACTATCCAATAATCTTTGCCTCCATCTGGTTGCATACCCAACACAAGGTTTCGTGGCACTTTAGAGAAGTCCAACGTCTTGAGATTTTCCAGGTGCTGGATTCCAGAGGGTACCTCCAGCTTCGGGCATGGTCCAATCTCTAGTTGTTCAAGAAGGGGCAGTGCTCCTTTGTCTATTTTCACCTTCTTTAATCTGTCCAACTTTTTGAGTGTGAGCTTTTTGAGTTTTCGGAAACCACCTTCCTCAAAATGCAGCTCTTCCCCATCATTGCCCTGATTGAGGAAAAGATTAGTTAAATTAGGCAAAGGTAGAAGATATTTTAGAGGATCTTCCTCTTAACTCTGAGAAATATAAACCTAATGTGACAAGATTCTAAAGCTTTGGAATCCAATTGGGCAACTCCTCCAACCACCCCCTTAGAATGATGTGCTCTAAAAATCGAGGCGGAGATGAAATGGATTGTAAATTTAAAATTACATCTTCACTGATCGAGCTTAAAGCCAAAATTTTAAGGTGATCCATACTTGTTATGGAGGCACACAGATCCCTCCCATGTTCTGCTGTTATATTTGAGATGCCCAACATCCTCAACTGCCTCAACTTTCCTAGCTCCTTGATTAGACCAAGACCATGGTGATTTGCCTCCACAAGCGTCAATGACTGCAAGTCCTTTAAACATCCTACCCCCTCATGTATTTTCACTCCTTTAATTGAGTACAAACTACTTTCAATTTCAAAGTCATAATAGTGTGCCAAAAGATGTCTCAACTTATGAAGCCTAAATATCTCAATTGGTAGCTCATGCACTGAGGTCTCAATGAGATTTAATGTCTGTAGATTCTGTAGCCTACCCATCGACTTAGGAAGCATCTTCACTTTTGTATTCCTCAAACTTAAGTGTTTCAAGAGTAACAAATTCCCCACTTCTTCAGGAAGATAATCAATAGGAGCTTCTTCAAAATCCAACACTTTTAAAAGCGTTAACTTTTTAAACAAGTTGACAAGGAAAGACCTTGGGATTGCAATAATGCTTAAAAGAAAGATAGAACAAACCCGAGAGTACTCAATGGTCTCTAAGACATTTTCTCTAGCATCATGGATTGATAGACACCGGCTTTTCCCATTGAAACTTGAGTCATCTGTCTGCAAAACTTGACAGAAATTCAACTCTTCAGCCTTTGATAGGATGATTTCGTGTAACAGGCCATGGATTCTGTACTTTCTACATACCTGATAATCAAGCTCTCCAAATGACACTTGAACCAAGTTTCTGTGGAGGAGTTCCATTAAGTATTCTTCTGCTACCTCTTCTAATTGTTTGCCCTTGTTTCCTTTTATGAAGCCCTCAGCTATCCATAACCAAAACAATCTTGAATCAGTAATTGAATAGTCCTCTGGAAAAAGACCAAAGTACAAGAATCAAGACTTCAGGTAGTAAGGCAGATCGTGATAACTGAGAGAGAGAATTTTTGTAGTACTTGTAAGGTGGGGATTACTTTCTAGCTCAGAATTGAGACCATCATACAACTTTTGCCATTCTAATGGAACCTTCTCCTTTGTTGACAGAAGACCACCTATGGCAACGATTGCAAGTGGCAAGCCCTCACATTTTCTGACAATGTCCAACGACAATCTCACCAACTCCCTGGGACAATGCCTCTGAAACTCAGATTGAAATGCCTTTCTGTAAAACAATTCCCAATCCTTTTCCTGAGATAGAGGTTGCAACTTGTGGACCTGATCGGATGAACATTCTTTACAACAAACACCAACATGATCACTGCGGGTTGTGATGATTATCCTGCTGCCTCTGTTATGGCATGGTAGAGCATGTTTCACAATTTCCCAAAACTGTAACTCCCAGACATCATCAAAAACCACAACATACTTCTGCTCAAAACTTTGCCTCAGCTGGCTAATTAGTGTGATTCGTCCATCATGTCTATTTTCCTTGGAGCCAATTTTTTTGCCTGGTGGATTTGCTTTGTCATGGTCATGAGTATATTCTTTATGTTGTATGATTGAGACACGGTGATCCAAACTCGGCAATCAAAGTTTCCCTTCACTGAGTCATTCTCGTATACTTTCTTGGCAAGAGTGGTCTTACCAATCCTGCCCATGCCTACCACTGAGATCACTGAGCGCCTAGTTGCTCCCCCTAGCAGCCAGCTTACAAGTTCATCCCTTGTAGATTCAATACCCACAACTTCACCTTCTTCAATGAAAAGGGAACCCACTCGAGGGTCATGCCATGTGGCATTTGTTGCTCCACCACCCAATCCTTGCTCTAAGGAATTTATACCATATCTTTCCCTTCGTTCCTTGATTTTTCGAACTGATGTTTTGATATCTTGAATCTTGATGGCTATATCATGATGCAGTTTTAGTTTTTTCAGCAAGCAACCAATTTTGTGGAGGAAAGCAACAAAGCCATGCTGATGACAATGCTGTGCTACATGAACAATATATTCGTCTAGAACATCTTCAATATGAAAGGCTGCCTCCCTCACTTGCTTCACCCACACTTTCATGCCATCTTGGAGGTCTCCTCCTTTCTTGGCCCTTGCATCGACATCTTTCAGGAAGCACATGATGCTCTCCAGTTCATCACTAATGCCCACAACTTCCCTGTGGACACCAGTAAGCAGTTTTACTTCTTGAACAGGCAACTGAACCAACTTGTCACAACTTGTCAATGAGGAGGGTCACAGCTATCTCTGCCATTGTTTCCTGTCTTCTAAATCTGGTTAATGATACCGTTGGCATTAGCAATGAATTTTGCTTTAACTATATATGCCACATTAGAAAGTGGAATGAAGTTTTTCTTGTATACTTCATGCATACCTTGAGTAGCTTATGCTTTTAATGATATATGGATTACTTTTATAAAAGTGGAATGGAGCTCTCCTTGTAATGCTTGTCATTTACTTCTTGTTGACACAGCTAGTTTCTTTTACAATATATTTATGGTGCTTGAAAGACCAGCAGTTTATTCGTTCTCCTGGAAGGTGACTTCCCCTTTAACCATGTTTTCATTACCTCCCAATCTTTCTGCCTGCAACCTATAAAGACCATTCACATTTCCAAGTCATATCTCAACTTTATTTGTAGGGGAAAATTCTAGAAATAGAATTTACGAATCGATAGCATTGTCTTGAGGAATTAAAAAATTCAGTTCAACCAGTAAGAGTCTCTCTTTTTTATCTTTTTTTTGGGGTATGTAGACCGGGAAACGTAGTTTGAACCAGTCTAAATGCTGTTAATGTTTGCAAGTGTCTGGAGATGTGCAAGGGGTTTGATGAGATGGTAGGGTCCTTCAATTCAAATGCTGAACTTTATGTTTGAAGGGAAGGAAGTTCATTCATGAATCCATAGTTTGTATTTTTCCATTCTATAATGATGTTAGTTAGGCGTTGAGAAAGAAAAAAAAAAAAAAAAAGGTTCAACTAAATAAGGTCAAGTTCCCATTTGGGACTTGACTCGCAACTAAAACGATTAAAAAAAAAAAAAAAAACCTCACCTCAAAGATCATTACTATAGTAATGCTAGAAGTCTATTGTATGTTCCTCCAAAAACTGATATGGCCTTAAACTTATCATTAAATTTGTGATAAATCATTTTATTGGATTTTGATAGTTTTAAAAATGATATCAGTTTTGGAGGGATAAAAGAAGGATATGAGAAAGATTTCTAGCATTACTCAAGATCAAACACACCAAGAGATACAATCGAACACTCATCATTAAGGCAATGCAGGAATAAAACGTTGGCTGAGTCTTGGCCAAACCTAGCCATGGGTCTGCTGACCCACGGTGGGTCTCTAGCCAAGACCCAGCGTGGGTCACGGCTAGACCTGTGTGGCTCTAGCCTGACCTATGGCTCATAAGGCTAGAGAATTTTAACGTTTAAAATCTAACGGATGAGTTCAAATTGATTGCAATTGAACGTTCAAGGGTCCAAATTGAGAGGTTTTGAAGTTTGAGATTGCTTGTCAAATCGCGTGGTAATTTATGTATATAAAGTGAAGTTACCCCAAACATTTTTATTCAATTCTATTTCATCCAAGAACCAACTATTTGTACTACAAAATCATATCATATACAATTTGACTTGCGTTGCCTGCCTTAAAGTTAATTAAAAAAAAGGGGGGGGGGGGGGTGAAACTTCAGTTTGACCACCTAAAATTTCAGCCGATTGTACAAACCCCTCATGAACTTTCAAAACTCTCACTTAGGCCCCCTAAACTTTAATTTGCCCTCACTTAGAACCCTTACGTTAAAACTAAACCGTTTTAGGTCCCAAACTTCAGCACTCACCTAACCCAAAACAACACCGTTTTAGGCATTAAAACTAACTAATGGGTCCAAAGTGAGAACAAATCAAAGTTCAAAGGGCCTAAATGAGAGTTTTGAAAGTTCAAGGAGAGTTTGTACAATTGGCTGGAAGTTTGGAGGGCAAACTGAAGTTTCCCAAAAAAAAAAAAACATAAAAATCTTCCACCAAAACATGCATCCCCGGAAAGAAAACCAAAAAAGAAAAGGAAAAAAAAAGAAGGAAAATCGAAAGATCAATATATAGCTATATCAAACATGATAATTCACAAATTCAATATTCAAAACCAAAAACGAAACAAAAACCCAACCTCTTGGCTTGCTTATTCAGAGTGAGCAATGGCCTTCTTGGCCTCTATAATCTCCAACATCAAACCCCCATCCACGTGCTTCGGCCCCTCCGCCTGCACGTGCGCCACCGTCGTGTTTCAGGGTCTATCTCTCTCTGCCTAAGAGGCTGCGCCAAGACCTTTCTTGCCAACAAATCTTTCGTTGAAATTTTGGCAACTTGCAACTGTTTCGGTTATGAAGAATGGGACACTCTTGTCTTGAGAAGCACTTGAAACAAATGGCATAAGAAGAGAAATGGCCCTTCTTAGATCTCACCTCGTTAGCCACTGAAGACACATGGATTGACACAACAAAACCATCATCAGACCCCAATCCAATTATGCATGTGATCAATATCTTAATTCCTCCATTCTAATTTTCTAATGAATTCCTTTTCAAATCTCAGCAATTTTGGCGAGGCAGGGTGGAAGAAAATATACTTATCAAAGGGAGGGCGATTAACCTTAATAAAGAGTACATTAACTAATCTCCCGACTTATTATTTATCTTTATTTCCGGTTCTTATGAGTGTGGCTAATAGGATCGAGAAGATTCAAAGAGATTTTCTATGGGAAGGAATGGGAGATGAACATAAATAGCATCTTGTTAGTTGGAATCAAGTTTGCCGTCCTTTAAGGGCTGGTGGCTTTGGCATTCGAAATGTGCTCAAGTTTAATAAAGCTCTATTGGGAAAATGGCTATGAAGATATGCGACTGAAAGTGAGGCACTTTGGTATAAGATAATTAAAGAGAAGTATGAGGAGCAAGATGGCGGATGGTGTTTAAAGGAGGTGTCTGGGCCTTTTGGTGTAGGTTTGTGGAAACACATAAGAAGAGGATGGGACTTGTTTGCTCAAAATGTGAGGTTTGAAGTGGGTTTAGGTTCGAAAATTCTATTATGGCATGATACGTGGTGTGAAAATCAGCCGTTGAAGTATGCATTCCCTTCGTTGTATCATATTGCAAGACACAAAGAAGCACAGGTGAAGGATAACTTTATATGGAGGGATGGAGCTGTGGAGTGGAATGTCATTTTTTTCGCTCTATACAGGATTGGGAGATGGATGTGATATCGACTTTCTTTGAACTGCTATACTCATGTAAGCTCTCACAGGGTAATGTAGATCGGATTTGTTGGTCCCCATCTAAAAAAGGTGTATTTGAGGTGAAGACATTCTATAAGGCCTTGTCCAATCCAGCCAACGAGACGTTCCCATGGAAGAGTATTTGGTGAACCAAGGTGCTGTCAAGAGTGGCATTCTTTGAGTGAAATGCGACACTTGGAAAAATCTTGACACATGAAAATTTGCTGATGAGACGTATTGTAATAGTGGAGTGGTGCTGTATGTGTAAGAAGAATGGAGAATCCATAGATCATTTATTGCTCCATTGTGAAGTAGCAACTTGACTATGCCATTATCTTCACTTTATTTGGCATTGGGTGGGTTACGCCGCAAAAGGTCCTAGATCTGTTTGCTTGTTGGAATCAGGTGGAGGGGGGGGGAGGGATCTTGTTAAAGTTATTTGGAGGATGGCTCCTTTGTGTGTCATTTGGTGCATATCGAGGGAGAGGAATCGCGACTTTTTGAGGATAAGGAATGCTCGGTGGATGGGGTGAGGAAGAGTATGATTTCTATGCTACACTTATGGGCGATGGCACATTACCGTGCTAAGATACTGACTATTGAAGAATTATTGAATATGTGTTCTTTGTATATTTCGTAGGGGATCTATTGTACATATTTTTTCTTTAGGGTTGTGCCCCTCTGCGCGTTTCAATAAAATTCACATTACTTAAAAAAAAATTAATTTTTTTTTTTTTTAAGAAAAGATGTTAGCATTTAACTTGGCTCAACTGCAAAATAGCAAATTCCCACATGCTTTATTTTGTTGAAGATTTGGAGAGTTGTGTCATTGTTGCTTTCTCAGCATTAACATGTTGAGACAATTTTTAAACTTATTATCACTAAATTGTAGACAAAATTTTTACAGTCCTGGTTAGAGAGGGAAAATCTTGCAATGGATTCAAGCAAAAATTTCAAAATGCTTTAAATGAACTAGCTAATTTACATATGAAGTGTTTAATACATCAACAGGTATAGCATGAAACAACATAGAACTATAAAGTAAATTGCAATTGTTTCTGGGTTCTTGAAATTAGCGAAATGGATTTTCTACAACACCATTGATCTGTTGTCGAAGCCAAGCCATGAACTGAAAGATTTGATGTCGAATCAAAGCACCAAGAAGAACAACTGCAAAAGACATGAGGAAAAACTATTGTACATAAGAATGCATTTCAAGCTCCTCACCCTGATTAAACATTGTCCACTCAAGATGCCAGTTTAGCCAAATACATAACCCTTTTAACATTTTAGTCTCTATAGTTATACTATAATGCAATGTTATTTTAAGGCAATTTTGTTCTATTATAATTAATTGCATAATGGATGGTTCGAGTTAGAAGGTCTTGAATCTTGTGGCTAATTAGAGGTGCATACCTTGTTCATCACTGAAATTCTACATGGTCGTTTGATCCTCCAAGACTGACCCTTGTAGACGCTCCAATAAGTCCGGGTCACCTAGCTTGTATATTTGATATCGTTCTCCTTTAATCCGATAACTAAGACGGATAGTAGTTACTTTCTTGACTTTCCAATAATCTTCGCCTCCATTAGGTTTCATACGTAGCACAAATTCTCTCTGCATTTCATAGAAGTCGATAATCTTTAGGCTTTCAAGGTGCAGGATTCCAGAGGGTACCTCCTTCATTTGCGGGCATGGCCCAATCTCTAGTTGCTCAAGACCAGGCAGTGATCCTCTGTCTATTTTCACCATCTTTAATTTTTCCATCTCTCTGAGTATGAGCTTCTTGAGTTTTCTAAAACTGCCTGCCTCAAAATGTAGTTGCTCCCCATCATATGCATTATTGAGGGAAAGGGTAATTAGATTTGGCAAAGCTTGGACACACGATAGTGGATTTTCCTCTAATGATGAGAAAAATAAGATTAGTGTGACCAGATTTTGAAGCTCTGGAATCCAGCTCGGCAACTTCTTCAATCGCCCTCTTAGATAGATATTAGGGCTGGCAAAACGGGTCACCCGGCACGACCCGTTTGTGACCCGGTTGACCCGCGACCCCGTTTAACATAGACCCAGACACGACCTGTTTAAATAAACGGGTCTAACGGGTAGACCCGTGAATTTTCGCGGGTCACCCGACACGAACCCGTGAACCTGTTTAAGCTAAACGGGTCTGACTGGTCTACACGAACCCGGCACGACCCGTCTGAGTACTAACCAGGAAGGGAGAAACGGGTCTAACAGTGCCATTATTCAACAATCAAAATCATATATCATGCTTCCTTTCATTTGCAAGTTTTAAAATTCCAATTACTATAAATCAAATGCAAATTAATCACTCAAAAGCCCCAAGATTTTCAAGATTCACGCCCTTAGATAGTTAGATTGAACACAATCAAACAAAAAAAAAAAAACCCCACAAGATTACTCCAAAAACCACCCATACCTATAACCCAATTCCTACAAATTAATCAACCAAAAGCCCCAAGATTTTCAAGATTCACGCCCTTAGATTGAACACAATCAAACCAAAAAAAAAAAACCCCACAAGATTACTCCAAAAACCCATACCCACTCCCTACATACCGAAAGAATCCCCACTCGGCGTCGTCGGCGAAGACTCGGAGGCCGTGGTTCACAACTTGAAGGAATCCCCACTCACGGCAAGCGTGTGAGATGAGTCTCAACGTCTCCTCGCTCAGACTCCGATCATCGGCTCGACGGATCATCGCTGAAAAGGTTCTGACTCTTTTGAGCGTCTCGTCGCACAGAGAGAGGGGGAGAGCTGAGAACGGCAGCAAGTAGAGAGCTGAGAGAGAGAGAGCGGTGGCCGGCGAGCGGGAGAGAGAGTGATGACTGAAGGACCGCCGGACTGGTGAAGGCCGTGAGGCTGTGAAACCGTGAGCGTGAAGGGACGGCAGCTCGAGTTGAGAAGGAGAAGACTTAAAAAAAAAAAAAAAAGGTTTTCATCTATTCTTATCCATCTGATTGGGCACAAAAAAAAAAAAAAAAAAAAAACCCCATAAACGGGTCTGGCGGGTCACCCGCGGGTGACCCGTGACACGACCCGTTTAAGCAAGATAAACGGGTCGTAAACGGGTCAACCCGTTTACGACCCAAACCCGTTAAGCATAAACCCAAACCCGCTAATTTCGTGTCGTGTTCGTGTCGGGTTCACGGGTCGTGTCAAAATTGCCGGCCCTAATAGATATGCTTTAGAAACGGAGGGGGCGAAGAAATTGATTCTAAGTCTATAATCTCATCTTCACTAATTGAGCTTACAAACAAAAGGTTAAGGTGGACCATTTTTTGTATGGAGGTACATAGGGCCCTCCTACGTTCTGCAGTCATATTTGAAATGCCCAACGCCCTCAACTGACTTAACTTTTCGAGCTCTTCAAATAAACCAACCCCATGATGATTTGCCTCAATAATTAATAGTTCCTGCAATTCGTTTAAACATCCAACCCCTTCATGTACTTTTACTCCTCGCACTGAATAAAGGCTATTTTTATTTTCGTAGTAATCAGAATAAGCGAAAATATTTCTTAGCTTATAAAGCCTAAACACCTCAATCGGTAGCTCACGCACTGGGGTTTGTGCAACAATTAGTGTCTGAAGGTTTTGTAGCCTACCCACCGACTTTGGAAGTACCTTCACTTTTGTTCTCCTCAAATTTAAGTACTTCAAATGAAATAAATTACCCACTTCTTGAGGAAGATAATCAATAGGAGCATCTTCAAAATTTAACACTTTCAAAAGCTTGAACTTTTTGAACAATTTAACTATGAAAGAATTGGGCATCTCATTAATGTTAAAGAGAAAAACAGAATGAACCCGGGAGTACTCACTTGTCTCTAAAATATTTTCTCTAGCATCGTGGATTGATAGGCACCGACTTTTTACTTGGAAAGTTGCGTCACCTGCTTCGAGAACTTGACAGAAGTTTAACTCCCCAACCTTCGATAGGATGATTTCATGCAACAGATCATGGATTCTGTACTTTCTGAATAAATCATAATCAAGCTCCCCAAATGAAACTTGAACCAAGTTTCTATGGATGAGCTCCATTAAGTATTCTTCTGCCACATCTTCCAATGATTTTCCCTTCTTTCCTTTTATAAAGCCCTCAGCTACCCATAGTCGAAGTAATATTCGACCAGTGATTGAGTAGTCCTCTGGAAAATTGCCGAAGTACAAGTAGCAAGACTTTAGGTAGCATGGAAGATCATGATAACTAAGAGAGAGAATTTTTGTTACACTTGTGAGGTGTGGATTACATTCTAGCTCAGAACTGAGGCTATCATGCAACTTTTTCCATTCGAATGGCACCATTTCCTTTGTTGACAGAAGACCACCTATGGCAACAATTGCAAGTGGCAGGCCTTCACATTTTTTGACAATGTCCATCGATAGTTTCACCAACTCTTTGGGACAAAACCTTTGAAACTCGAACTGGAATGCCTTACTACAAAACAATTCCCAAGCCTTGTTTGGAGACAGAGGTTGTAGCTTGTGGACCTGATCGGATAAAGATTCTTTACAAGATACACCAATGAGATCACTGCGTGTTGTGATAATAATCCTGCTTCCTCTATCATTGCATGGTAAAGCATGTTTCAGAATTTCCCAAAACTCTATCTTCCAAACATCATCAAAAACCACAACATACCTCTTTTGCTGTAAATATTTCCTCAATTGGGTAATTAGTGTGATCTCATCGATCATGTCTATTTTCCATGGAGTCATTTCATTTTCATGGTAGACTTGCTTTATCATGGACATGAGTATCTTCTGGACGTTGTATGACTGAGACACTGTGATCCAAACAGGACAATCAAAATGTCCTTTCACTAATTCATTCTCATATATTTTCTTAGCAAGAGTTGTCTTGCCAATTCCACCCATGCCTACAATTGAAATCACAGAGCGTTTAGATGCTCCCCCCACCAACCAGCTTACTAGCTCATCCCTCGTAGACTCAATGCCCACAACTTCATCTTCCTCAATGAAAAGTGAACCCACTCTAGGGTCATGCCATGTAACATTGGATTCACTGCTACTTGATCCTTGCTCTACGAAACGAAAACCATATCTTTCACTTCTTTCTTTGATTTCACAGAGTGATATTTTGATATCTTGAATCTTGGTAGATATGTCACGACATGGTTTTAGTTTTCTGAATATGTGGCCAATTTTATGGAGAAAACCAATAAGACTTTGCTGATGACGATGTTGTGCCATGTGAAGAACATATTCATCTATTACGTCTTCTATGTGGTAGGTTGCTTCTCTCACTTGTTTCACCCACATCTTGACACCATCTTGAAGGTTTCCTTTATTTGCATCTTTGAGGAAACATTGGATGCTCTCTAGTTCATCTTTAATGTCCACAACTTCTTGATTGACTCCCTTTAGCAGTTTTGATTCATGAATGATCAGCTGAACCAGCTTGTCGATGACAAGGGTCACAGCGGTTTCTGTCATGGTTTACTCTTTGATCTGCACCTAGTGAATGATATTGTCACAGTTAGAAAAGAATTTGGGCTGACTGACACATCCCAAGCGCATAGCAGGACATGACACTTACTAAGAACTGTTTTTGTTTTTTATAAGAAATGAAAATATCATTAAAAAGTGAAAGCGTAACTCAAATACACAAGAATATACAAGAGAAACACCAAGCTAAAATGAGTAAAAAAAAAATTCTGCAAACTAAGCAAATTGAGAAAGACAAATGGAAATGTTCAATGCTAAAGAGTATTGATCAATAACAAAGACTATTTATACTAAGAACTGATATTAAACCTAACTAAAACATTTTCTTACAATTCTATTTCATCCAAGAACCAAGTATTTGCACTACCAAATCACTTAAAAAATGTCAATTAGAGATCTATAAATAATGCAACAAAACTTAATAAAAAAATAAATTTTCTAGTTTAAAGTACTCCATAACTGCCAAAAACAATAACTCAAATATCCCAATTCTTCTCTAAGATATAATTTCCCAGCAACATAGTTTGGGTCTAATGTGCTTATAAACTACAAATTCCAACTCTAACTAATACAACAACATACTTATTGAAACCTTTACATCTAACCAGACTCCAACAGTTAGTTAACGAACAAGTAAATAAAAGAAAATGTCCAGCAATATAAAAATAATTTTACTTTCATGAACACATGGTTCAAGAATCGCATTTAAACAAGTAAAATGATATTTTCAAATTCCATTAGCTAAGCAGCATACCTTGCTTGCTACCAAACCAAGTTGTCTTCCAAAAGTTGTAACAACTTACTTGTGCCCAAAACTATTTATAACAACCGATAAAAGCTTGAAAAACTACTATTTATTCTAATAAACTAAATTTAAAGTAAGAAAAGCCAATACCATGAGTAACAATAATAACATAACAATAAAGATGCCCTAATTCATAAAGCCTCAACCTCATTTCTACAACCAAACTAAACTTGGCAAAACTAAGGAGTAATGCTAGAAGTCTTTCTTATGTCATTTCAAGATTGATGTGACTTTCACAATCACCATTGCACTTGTGATTGATTACTATTGAATTTTGATCAAATTGTAAATTTAAAAAGCACCTCATTTTTAGAAGAACACAAGAGTAACTTATAAAATTACTCCAAACTAAGACATAACAGCATTGAAATTTCCTTATAATTCTTCCAACACCCCATTAGTGCACATACATAGCTGTCAAATGCTTCACTATCCTTTACCACCCCTAACAAAAGCACACAAGCCAATAATGACCACTCTGAATGCTTGATCAGTACCTCAATTTCTTCTGCTAACCTGCTAATAGTGTCTTAGATACAAACACATCAATAAATCTTTATTTGTTTGCAATTAACAATAAGTTCTGTATTTCTCATCCCATAACCATCATATATAGTTCAGTACCAGACCCAACATTTCATACATGCCCATCAAACCCCTATAAACTACATGACTATGTTTCAGCGGTCAACCAACCACATTTGGCCTTTGCTTTTTGATAGGCATCCCAATTCTAAGGCGAAGACAACCATATTGTCAAACCTGCTTCTTAGCCTGCGTCAAGAGTTAAGCGTTCAAATAGAAGAAATAATCTTACAACAGATTCTGCAACAAAGAAACATCAGAAAACCCTACTCCATTTAGTTCTACGAAGATCAGAGAAGTATCACTTCCCCTTATTGTAAGAATCACTTTAACCATTTTATTCAACTATTTTTCATTCTTTATTCACCAATATTATGTCATTCATATTTCCTTATTCCAACTACTTCTCATAAACTCAAACACCCACAATCTAAATCCTCCCCTCTTAAGGAAACCCAACGAAAACAAGAATACCCACTAACCAAAAACAGAAAACCCACATAAAAATCCAATCTTTAAAGCAAAAGAAAAGAATGCCCAAAAAGAAGAGTCATGCTCAAGACACACAAAAAAATCTATGCTCAAAAGAACGTTACAGAAACTAGAGGAATTTTAAGCTTTTACCTTGAATTACGTTGGTTATGGCTGCATTGACTATGACAAAAATGTTGCCAGAGGAAGCTTGCAAGTGGTGAGATGGCTACTGTTTTTAAATTGTGTGGTAGCCCGAAAGATGAAGAAAATTGAACCAAGATACTCGCAAACAATTTAATGTTTGCCAACTCTAGAGGGTAACTTTGAAGAATAGTACATTGTATTTTTCTGAACAACCTCCGCTTGTCCTTAGAACAACCAAAAGTCTGGTCCGTTGTTCAGTTGAGCACCAAACAAGGAAAATAGAGTCGGCTAAAGGTCAAGTTTCCGTTTGGTTTGTGCTATAAGGTGGCAGAGACGCGAAAGAACATGAAATAACTTCTATAAAAACTGTCTCAAACCTGGCTTTGATACCAAAATTGTAACATCCCTAGCCCAAAATGGTTAGGTTTGTTAATCCTTTTTCTTACTCGCAAAGATCCATAAGGTTTACCAATTAAATAAGACTAGTATAAAAAAGAATACATAAGAGTCTAGACTAACATGTCAACAATAATGACTAAATTGAAATAATCCTGTTTAACAAAATATGTCTCACAAACGATAATAGCGTTCCTTATTAAAATAAATTCATCAATCTCTAAAAGAAACTGTGCCAACGCACTTATTAGCTTGACTAATGTGAAGTCACAAGAAATTCCTAAATATGGCCGCCCCCATTCCGGCCTTCTAAAGCAACCTGATCATCACCTGAAACAACTTGTAACGACCCAGGGAAAAGCACTAGTCACATCTGCGCTATCACTCCAAAAGGACTAGTCAAATTTGAAGCTTGCATAGAATTCATTATAAAACCTAGTTTCACCTAGTAACTAGGCAATGTGGGACTTAGCACTCATGACTATTTTTATAAACCACACACTCTATGTGGGCTTCTTCTTATCTTCCCAATATGGGACCAGGTTGTTACAAACTCCCCCTCTTAAATTCCTGACGTCCTCGTCAGGGCTACGTCATGCAGTGATCTAGTACCACATGACCTGGCGTTATTAGGTGGCTTTGATACCATTTGTAACAACCCAGGAAAAAGTGCTAGCCACATTTGTGCTATCATTCCAAGAGGACTAGTCAAATTTGGAGCTTCCATAGAATTCATTATAAAGCCTAGTTTCACCTAGTAATTAGGCAATGTAAGACTTAGCACCCATGACCATCTTTATAAACCATCGACTCTATGTGGGCTTCTTCTCATCTTTCCAAATGGAACTGGGGTGTTACAAACTCTCTCTCTTAAATTCTTGACGTTCTCGTCAGGGCCATATTATGCAGTGCTCCAATACCACATGACCTGATGTTACTAGGTGGCTCTGATACCACTTGTAACGACCTAAGGAAAAGCGCTAGCCACATCTGCGCTATTACCCCAAAATGACTAGTCAATTTGAAGCTTCCTTAGAATTAATTATAAAGCTCAGTTTCACCTAGTAACTAGGTAATGTGGGATTTAGCGCTCATGACTATTTTTATAAACCACACTCTATGTGGGCTTCTTCTCATATTCCCAGTATAGGACCGGGGTGTTACACAAACTAAGTTCTTTGTGCCTTCTCTAATAAAAGAAAGACATCTCAGCATGAAACCAAAAAAAAAAAAAAAAAAAACTCATGTTTGTAAATCACATCTTGAACAAAAGCAAGCATCTCACTCAAGCACGTAGTTTAAAAATTATAACTCTTCATTAATCAATTGATATTTTCGGGAGTACATTATAGCTTATATATTGAGCAATCTGCTTATTCGTAAAGGAGTATAAATAATCCTAATACAATAACTAACATATAATGAAGGTGGCATAACTAGATGGTAGATAATTGATGATAGAAGAAGTCCTCAATTGAGCTATGGAAATGATCAGCTGAATAAATTCCCCTCCAGGCAAATTTCCTACAAATTCTTTCAAAACACCCCATTTCTTCCCAGTTCCCAATCCTTCACCACCCTTAACAAAAGTACACAAGCCAGCAATGACAACTCTGAATGCTTTATCGGTGGCTCAATTTGTTCCATTTTTTTTATTTTTTTTTCTGATGAGCAGCTTAGTTTCTTTTAGTAAGAGTTAGATTGTATTTTTTTCTATTTTAGCTATCTACTTTTTTAAAATACTTTTAATTTTACTTTTTTATTTAAAATATTATTTCTTTGTCAACTTTTCTTATTCCCAAACAAGAAAGAGAACAAGATTACTTTTTTCTTTTTTTATTTATATGGATGAGCTCGTTCAATAAAAATAATTTTTAAAAGAAAGTAAATTTTGTTTTGTGCAAATTAAATTATACATAAAAAGAATTAAATGTAACTCTACACAAAATATAACATCTATTGAAATTAAATGTCTTATGAATTTTGCAAGTTGTTTGAAAAAACATAAAGGCCAAAAAGCAAGAAAGAATAATGTAAAATAAAATTATTTAATTAACTATTTAAACATAAAAAAAGGGTCGTACCTTATTGTTTGTCGCTTTAGACTTCAAAATCTATTAAGCCAACTCCCATCATATGCAGAAGCAAGCCCATGATACTTGAGCAAAATAGCAACAATAATATTGCCAAGCCTTCTTCTTAGCTTCCGTCAAGAGTAGGCGTTCAAATAGAAGAATTAATCTTACAGCAGATTCTGCAATAAGCGTCGGAAACATCTGAAACCCCTACTCCATTTACTACTACAAAGCCCAGAGAAGTATCAAGAACACCCACAATCTAAATTGTCCCCTCTCGAGCAAACCCAATGAAACAAGAACACCCATAAACCAAAAACAGAAACCCCATATAAAAATCCAATCTTTAAAGCAAAAGAAAAGAATTCCCAAAAGTAGAGTCATGTTCAACACACCAAAAAAAAAAAAAAATAAATAAATAAATAAATCTATGCTTAAAAAAGGAACAATGCAGAAACTAGGAGAATTTGAAGCTTTTACCTTGAATTACTTTGGGTATGGCTGCATTGAGTTTGACAAATGGCCTGCTGCTGTTTTTAACTTGTGTGCTAGAACAAACGATGGAGAAATTAGCTTCAGTTTCAGTTAAAAGTACGGAAAAGTTAGAGACACAAAACAAGGGTCTTGGCTTTACACAACTATACGGTAGTGTGATGATAAGAGTATTATTATATAGGGTTCTGAGTTATTGGCATCCTAGTGGCTCATGCAACTAGTTTCCTTTTTCCATATTGATGCCTTAGAGAGTGGGTTGGAGAAATTTAGTCCTCTCAGGAAATTTCTGTCCAATTAAGGAATTCTCCTTGGAAATTAAACTCATTCCCACTTGACCATTTCTTGCTCTTGACTAACCAGCACTCAAGTCAATTGAACCAGAATACACGCAACTAATGTTTGCAACTCTTTAGAAATTTTTTAGAGGGTAAAATTTAATCTATGCTTTGTTTAATTCTTCGAAAGTCACCATCTCAATTAATTTCCAAATTTGCAGCATATTCCAGTGAATCATGTCTTTGGCCGATGCCGGCCAATGCATCACAACTTTCTCAACTAAAAAGTGATTTCTTGGCTTTTTCATCTCTGCTACAAGTGCATTCCCAAACACAATCTCCTTTGATGCCTATACCATCAATGACAATATTTCTTCTATATGCTTGATAATTCTTTCACCATCGGTCAATTATTTGCTCCAAGAAAAGAAGCAAATAAAAAACAAAAGATAGGTCAAAAATTTATGATCGTTACTCTTAAGGTTTCGTGTAAACAAGCTTTTAGAACAACTAAAGGAAATCAAAACAATAGAAAAAACTTTGGCCCGTCGATCACTACTAAAAGTATATATAGAAAGAAGACAAACAAGAACTATTGTAAAGCCTGAAAATCAATAGTCCCCTCACTATATTATACACCAAAAAGAAAAAAAAATTGTTAGAGGTTTCTTCCTTCCTTCCTCCTAGAATGATTCTCTGGCTGCTAGGATTTTTTTAGAACATTCACATCTGGCTCAACAAATATTTATCTAAAAAATTACATTTTTCTATTTTTGATATCCACCTTGTCAAGTTCAAACATCTCCAATTTTGAATCTAGTCGGTCACTATGTTTAAGGTCATTTGTAAAATGTCATTATTTGAACGTCACTAATTCAATAGTGACATTTTTTGGGCTTAAAACGTCACCTTCCATGTGTAACTATTTTGGCAAATTTTTGTAGTGCAATAAAATTCCCAACAAAAGAATATTTTGACTATGAATTCATCTAAAGTTACATTATAGAGTAATCACTGTTATGACACAAATACATGATCAATTATGCCACAAAGACACCAATTATATATATCGAAAGCCCAAGGATAAATTCATAAAATTCTCACATGTTTAATTTTCCTAGTAAAATTAATTAAAAGAAAATATCAAGCAATATAAAAATAACTTTACTTTCATGCACAAGGTTCTAGAATCTCACTTTAACAAGTAAAAATTATATATGCTCGCTGACATTATTTCAACCCTGGTTTTAAGTTGGGGTGAAATGATGAAATCGCACTACAGCAGCGCAACAAAAATCTTCTCTATTCCAAATCATATATATAAAGAATTGAATTCTAAAATATTAAGACTTTAAAGAAAAAGAGACAGAAAAGAGAAAGTCACGTTAATTTCACTCCTAAAGTAAACTCATAATTTCCCCCCAACTTAAAACCAACATATTGGCTAAGTTCGTTCAATAAAATTAATTTTTAAAAGAAAGTAAATTTTGTTTTGTGTATATTAAATTATAATTAAATGTAACTCATAGGGGTGTAAAGGCGGGCCATTAACCGCTAACTGCTAAAACTGCTAACCGTCTTAACCGTTAATTGCTATAACCGCCTAGCGGTTAGTGGTTATTGGGTTTAATAACCGTAACCACTAATCGCTTTTTATATAATATATTTTGATAATTATAATAATATTTATACATATGACTTAATCAATTGATCATTAATGATTAATTAACACTTTTGTTTTAGATAATTAAACCACAAATTGAGCATTAATATATTATCACTATAATTTATATGATTATATCACATGATCAATTGATCATTAAATCATTTGATTATATAATAACAAATTATACATATATAATATGACATAAGTCATAAGTCATAAGTCTATAAGTTAATCATATGATTCATATTATTCATGTATAATGATACTTACAATTGAATTAAACAATATATTACTTGAGATAATATGGTCATAGAATTTAAGTATAAGTGTATAACCATAAGATCATTAGGAATTTAGGACCTAGGAGTTTGAATATTACCATTAGATAATAAATTCAATTAAAAAAAATTATAAGTAAATATGATAATAATTTAAATCATTAATCATATGATTATATAATATCTTTTTTTTTTTGAAGTATATGATTATATAATATCAAAGACATAAGTTTGTAATTGAATAAAATATTTTTGAAACTTTATAGTTTATATCTTCTAGCATTTATTTATTTAATTTTTCCATACAATATATATATATATTGTATTTTATATTAATAATAATAAGAATATCACATTGAAACGGCGCTATTTTGGTGTTAAAACACTAAAATTACGTCGTTTTTGAGAGACAAAAGTGAAAAACGCGTTAAGGGTTAGGGGAGGGATTCCTAAAAAAAAGGCCTAAAAAGTCTAATTTTGAAAAAGCGGTTATAGCAGGCGGTTACCTATTTTACTCATTGCTAACTGACGGTTAGTAGCTAACCGCTAGCGGTTGCGGTTAGTTAAATTTAATAACCGCTATGGTGGTTACGGTTAGCGGTTTTTGCCAATAACAACTAACCGTAACCGCCTTTACACCCTAAGTAACTCAACACAAAATGTAACATCCGTTGAAATTAAATGTCTCATAAGAGATACGAATTTTGCAAGCCATTTGAAAAAATATTAAGGCCAACAAGAAAGAAAGAATGATTTAAAATTAAAATTATTTAATTAACTATTTAAACATTAAAAAAAATGGTCATACCTAAGTCTGTCGCTATAGACCTCAAAATCTATTAAGCCAGCTCCCATCACATGCAGAAGCAAGCCCATGAATCATGATAGTCGAGCCAAATAGCAACAATAATATTGCCAAGCCTTCTTCTTAGCTTCCGTCAAGAGTTGGTGTTCAAATAGAAGAAATAATCTTACTGCAGATTCTGCAATAAGCGTCAGAAACATTAGAAACTCCTATTCCATTTAGTTCTACAAAGCCTAGAGAAGCATTAAGAACACCCACAATCTAAATCTTCATCTCTGAAGCAAACACAATCAAAACAAGAACACCCACAAACCAAAAACAGAAACCCCATATAAAAATCCAATCTTTAAAGCAAAAGAAAAGAATACACAACCAAATATATATATATATATTTGGGTGTGTATATATATATAAAGCAAAAGAAAAGAATACACACCCAAATATATATATATATATATATATATATTTGGGTGTGTATATATATATAAAGCAAAAGAAAAAAATCCAATCTTTTACCTTGAATTACGTTGAGTATTGCTGCATTGAGTTTGGTAAAAATTGTTGAAATAAATATTAAAATATAAAAGACTAAAGAGAAAGAGCGGAAGCGGAAAGAGACGTATGGGCTACATCTTGTATATTCACTGTATTAAACAATATTACATAACTCTCTTTTATAGAGAGACAATGAGTAGTGACCAAGAAACCCTAAAGTAAACCCTAAACTAAATAAGGCAACATAATATAATAATATCAAATATTCTAACATCCCCCTTCAAACTCAAGGTGGAATATTTTGAAACCTTGAGTTTGAAATTTGAAACAATGATCATGGCGGTGGCTGAAGCCCGAAACAAGCCGTAGATGGTAGTGATTGCTGGAAAAGATAGAGGCTAGTGGGGCGGCCAACGACGGCGACAAGTGGCTAGTGAATGCAAGTTCAAAAGGGCCGACAAAGGGCCAAAACTCCAACAACGGTCGGAGAACGAAAACTAGCCGTCAATCCTGTGAAGGGCCAAACCACATTGTGCCAAGGTTCGAAAGGCTGAAAGTAACGGCTGGAAGAATACCAGAGAACGGAAACAAGCCGCTAAAAGAATCCGGTGAAGAGCCAAACCGCAACTGACAATGAGGCCGGACAACGGAAACTAGTTGTTAAAAAAAAATAATAATAATAAAAATAAAAACAACCCTAGGAAGGGCCAAACCGCATTATGCCAAGATTTGCCAATGAAAGAGCCATGGATCACAACAAAATTGGGAGATCGTTAGAAATGCCATAAAAACACCAAAAAAAAAAAAAAAAAGTGTGATAAGACTTTTATTGAAAGCCACAGAAACAGAAACGTGGCTCTGATACCATGTTGAAATAAATATTAAAATATAAAAGACTAAAGAGAAAGAGCGGAAGCGGAAAGAGACGTATGGGCTACATCTTGTATATTCACTGTATTAAACAATATTACATAACTCTCTTTTATAGAGAGACAATGAGTAGTGACCAAGAAACCCTAAAGTAAACCCTAAACTAAATAAGGCAACATAATATAATAATATCAAATATTCTAACAAAAATGTTGTTAGAGGAAGGTAGCTTGCGGATGGTGAGATCAATGGCTGCTTTTTCTGACTTGTGTGGTAGCCCAAATGATGGGGAAATTAGCTTTAGTTTCAGTTAAAAGCTTGGAAAAGTTAGACACAAAACTCTATCTTAACCACATATAAGAGTATTATTATATATTCTTCTGATTTACTGGCCTCATATTCCTATAATGCCTTAGAGAGTGGGTTGGAGAAATTTAGTCCACTCAGGAAATTTCTGTCCAATTAAGGATTTTTCCTTGGAAATTAAACTCATTCCCACTTGACTATTTCTTGCTCTTGACTAATCAACACACAAGTCATTTGAACCATAATACACGCAACTAATGTTTGCAACTCTTTTGAGATTTTTTAAAGGGTAAAGAGAATACTTCGTTGTATTTTTTATTTTTTATTTTTTTATTATTTTTTTTTAACAATGCTTTTTCTCTATTCATTTCATAAAATAGAGTATGTTGCTCTAATAAAATAATATCATAGATCATATAATGAGAAATTTATTCCATTCAAATTTGATTTATACTTTGTTTAATTCTTTGAATGTCACCATCCTAATCAATTTTCAAATCTGCAGTATATTCCAACGAATCATGTCTCTGGCCGATGTCCAGTACATCACAACTTTCTCAACTAAACAGTGATTCCTTGCCTTTTCCATCTCTACTACAAGTGCATTTCCAAACACAATCTCCTCCGCTACCTATACTATCATTGACAATTCTTCTATATGTCTGATAATTCTTTCAGCATCGGTCAATGATTTGCTCCCAGAAAAGAAGCAAATAAAAAACAAAAGATAGGTCGGAAATTTAAGATCATTACTCTTAAGGTTTCATGTAAACAAACCTTTAAAAAATAACTAATGGAAATCAAAACAAAAATACTAATAATAATTTGAGAAAATTATACTGTTCCCCCATGAACTACCACGCGATGACTATTTCCCTCATCAACTACCAACTTTACATTACGACCCTTTCAAACTACCAATTTGTTACCAAAACCCCCTTTCGTCAGTCAAGGCCGTTAAGTTTGACGGTCAATCATACTATTCACAGCGTCTGTTTTGTTCACGACACTGTTCACAAGGTTGACCGTAAATCACTACTGAAAGCATATATAGAAAGAAGACAAACAAGAACTGTTGTGGAGCCTAACCATCAATAAACTCATCACTATATTATTCAAAAAAAAAAGAAAAAGTTGGGAGAGGTTTCTTCCTTCCAGAATGATTCTCTAGCTGCTAGGATTTTTTTAGAGCATTGACATCCAGTTCAATAAATATTTAGCTAACAAACACATTTTTTTTTTTTTTTTTTAATTTTAGCTATCCACTTTTTCAAATCGCCTACATTCACTTTCTATTTAAAATATTATTTATTTATCTACTTTTCTTATTCCGAAGGAAGAGAGAGAGAGCAAGATTACTTTTATTATTAATATGCTAGAGTAATTTTACAAGTCCTTCTTATGTCTATCTTAAGTCTATCAAAAAATGATGTAGCTATTAAAATCACCATTAGACTTGTGATTAATAAATGATGTAGTTAATTATTAAAATTACGATTAGACTTGTGGTTAATCATTATTGAATTTTGATCAAATGCTTGATTGTAATAGCCACATTATTCTTGGATGGACTTGAAATTAACACAAGAGGGACTTCTAGAATTACTCAATATGCTGAGCACTGTAGAAGCTCAACACATCCTTAATCATTTTGTTGAGCTGGATGTGAAGCATTATTTTTTTACATTGCTAGTTAAAATAGCCAAAAATATCTAATTTGTTGAATCCAATGTGATGCTAAAACTATTTTCCGACTCACACACACCCACACACACAAAAAAAACTATTTTCCCACCTTTAGAAAAAGTAAGCATTGGTATTATCCTTCTGAATAATACTAGCTAGAGATCATCTTTTCATCAAGATAAAAATGTTTTTCTTTTACAATTAGTGAATGCCCCAAGAAAATGTAAAGGAAGAGCCTTTTCATCCGGATGGAGAGGTGTCCCTAGCATTACTTCCCTTTTAGAGATGTATCTTAAAGTTTTGAGAGTGAAACAAGGGCTGGACAAAACTTTAAAGAAGACTTGGCGTTCAACTTGCCAAAAACAAACAACAATGTTTAGAGTGCTGAGAGGAGTAGGCAGACTCTTTAGGGAAGACTAGACAGTCAACTTGACTCTCAGAATGGTACGAGCATGCAACTTTCTGCAAGGGGTGGGGACAGACCATTGAACACAACATTTATTGGTCGGAAATTCATTCAAGCAAATTGTGCAAAGCTGAACATATATACTATTGATGAGTTGGTGAATAAATTGAACAAAATTTTGGAACATGCAGCTTCATCCTCGTGCCATGTACGAGCAGCTAGGTAATTAAATTTGTTTGGTAAGAGGCTGCAGGGAACTTATTGGAACCAAAGTACGTAGAATCACCAATTCAAACTTTTAACAACTTCAATTCCAACAGAAAAATGATACATCACAAATTCAAATGTTTCCCAAAGAGAGAAGCATGCACACGGCTAATAACCACCAATTAAATGACATACAAATTGTCCAGGACGAGAACACTGAAGCATTAAAGGCATTTAATTAAATTGCATATTATAATCTCTCTGCAAATTTTGTGTCATAACTCATACAAAGCATTGCCAATTGGAGTAGTAGCATTTCTTATGTATTAGGCATTGAGGAAAAAAAAAAGGCATCTTAGTAATAATAAATTTTGAAACAGCTAACTAGCTATCTACTTAATAGGGTGAGATTATAAAGGAAAATTCTAGTGAGAGAGATAGAGAGAGTTAATAATGCTAAGCTAATTCTCCTCTTGATTAATTTCTGGGGTTTTGTTGGAGATCTGAAATTATTAAATCAATGAATGTGGGTAACGACTTTTACATTTCTTAATTTCCAAGATTTTTAGTAGCCAATATGTAATCAAGTGAAAAAAAAAAAAAAAAAAAAAAAAAGGGGTGAAGTAAAGAAAGTTCGTATTATGGTGAAGGCAAGAAATGAAGCGAGAAAAATGATAAATTGATGCAATATTTAGATAAACTTTAATTATTTTGTCATTTTTCACTAAGAATCCTGCCACAATAATTAAGAAAAATAAATGTGTCAATAATGGTTTTCTTTCCGGTGATTTCTAAGAAGCTCCCATGCATGTCAAGTTCATCATTAATATATAGCTAAAATTCCACAACGTAATCTTTTTTCAAGCAATAATGTTATTAGAGATAAAGACTTGACATGATGAGTTTGTGGAAAAATTGAATGAAATGTTGGAATACTATGATGTTCGATCGTAACATGTACATGCATGAGAATTTTCTTGGCAAGACTACAACGCACTTATTTGGAACGGGGAATGCTAGTCTTTTTTCTTTTCTTTTCTTTTCTTTTTTGGAGCATTTTATTTTGAAAATTGTTTATTCATATTTAGACTTTTTTTTTTTTTTTTGGTAGAAAGAGAAGAAGAAGAAAAGGTATTAGCAACAAGCCAAGACAACAAATTTAATTGTTGAGAGTGAAAGAAAGGAGTGGGTAGAAGAAGACTTGACAATCAAACACAACGTGACGTTAATGCGAAAGCAAGAGATTCCCACCACAGTGAAGAGTATTTGCTGACAAGGTTTAATGGGACAAAGTTCAGTGTGAAATTAGAATTGAATTAAATGTTGGAATACGTAGGAATTTTCCTGGAAAGCCTGCAGCGCACTTATTGGAACCCAATCACAATCACAAATTCAAACTTTTGACAACTACTACTTCTGAGAGAAGAATAATGATATATATATATATATATGTATGTATTATATATATATATATATATATATGTATGTATGTATGTTGGGAAAAGAATATTAAAACACCTTGAGTCGGTGGTCGAAATTTTTTAAATCTATAAGTTTTTTTTTTTTTTGACAATTTACTTCTTGAGTAAATCGAATTTACAATAAAATTCAATTCGTCAAATTTTATTAATAGCCGTTAGTCTAAGTTAACCCATTAAAATATTAATTTTTTAATTTTATTTTAAAAATAAAATCTAAAAATAAATAAAAATTAAAAAAAACAAAAACAAAAACAAAAACAAAAAAAAATCAAGGGTTTCTTTTCTCTCTTCTCCGGTATGGATGCGATCAATGGGTATGGGGTTTCTCTCTTCTTTTATGATAACCTTCATTTAGGAGTTTGCCTCTTTGCCTCAAGGTAAACTTTTCACTCTCTCTCTCTCTCTCATTTTCTCTCTTCTCTGGTATGGATGCTGTTGGAACAAGTGGCTCATATTCTATTAAAAGCCCATTGGGTGTAATTAGTTTATGTGGGCCTGGGGAACAAATAAGTTGTTGGGGGTATTTTGGGATTTTTCAAAATACTTATAATTAGGATTTGCCTATAAATATATTATGTTGTAACCCTAAATCATTGAATAGAAATATATAGCCGCACTCTCCCGTGGACGTAGGCAAATTGTCGAACCACGTTAAATCTGTGTCTCAACTCTCTCTTGATCTCTCTTTTTTTTTTTTTCTTTTTTTTTTTCACTGTTGTGTACGGTAACAACAATTGGTATCAGAAGGGTTTAGTCAACCTGGACAGGAGCACTTGGTCTGTAAATTGAAGAAGTCACTTTATGGGCTGAAGCAGTCTCCAAGGCAGTGGTATAAGCGATTTGACTCCTACATGATTAAGATTGGCTACAAGAGATGTGAGTATGACTGTTGTGTGTATGTGAGGAGCCTTGATGATGGCTCATTGGTATCAGAGCCTAATCATACGATGATTGGGATTGACACATCTTCTGCAAAGTTCGACGTGATGAAGTTCGATGGATTCGGGAATTTTGAGTTATGGCAGAGATGTGTCAAGGATTTGTTGGTGCAACAAGGGATGGTGAAGGCGTTATATGGGATGAAACCAGAAGGGATGGCTAACATAGATTGGAAGGAACTTGAGGCGAAAGCGGTGGCTATTATTCGGCTTTGTTTGGGAGATGACGTGATGCATCATGTCATGGACGAAGAATCTCCGGCGGCATTTTGGTTGAAACTAGAAAGTCGGTATATGTCAAAGTCGTTGACGAACAAACTCTATCTAAAGCAGCGGTTGTACAGCTTGAAGATGGCAGAGGGCTCGGATCTGAGCCAACACATCAATGTATTCAATCAGATAATCGGTGATTTGAAGAAGGTTGATGTGAAGTTTGAAGACGAAGACAAGGCGTTGATGCTGTTAAATTCACTTCCAACTTCTTCTACGTATGAGAATTTGGTTACAACTCTGACATGGGAGAAAGAGACCTTGGAGTTAGAGGATGTTACAGGAGCCCTGTTGGCTTTTCATCAAAGGAAGAAAAATATTGATGAAAATTTTCAAAGAGAAGGGCTAGTTGTAAAGGGTAAAAATGAGCGTGAAAAAAGCAATAACAAGGGTGATTCGAAAGGTAAGAATTCTCGGTCAAAGTCCAGGAGGAGGAAGGACATCAGTTGCTATATGTGCGGAAAGAAAGGGCACATGAAGTGGGACTGTCTAGACCGGAAAAAGAACAAGGACGACGAGAATAAAGGTTCCTCAAAATCTGCGAACGTAGTGGAAGACAATTTAGACGATGCTGATGGTGATATGCTTTCTGTTGCATCTACTTCAAAGCATCCTGTGGATTCTTGGATTCTGGATTCAGCATGTTCATTTCACGTGACGCCCAACAGAGATTGGTTTGACACCTACAGGTCAGTTAATTCTGGTATAGTTACTATGGGTAATGGTGCACATTGCAAAATTACTAGCATAGGTAATATTAGAATTAAAATGTTTGATGGTGTGGTTAGAACGTTATGTGATGTTAGACATGTACTCGAAGTGGAAAAGAATTTAATTTCATTAGGCACCTTAGACTCAAACGGTTATGGTTATAAGTCTATAGGTGGAGTAATGAAGGTAACTAAGGGTGCAATGGTAGTGATAAAGGGACAGATAAATTCACAGAATATCTATAAATTGTTAGGAAGTACACTTGTAGGTGGAATTGTTTCTGTGGAGTCTGAATCTGATCGTACTGTTTTGTGGCATATGCGGTTGGATCATATGAGTGAGCGGGGCATGTTAGAGCTTCATAAGAAAAATCTATTGAAGGGTGTCAAGACGTGCAAACTTGATTTTTGTAAGTTCTGTGTTTTGGGGAAGCAGAATCAGGTACAATTCTAGACAGCCATCCACTGTATCCATGGATCACAGTGGATATTTAATCGAGTTTCAATCATCTGTTGTGCACCTGGCTTGGAACATAACAAAGGTTGGACTTTCGATGCATCACAAACGACAATCACCACTTTTGTCACATAAATTGAAATGAAACGAATATGAAATGTAAATGACAGAATGTAATGTGTTAAACGTAAAAGCTTAAAGAAATGCTAAGGGTGAGGCTTCATCTTCAACCTTAGTTGAAGATTTAGCCACTCATAATAAGATTAAATAACAATAAGGTAAAAGTAAGCATTAAATATAAAAAGGAAATACAAAGTTTGAGGTTTAGAGAGGCAAGGCAGACCCAAACAATGGTTTCTGGCTGGTTGTGCTCTCCAAACGTAGGAATGAAAAATTTACACAAGGCACGTATTTATAGAAAACTAAATTGTTGCCAGGTCAGAGGGCTACGCTCGATTGCAGGCTGTGCGCTCGAGCGTAGGGATATATGCGATCGATCGTCGAGGACGCGATCGAACGATCGTAATTGCTCCAGAATCCCCACGGCGCAAGGCTGGAAGTGATGGAGGCTAGGGTCGGCTAGGGCAACTGAGCGAGATGCGGGTCTACGTGGAATGCGATAGATCTTGCCCCTTGCGTTCGACTGCAGTGCGCTCAATCACACTGTCGTGCGCTCGATTGCTCTGGCAGGAACTCCACACTTCTCTTTAAGTCAATTTCGCCCTTTGTGGCCGTGTATTGAATGCAATGACCTGCAACATCAACAAGACACTAAAGCAACACAAATTTTAGATATTAACAATGCTAAGAGATTAACAAATATAAGTTAAGGGGGGTCAAATATACAATATTTGGCACCGATCAAATACCCCCAAACTTACATTTTGCTGGTCCCTTAGCAAAAAAAAAATGAAAAACATAATTAAATGAAACAAACATAGGTCCGCTTTCGTGGGAGAAACAATTGCATTGAGCACATGCAACAAGCCTTTTAAACCCCTAGGATTTCCCTAGAAGACGAGTGAAGTCTCGTGAAGGTTTTCTAAAATGATACCCACAAATATTTATTTGGCACAATGCTATTGACAGACAAAGCCTTTCACACAAACATATGGTTCATACATCATGAGCAATTTTAACAATTTTGAACAAACAAACCACATCATCAAGGCCTCCAAACATCAATCAAATCACGGCTGAAAAATCAAGACAAAAAATGCTCCAAAAAGTGCAAAGTGAACTAACATATGCTCATGGGGTTTCAATTTTTCAAAAGACGTGCATCTCAAAAACCATAGGAATGCAATGTGATAAAAACAACCAAGGCTTGAATTGAAAAATTCAATTTTTTATGTAGGCTGTGCAATGCTTGACTCCCTTAAGCTTCTAAATGACTTAAGTAACGAGTGTTGGGCTAGTGACTCCCAAACCAGGAGGTTTTAGGGCACTAGATGTAAAGACATCCCTAAGGGCTTAATTACTCAAGTCAAAAAGAGCTACGAAGCCTAACTAGCCATACAATCGCTTAGCTGAAAATTCTCATCTTTTTACGCAAACACTTATTGCTTAATAAGGCAAGCGTTTCGGTTACTTAATGAAAAGCTCAACTTATGATTTTTTTTTTTAACAGCCAAGGTTTATCATCACACATCACAACAACCCACAAATATCAAGAAAAATACTTCTCAAGTCAAATTTCATGCCTCACAGACCTTATGCTAGTGTGCATGTGAAAAATGGATCAAACATGTGAAGTCTCTCTAATTCAACATATGAATTGAAAACTGGGATTTCTAATGATATGTAGTGTTCAATTAAGTTAAACACACCAATGACATGCAATCCACAGATATGATGTAAGTTATGCCCAATCAACAACATAGCACAAAAAATTTAAAATTTTTACAAAAACAACAAATATGCACAAAGAAAGGCAACAGTGTCTACCCTACCCCCACATTAAAATGGCACAATGTCCCCAATGTACCCAGAAATACAACACCAGAGGTATGGCGCAAGTTAGGCAAAATGTAAGAGAATGCTCCCCCAAACTGGGATGGCAAACACTTAACCTAAAAAACAAACAAAATCAAAAGACAACAAAAATAATGAGGGGGTGCCTCCCACAAGCGTTAAGTTTAATGTCTTCAGCCAGACTCGTCATATGAGACTACAATTAATCCTAATAAATCGGATCCTCCAACAGAGTAGCCTCAACATCTGAACTCCTCAACTCCAAGAATTGTTTTGCTCGTTGTCCATTCACCTTAAAGGTGTTACCATTCTTGGGATCCTCTATCTCGATGGCCCCATGAGAAAACACTATCCTAATGATAAATGGGCCACTCCATCGAGATTTCAGCTTGCCAGGAAATAAATGCAGCTGAGAATTGTAAAGGAGGACTTTTTGACCAGGCTCAAAAGATTTCCTCAATATGTTCTGGTCATGAACTCTATTCATGTGTGCCTTGTACTTCTTCGAACAGTCATAAGCATCATTCCTCAGCTCCTCTAATTCAGTGAGTTGGAACTTCCTTTAAGAGCCAGCCTTCAAAAAATTGAAGTTCAGCTGCTTGATGGCCCAATATGCTTGATGCTCCAACTCGACGGGAAGATGACATGCCTTCTCATACACAAGCCGATATGGTGACATCCCAATCGAAGTTTTGAATGTTGTCCTATATGCCCACAAAGCATCATTCAATCGCAGAGACCAATCCTTTATGTTGGGGATCACAGTTTTCTCCAAAATGTGTTTGATCTTGCGATTTGACACTTCAACCTGCCCACTCGTCTGTGGGTGATAAGGGGTGGCAACCTTATGTGTGATGAAATACTTCTTCATCAGCTGCTCAAAAATCCAGTTGCAGAAATGAGTACCTCCATCACTAATAATTGCTTTAGGTGTACCAAACCGAGCAAAAATAATGTCCTTCAAAAATTTGACCACAACTCTGTGGTCATTGGTTTTGCACGCAACTGCCTCCACCTACATGGACACATATTCCACAGCAACTAAAATGTATAGAAACCCGAAGGAGTTTGGGAAAGTCCCATGAAATCGATGTCCGACACATAAAAAATCTCAACTACCAAAATAGGATTGAGGGGCATCATGTTCCTCTTTGAAATACTCCCTAGTTTTTGATAGTGCTCACAGGATGTGCAATAAGCACGAGCATCTCCAAACATGGTAGGCCAATAAAATCCACACTGTAAAATCTTTGCAGTGGTCTTATTTGCATTGAAATGGCCTCCACATGCATGATCATGACAAAAGGAGATGACATTGGATTGGTCAAACTCAGGTATACATCTCCTAATAATCTGATCAGGACAATACTTGAACAGATAAGGATCATCCCAAAGAAAGGTTTTCACCTTGGACAAAAATTTGATCTTATCTTGTTGCCCCCAATGCAAAGGCATTTGGTGGGTGACAAGATAGTTCATGATGTTCGCATACCAAGGTGCAAGATTGTGAGCAATGTGCATCAATTGCTCATCAAGAAAGGTCTCATAAATGGGGGTGGCATCCTCGGAGTAATCCATGGTCAATCTAGACAAATGATCTGCCACCACATTTTCGAAACCTGATAAGCGCCGAATGTTGCACATTCAAACCCCTTAACTCGCATATGTTAATTCCTTAGCATTGTTATTTGTTTGATTTTGCTTTGTTTTTGTGTTTCAGGTCAAATGCAAGAGTTCCATTGGAAATTGGGCTAAAAGGGACAAGTTGGCATCATTCTGTAGCTGTGAACGATCACAGCTGCACCTGCGATCGATCACCCAAAGTCTAGGATCGATCACAATTGCGATCGATCGCCTAAAGCCTGTGATCGATTGTACTCGAGCGTGCACAACACGGAAATCGCCTTTTGACAGCGTGGACTTAGTTTTTAGTCTCCCAATTGGACAAGGAGACTGATTTATGATTGTAATTAGGGTTTTAGAGTTTCTAGGGTTTCCTAGTCCCTATAAATAGGCTCTTAAACATTGTAAAAGGGGGCCGTTTCCTAGATTAAAATTCAGAACTTGTCTGTGGAGCTTAGAAGATCATGAGCGGCTAAAACTCCTTAGTGAGGTACCGATGTAACCCTTTCTAAGCACAATGGTGATTGTATTTGATTTGATTTAATTCAATTTATGTATGTTGATTGCATAACTATGAGGATTGCAACTCTAGAATTCTGTTCTTAATATTCAATCCAATTGTTATTCAATTCAAAACCAATATTTGCGAAATTCTATTCTTGTCTTAGAAATTATTTTGCCTATATTGAACTCAAATCAACCTTATTTTCTGTGATTATAAGATTGATGGTTATGCAATGGGTTTTAATAGACATATGATTAATAGGATTAAGATAGGCCATGCCTAGGGAAGACGGGTCGTACTACACCTTAGTTTAGTGTAATGTAGGTAGACGATCCGTGCCAACTGAAGATGGGTTATGCTATTCCATTGATTGTATGAAACGTATTAAGGGATTTTATAGTTTATGCCTAGGGAAGACGGGTCGTGCCGCATATTAGTGGTAGGTGGACGATCCGTGCCAACCGAAGATAGATTATCCTTATCCCTTGATATTGTATTTTCTTATTCTTTTATAACATGCATATTCTGAGTTTCTGGAATTAAACATGGTTACCATTATTGTGTGGATTGTGGTGAAGTCAATACCTTACTTCTCTCTCTCATATATTTACTCCTAATCTTACGTTTACTTTTATGCACTTCAAATTCACAAACAATCAACTATCTTTTATTAATTAGGTTAAAATTAGTCTTTTGAATTTAGTAGCGAAACCCCTACAGTCCTTGAGGTTCGACACCCTCAATATAGGCCTATCCTACGAGATTCGTTTTATTGCAAGTGGTATTTTATTATTGATAATTTTGGTCACAAAATAACCACATCAATTTTTGGCACCATTGCCGGGGACTGTTAACGGTTTTGTTATTAAGTTTTAAGGGTTAAGTTTAGCTGAATTTTTATTTTGTTTTCTTTTCGTTAATTTGTCTTTTTGAATTTTAATATTTCTGTTCAAGTTTCTCGATCAGTCCGCAGGTGCCAATCTCTGTGACTGCGCTCGATCGCCACCTGTGTGCGATTGAGCGTAGGTCTGCAAGCAAGCAACAAGCCGCTACGATCGAACCTCAACCCCTGCGTTCGTTCCTCTCTTCGTTAGTGCGATCGTTCGCTCTCTGGACAGACTCTTCTGCATCCTCATTCAAGCACACTTGCGAGCCGTTTATGAGTTTTTATTTTTAGTTTTTGTTTTTATTTTTTATTTTTTATTTTTTTTTCTTTTATTTCTATTAGTTTAGTTCATGTGGGGAAGCATTCCAACACCCCATGGACCATGTTCATATTGCAATAGTCCTTATCATCATGTTAGAAAATTGTCCTACCGTGGGACAATTTTCTAATTATTCTTATGAGCATATGAACAGGCCATTCTCTAGACCGGGGAATGAATTTTATTCTTATTCTTATAACCCGGCATGGAGCAACCAGTCTAACTTCTCGTGGCAAGCTCAAGATTATGGAAAGTATGCTCCACAAGGTCATGAACTGCACCATCAGCCATATTCGCAGTTCAATGATCAATCCTATTCCCCACAATATCAAGCAACTCCACAGCAGCAATACCAAGAGGAGTCACCTCCTTGGTCAGATCCTAACTTTGAAGATTGGATGCTAAAAATGATGAGTGACATGTCTGACAGAATGGTGGGCGAGGTAAATGGCAGGGTTGGCGAGATAACCAACATAGTGGGCGAGATGAACGGTAGGATGAGTGAGATATCTCAGACAATAAATTCACACTCTCAATCCATTGCCAAGCTAGAGGCTCAGGTAGAACTAATAGCTGATATCATCAATAGAGAGGAAGAAAAGCTTCAAAGTCAGTCGTTAGCCAATCTTGATGAACACTACATGGTGGATGAGAGTACTTCTTGTCATAAGCAAGCTATCACCACACTGAGGAGTGGAGAGGTGGTCAAAAACCATGTGGAAGAGAGGAAGGACGAGCAAATAGGGATCCCACAGAATCTACACCAGGAAAAAGGCAAGGAAGTGAGCACTGCGACTTCTTCACCATCAAGTCTTATTCCCGAGACTCCATGTGAGCCCCGAGCTCCTATTCCAGGTAATCTAAAAATTTCATTTTTAGATATAGATAACATTCTCCCGGTCATTAGTTCTTATGACTTACCAAGAGGCCAGGAGAATAGACTGTTAGGGCTATTAGAAGAGCACAAAGAGACCACCGAGGTAGAAAAATTTCCTGAGTATTCTCCTCATTTTACTCCAGTTCATGATTCCCTATCGGATGAGAAACTATTTGAGAATACTCAGAGGGATCTACCTCAATATGCGAAAATTCAAAATTACCTATCTATAGGTAAAATCCATTCTCTATGGTCCAAGAGAAGAAAAGATTGGTGCTTCAAATTTAAACTTAAGGGTCAGAGAACACTAAGCGCATCAAGGATGTAGATTCCGTTGAATTGGCGGATTCCATATATTTTGACTAGATGAGTCAGCTTCTTAGGTTCAAGCACAGACCCTGTGCGCTTGACTCCTAACTTCACCAGGGTACGTGATCTCCATCCAGGTACTTTATCCATTGTTGTTTCATTCTTTGTTATATTTTTCTTTGTTAATTTCGTGGTTCACTCAGGTGGAAAGTGACATTCTGAAGACGCGAACGATTGCACATCCTTGGACGATCGTTCGCATAAGTCCCTCCAATAAGGCTGTCACTACTGAGGAAGCGAACGATCGCACATCCTTGGGCGATTGTTCGCACCTCAATTGCTCTACCCCTTCTGAGGAAGTGGTAGAGCAAGTGATGGGGGGAACATGGGAAAGGATGGGGGAAAAGGGAAATAGTGACCTAAATAGGTCACGTGAGACATTTCCCCCGAGTGCGTTCGATCGCCCAAGGAGGTGCGATTGTTCGCGAACGATCTCACCCCCTCAATTGCTCTACCCCTTCTGAGGAAGTGAACGATCGCACCTCCTTGGGCGATCGAACGCACTCGGGGGAAATGTCTCACGTGACCTATTTAGGTCACTATTTCCCTTTTCCCCCATCCTTTCCCATGTTCCCCCCATCACTTTTACAACAATGTGTTGCACTTGATTGTTTCTTGGTTGGAGTATCAACTTCTTTTTCAGGACATGTGTTCTTGGATACAAGTTTGGGGGTATGATATACCCACATCTGCTCACTCAGGTACTCCTATACCCTTAACCTCATTTTTCAGTTGTGTACATACATTGGGGACAATGTATGATTCAAGTTTGGGGTTATGAGAGACACATTTACACACACTTGTCTTGTTTTTGAAAAAAAAAAAAAATGCATGTTCATGTTGTCCTAAAATTTTGGTTGACCTAAAAAATTTGTGATTTGAGTTCATCAGTGAGCTTGAAATTTTGAACACATGATTTGATGATAGAATTTTTGAGTTTTGTTACTTACTTTAGGCAGTTGAGAATTCACATGTTTGATCTACTCTAACACAAGCACATTAGCACATGATTTGTGGGGTGTGACATGTGATCTTAATGTGTACGTCTCTATGTTTTGGGTGACACTGGATGACTTATTGGTTGGATACATTGGTATAAGCATATAAAAAAAAATGATCATTGATAAGATTTCCACTGAGTAACTGGGTCTCTTGCCTCAAAGCATTGAGTGTTCACGTCAAAAGGTGAAGCGATTTGATTTGGTTAGCTTTATAAAAAAAAAATGATGATAATCATTGATAAGCTTTTCATTGAATAACTGGGCCTCTTGCCTCATTAAGTATTGAGTGTTCATGTCAAAAGATGAGAAGTTTTGATGTGGTAAACATTATGGCTAGTTTAGTTTCGTAGCCTTTTTGACTTGAGTTAGTAAGTCCTTAGGGGTGTCTTTACACCTAATGCCCTAAAATCATCTGGTTTGGGAGTCATTGACTCAACACTCGCTACATGGGTCAATTAGAAAGCTTAAGGGAACTAAACACTGCAGAGCCTAATAATAAAATAAAAAATAAGAAAAGCATGCCATTGTGTTCATTCTGATAGGACTTCTAGTGAATCTTGAGATATTGAGACATTGCACATTGAAATTAATTGAAAGCTTCATAGTCTTGTGCTAGTTCACTTTACACTGTTTCGAGCTTGTGATGCCTTAGCTTGCCGGTCGTAAGTAATTAGACTTTAAGTTCCAATTCATTAAGAAGATGGAGTTTAACTTTTTAAGCTTGCTAATGAATGAGAATCATGGTTTTAAGTGATGCTTTAATTTTTAGATAACATGAACTGTGCATACTGTTTATGTGTATCATTCCTGGAAAACCCTCACAAGACTCCACTCGTCCTCTAGGAAATTTCTAGGGGTTTAAAAGGCTTGTTGCATATGCTAAATGCAACCGTACATCCCACGAAAGCTGGATTTATCTTTATGTTTTTTAGTTTATTTTCTGTTTTGTATTGCTAAGGGACTAGCAATATGTAAGTTTGGGGGTGTGATAAGCGCCGAATGTTGCACATTCAAGCCCCTTAACTCGCATATGTTAATTCCTTAGCATTGTTATTTGTTTGATTTTGCTTTGTTTTTGTGTTTCAGGTCAAATGCAAGAGTTCCATTGGAAATTGGGCTAAAAGGGACAAGTTGGCATCATTCTGTAGCTGTGAACGATCACAGTGCAATCGATCACCCAAAGTCTAGGATTGCGATCGATCACCCAAAGCCTGTGATCGATCGTACTCGGGCGTGCACAACACAGAAATCACCTTTTGACAGCGTGGACTTAGTTTTCAGTCTCTCAATTCGATTGGGAGACTGACCTACGATTGTAATTTGGATTTTAGGGTTTTTAGGGTTTCCTAGTCCCTATAAATAGGCTATTAAACATTGTAAAAGGGGGCCGTTTCCTAGAGTAAAATTCAGAACTTGTCTGTGGAGCTTAGAAGATCATGAGCGGCTAAAACCCCTTAGTGGGGTACCGATGTAACCCTTTCCAAGCTCAATGGTGATTGTATTTGATTTTATTTAATTCAATTTATGTATATTGATTGCATAACTGTGTGGATTGCAACTCTAGAATTCTGTTCTTAATATTCAATGCAATTGTTATTCAATTCAAAACCAATATTTGCGAAATTCTATTCTTGTCTTAGAAATTATTTTGCCTATATTGAACTCAAATCAACCTTATTTTTTGTGATTATAAGATTGATGGTTATGCAATGGGTTTTAATAGACATATGATTAATAGGATTAAGATAGGCCATGCCTAAGGAAGACGGGTCGTACTATACCCTAGTTTAGTGTAATTTAGGTAGACGATCCGTGCCAACCGAAGATGGGTTTTGCTATTTCATTGATTGTATGAAACGTATTAAGGGATTTTATAGTTTATGCCTAGGGAAGACGGGTCGTGCCGCATCTTAGTGGTAGATGGACGATCCGTGCCAACCGAAGATAGATTATCCTTATCCCTTGATATTGTATTTTCTTGTTCTTTTATAACATGCATATTCTGAGTTTCTAGAATTAAACATGGTTACCATTGTTGTGCGGATTGTGGTGAAGTCGGTACCTTACTTCTCTCTCTCATATATTTACTCTTAATCTTACGATTACTTTTATGCACTTCAAATTCACAAACAATCAACTCTCTTTGTTAATTAGGTTAAAATTAGTCTTTTGAATTTAGTAGCGAAACCCCTACAGTCCTTGAGGTTCGACACCTTCAATATAGCCCTATCCTACGGGATTCGTTCTATTGCAAGTGGTATTTTATTATTGATAATTTTGGTCATGAAATAACCACATCAAAACCCTTTTTATCCCAAATTTCTATGTCAAACTCTTGAAGCAGCAAAATCCATCGGATCAGGCAGGATTTAGCATCTTTCTTGGGAAAAAGATACTTCAATGCTGCGTGATCTGAATAGATGATGATTTTAGATCCTAACAAATAGGATCTAGACTTATCCAGAGCAAAAACAACCACCAACAATTCCTTTTCTGTGGTGGAGTAATTGAGCTGTGCGTCGTTTAGAGTCCTTCTCGCATAGTAAATGTCATGGGGGGGTTTATCAATGCGCTGCCCCAAAACAGTTCCTACCGCATAATCTGATGCGTCACACATGATCTCAAAAGGTACACCCCAATTGCGTGGTCTAATAACTGGTGTGGACGTCAAAATCTCCTTCAGAACCCCGAATGCTTTCAAACATTCTTTATCAAATTCAAACGGGGTCTCTTTGGCCAACACCCTGCACAAGGGCTTGACGATCTTACTAAAATCCTTGATGAATCGCCTGTAAAACCCTGCATGGCCCATGAATGAATGGATTTCCTTCACAGTACGTGGGGGTGGAAGGTTAGAGATCAAATCTACCTTCACTTTGTCAACCTCAATACCCCTGTGAGATATGACATGCCCCAGTACAGTCCCCTGCTTAACCATAAAATGGCATTTCTCCTAGTTAAGCACATGGTTCTTCTCTTTACACCATACTAAAACCAAAGTGAGGTGGTGCAAACACTCCTAAAAAGATGAACCATAGACGGAGAAGTCATCCATAAAGATCTCCATAAAACGCTCTACCATGTCGGAGAATATGCTGATCATGCACCGCTGAAAAGTAGCAGGTGCATTGCACAACCCAAAAGGCATGTGACGGTAGGCAAATGTCCCAAACGGACAGGTAAATGTAGTCTTCTCCTGATCTTCGGGGTCCACTAGGACCTGGTTATATCTAGAATAACCATCCAAGAAACAGTAATACTCATGCCCAGCTAAACGCTCCACCATTTGATCAATGAATGGAAGTGGAAAATGATCTTTCCTGATGGCAACGTTCAATTTTGGGTAGTCTATACAAACTCTCCATCCAGACTAAATAAGAGTTGGCACAAACTCGTTATCTTTGTTCTTCACTACCGTCAATCCAGCTCGCTTGGGCACAACATGTATTGGGCTCACCCACTTGCTATTAGAAATTGGATAGATGATCCTAGCATCTAACAACTTTATCACTTTTGTTCTCACCACCTCTTGCATTGCTGGGTTGAGCATTCTCTGTGGTTTCCTCGAAGGTTTGGAATTCTCCTTAAGATGTATCTTATGCATAACCAACGAGGGGCTGATTCCTTTGATATCTTCAATTGTCCAGCCGATAGCTTCCTTATGCTCTCTCAAAACATCCAACAATTCCTCCTCTTGAGCATCTATCAAGTCCGAAGCTATAATCACAGGCAAAGAATCAGCTGGACCTAGGAACTTGTACTTCAGACTATTAGGTAAAGGCTTAAGTTCCTTCTTCGGGGAATCAAGCATTACTGTCTCCTCCTTCTCACTACTTACCAGAGAAGCAGTCTCTAAAAGTGCATTTGCTTGCTCCATTAGTTTCTCCAAATCTAGATCTTCTCCAAATTGAGCAAGGCATGCTTCCAAGGGTCCTTTATGCTTGATTCTTCAATAACTTCATCAATGATCTCCTCAATCAAGCATACTTGGTTCATTTGGTCATAATCAAGTGGTTGTTTTCTAATGTGAAAAATATTCAACTCCATTGTCATATTTCCAAAAGAAATCTTCATCACCCCCGACCTACAATTAATTAGGGCGTTAGCCGTAGCTAAAAATGGTTGCCCTAAAATCACAGGGATCTCAGTCCCTACAACTTGAACTGGCTCCATGTCCAGCACAATAAAATCCAAGGGGAAATAAAATGTGTCCACTTTAATCAGTACATCCTCAACTATTCCCCAGGGAATCTTCACAGACCTGTCAGCAAGTTGCAGTGTCATGGATGTGGGCTTTAGCTCTCCTAGCCCTAACTACAAATAGACTGAGTAGGGCAACAAATTTACACTTGCTCCCAAATCTAATAATGCCCTCTCAATCTGACTAATTCCTATCATGCAAGTAATTGTAAAACATCCAGGGTCCTTGTACTTGAGAGGTAACTTGCATTGTAGGATAGCACTAACTTGCTCGGTCATGAATGCCTTCTTAGCGACATTCATCTTCCTCTTCATTGTGACCAAGTCCTTCAAAAACTTGGCATATGAAGGGATTTGTTGGATGGCGTCCAAAAATGGAATATTAATTTGGACTTGTTTGAACACCTCCAGAATGTCCTCTAACTTCCCTCCTTTCTTGGGCGCTTGTAATCTTTCAGGGTAAGGTGCTTTTGGCACAAACGTCCTAAGAGGTTCCTCAACAACTAGGGTGACTGTAGATGGCTCAGCATCTCCTTCCTTCTGGTTGTCACCCTCTTCACCTTTTGGCTCTTCTTCCTCAGCATGGTCTGCTTCTGGGTCTACCACTTGATTGTCCACTCTTTTCCCAGACCTCAAAGTGACAATTGTCTGCACATGCTCTTGATTTGAAGAATTGCCGATACTACATGCCTTCGGGTTGTTCACTGATTGGCTGGGGAGCTTTCCCTTATCTCTCTCACCAAGGTGATTTGCCAATTGTCCCATCTGCATCTCCAACTTCAAGATTGCTTGGGTGTTCACCATGGTGGAATGCCTCACATCACTAATTGATTGACCAGTTATTTTCATAAAGTCCCTTATGGTCTCTTCCAATGACTGCGTCAATGATACTGGGGCTTGAGTGGGGGCCTGATAAGATGATGATGCTGGTTAAGCCGAGCATCCATGACTTTGATATGTCGAAGGAAATCCTGGAGGATATTGATTTTGAGCATGTAGAGCTCCTCCTTGATTTGTGGGTTGATTATGCTTCCAAGAGAAATTTGGGTGGTTCCTCCACCCTGGATTATATGTCTCAGAATATGGCCCATTGGACTGCTTTTGAAAGTTGTTGAAAGCGTTCAATTGTTCCATCTCAGAAAATACTGTCATCGATGGACAATTCTGTGCTTGGTGCAACGGACTAGCACAGACAAAACAACTATCAACTGAAAATGTATTTGCAGCATTGACAGGTTTTCCTACACTCAGCGCATCCAGTCTCTTAACAATGGCATCCATCCTTTGGGTTAACTCTGATTCACCTTTCAATTCAAGGATGCCCCCTTTCTTAGGGTTCTGGGCAAATTTGTCTCGACAACTCGTGAAATCCCACTGTTGTGAGTTGTCGGCCAATTTATCCAAAGCTTTGTATGCTAAATCTCCCATTAAGTTCAAGAATGCCCCTCCATTCATTGACTCTATCATGCTATGGTTGGGCTGAGACAACCCTTGGTAGAAGAATTGCACGAGTCGCCATTTTTCATAACCATGAAGGGGTATTTGATGAGCAAATCCTTGAACCTCGCCCAACACTCAGAGAATTTCTCGTCCTCATCTTGAGTAAAGGAACTGATCTCCTTTCTTGCCTCATTTACTTTGGACATTAGGAAAAAATTGTTGTATAATTGCTTCAACAATTCTTCCCAGGATGTAATAGACCCAAGAGCGTTGGAATCCAACCACTCCATGGCTCTATCATGAAGGGAGAACAAAAAAAGTCTAAGGTGGATAGCTTCCTCAAAAAAATTTTGAAATTTGGTGGTGGCACAGATGTTTTTGAATTTCTTCACATGGGAATACGGGTTTTCATGATCTAAGCCATAAAAGATAGTAACATTTGAATCACATGTGGCTTTAGATCATAATGGGTTGCATTAGTCGGCGGCAACACTATGCATGAATGGGAACTAGTCGCAACTAGTGCGAACAGTTCCCGGAGTGACGTAGTGAAATTCACGTCATAAGCTCTTCTTTGCTCCCCGTTCCCAGCTCTTGCATCTTGGTATTCCTCGTGCTCCTCCACATTTGCATTCCTTTGATTATCCCCCATCTCAACGTGAGCTCTACGCGCTCTCCTAATGGAGGCTTCATCTTCAACCTTAGTTGAAGATTTAACCACCCATAATAAGATTAAATGACAATAAGGTAAAAGTAAGCATTAAATATAAAAAGGAAATACAAAGTTTGAGATTTAGAGAGGCAAGGCAGACCCAAACAATGGTTTCTGGCCTCTGGTTGCGCTCTCCAAACGTAGGAATGAAAAATTTACACAAGGCACGTATTTATAGAAAACTAAATTGTTGCCAGGTCAGAAGAATGCGCTCGATCATAGGCTGTGCGCTTAAGCATAGGGATGTATGTGATCAATCGTCGAGGATGCAATCGAACACTGGTAACTGCTCCAGAATCCCCACGGCGCAAGGTTGGAAGCGATGGAGGCTAGGGCCGGCTAGGGCAACCGCGCGAGATGCGAGTCTAGGTGGAATGCGATCGATCTTGCCCCTTGCGATGGACCACAGTGCGCTCAATCGCTCTGACAGGAACTCCACACTTCTCTTTAAGTCAATTTCACCCTTTGTGGCCGTGTATTGAATGCAATGACCTGCAACATCAACAAGACACTAAAACAATACAAATGTTAGATATTAACAACGCTAAGAGATTAGCAAGTATAAGTTAAGGGGGGTCAAATATATAATATTTGGCACCAATCAATAGGGGAAAAACATAAATAAAAGGGTAAGTCTAAGACTTAGTGATTTTTAACACAGATAATGCCCATGCCATTTCAGTAATGAACTCAGATGTTTATAATAAGAAAATGATGGTTCCATCATGACAGCTTATATTATGAGTGATATATATATAGTAGATGATATATGCATATGATGTAAACAACAGTCATAGTTCAACAGTATGGTTTACCCGAGATATTACCCTTTCTCAGCAGGGTTGGCACTGTCCCAAGGGACCTATAGTACAATGCCGGTGCCCTAACCATTGCACAACATACTATGCATAACACTAGCAGCACGACCGAGTCTGACATCGGGTGGCCCATACAGCTAATGATGTTTGTCCTATAGTGACCCGGCCATTCGCAATGGCTACATCGTGGTCACGAAACTATTGGATCCAAAGCTCTCATCTAACACACACATTTGACCATAAAGCTAACATGTATAATAAGTTCATGGCCATTTCTACTGCACACACCGGTGTACCATGTCATATGATGCAGATTATCTTATCTGTATTTTAGATGCATGTGTCTTTTACAAGTACCACTGCATTAGCATATTTAGTACAACGTTTTTTTCAAAATGCCAGAGTTCATATGCAACAAGTATAATAGTAAGAGTTGTAAAATATGCATGTTTTCTTGGTATATAAAATAGACGTGCAGTGCATGGGAAAGTAACATTAAGCATTATGTGAGTTAAAAACTCACCTAGGTCGAAAAGTATCTCCAAGTACTCCGACCGATCCGGGTTCTCCAAATATGTGGAAAACCTTCTATTAGTCCTACTTCTACCAAAACAACTCTAAAGCAAGGAAAATAGGAATTACAGGATGGCTGGTAAAAATAGGGTTTCCCTGTCACACTCTGGCCATACGTCCGGGCTCAGGGCCGTACGTCCACCGCGTCACGATGGGCCGTAGGTCCGGTCACGAAACCATACATCCGCTCTGACATCTTTCAGGGAGAACCTCATTTTCTCTCCATTGTCCACCTATTCTCCGACTCCTAAGGCCATCACAGACTCCTTAAGGCCTCCTAACTCAAATTAAAACCTCCATGCAAAGGAACAATGCTAAGCTTAACAAAATGCTATCATAAGCAAGATTTAAGATGCAACTAAGTTAACGCTACAACTAACTACAACAAAACAACAATCGAGCAGCATAACGACGTATTAAAAGTTAAGGAACCGAACGTTACCTCCTTGAAGCAAAACTGCAAGAGTTTCCCCTCACGAAAGCTTCAAAACACACAAAGACCTCACAAACGCTCACAAAACACACACTAGCAACCTGGGGGCGTCTGAAGAGCGTGAGAAATGAAGGGGGTAAGGGCTATTTATAGGAGTGGGCTAACACCAACTCCTTGAAACATAGCGGACGTCCGCCCAACCCTTTCGTACATTCAGTGGTTCTTACCCAGTGGTCTAAAGGCTACCTCGTACGTCTAGGTATTAACCACAAGGTATTTCAAAAAATAGCGTATGTCTGGTAAACCCACGTATGTCGGCTATACGATTTACAGAGCATACATCCGATGGTCCCCCATCGTACGTCCACGCTAAAAACAACAGCATATGTCCACCCGACCTAGCGTATGTCTACACTACAATCCAAATCGCCCCTTAAGTGATTTTAGTGACCCAAAGCCCAAATCCATCCCCTAACTAAGCCAATTATGCCTAGTTAATTATTTGGGTCACTAAATCTTTTCCTTAAACCATATGGATTGTCTTTTTTGTTTTAAAATAATTATATATATCCCCTAATAAGTTTGATTTTGTGTTAATGATAGCCTACAGCCGGAACCCCAATAACCAGTAAAGGTGTGGTGATTTGCAAGTACCCAGCGAGTCTGACAACTGCTTTGAGATATCTGATGTAGACTGAGATGCTTGGGAGTATATGAGGAAGAAGAGGAGAGATATCAAGGTGGACCACCTCGAAGGATGGCGAAGCATTCCCAGACCAAAGCTGCGGCAAAGGACCAGAGACAAGTCTCTGGAATTGAGCTCGATGACCTGCGATGGAGCATAGGATCGAGCACACAAATCGATCGTCTCTGTTAGAGCGACCAATGAAGAAGGATCGATCACACCAGTCGAGTGCCCATGTGCGCTCGATCGCACTCGTGCCTACGCTCGAGCGCACACAAGTTCTTTATGTTAAATTTCTGCGTTGTAGTTATTAAACCAACTTAGTTTTACTTGTTTTAGTAGTATTAGGGTTTTAACGTCCTTATTCCGTACTTCTTTAGTTTTGGGGCTATATATACATGTTTATAGCCTCTAAAGAACTCACTTCTTGATTATTATTTTGCAGTTTGTTATAATAAGAATTCTCACGATTGAGACTTCTTCATATTTTTCCTTTGATTTACAGATATACTCTGTTTGTTAAAGAAGAATTCTCAGATTCTTGATAGACTCAAGATCTAAGAATTATTTATCCTTCTTCTTGTATTATTTTCTTTGCTTCTGTTACATGTCAGGCTGCATCAATTGGTATTAGAGCTCAGTTTTCTTTCCATGACTCCAGTCACAAGAAGAAAGGGCAACCGTTTTTCAACTATGCATGACACACACGATCACAACAAATCAGTTCATGAAGATCAAGGGACGACAAAAGGGGACAACAAGGAGGTCTAAGCGGCTATGAGAATTCAGATTGAAGACCTCACTGCCCAATTAGCCGAATTGCGCCTCTACGACAGGCGTCTACGTTGAACTCCACCCTGACAGGCAGAAGAGGAAGATGAAGACGACAATAGTTATGGATCTGCAAACCCTTTTGCAGAGCACAGAACGTAAAGACGTCGTCCCCCTGCGCAAGCTCATTCTAATCGATGGGAAAGCGGGTTCAAACTGGATATTTCAGAATTTTCAAGGGGGATGCAACCTGAGGAATTTCTTGATTGGGTAGTTTCAGTTGAAGAAATTCTCGACTTCAATGGTGTACCTGAAGACCGGCTGGTTTCTTTGGTCCCAACCAAGTTTTAGGCTAGAGCTGCGGCATGGTGGCAGCAATTGAAGCAAGCAAGAGTGTGGCAAGACAAATTGAAGATCAATAGTTGGGAGAAACTATTGAAGAAAATGCGGCCCGCCTTTTTGTCCGACAATTATCTTTGGACTATGTACCAAAGGCTACAAAATTGGAGCCAAGATGCGAAGTCGGTAGATGAATATACAGAGGAATTTTACAAACTATTGACACAAGTTGATCTATCGGAGTTGGATGAGCAATTGGTGTCACGGTACATTGGAGGGTTGCGGATGCAAATCCAAGACACTTTGGACCTCTTTGATCCTAACAGTATTTCAGAGGCCTGATAAATGCCAAAATATTCATATTTTAGCCCTTAATTTACACTTGTTAATTTCTTAGTTTTTGTTATTTTGTTCTATTTTATTTCCTTTTTGTGTTTTCTATGTTTTTGTAGGTCATGGAAGAAAAGGAAGCGTTTCTGGAAATGTTCCAAGCTTAAAGGGCAAATTGGGAAGACCTAGAAGATGTGGAAAGGATTAAATCGGAATTTATCAAATTGGAGCTAAAATCGGATTGGATTCAAATTTGGATTCTGAACAGGTCTCGGTATTTTGGCCATAACTTTCAGCTCAAATATCGGATTGAGGTGATTCCAACGGCATTGGAAAGCTAACTCAAAAGGCTACAAATTATTGTGAAATAGTATTTTCCTAATTCAGACCGCCGCAATGCTAAAATCACCCCACAAGAGAGAAGCCCGATTATGGACGAATTCTATTCCGATTTGTAATAGGATTGTCTCCTAAATTGACTAGGAGATAGAATTCCGAATTTCCTAGGTTTACTAGGGTTTCTAGGACTCTCCTAAAGCCTATAAATAGACCTCTAAGCCTCACAATTTAATACACAATTTCAGGGAGGAGAATTTGGAGGCTACTTTCTAGGAGCGGTTTTCGGTTCTTTCTTTTCCCTTTCTTTTTAGTTTTTATTTTAATTATGTGTAACTAATTATTTTAGTAGGGCTGGATTGAAACCCTAATTATGTTTATTTAATATTTCAATATTGGCGCCTTTGTGATAATCATATTGTGTTGCTTAACTTGATTAATGCCTGTTTTATTGAATTCCTCATATGTATGTGATTGGCCATTATATGCATGTGGTATGGACTTGTTAGTTAGATCAATTTGGATGACCGAGTCCTGGGTTTAACATAAGTAACAAAAGTAATCCACGCCGGGTTCTTGGGTTAATCAACATGGGAAACCGGGAGTATACACCATGCCCTAGGTCTCATGTGGTTGTCGGTTTTCACAGTTCATATGCTTTTCTAGAGAACAACTTAGTATACACCATGCTAAATCCTTTAGGAAAGAAAAGAGTTAGAGTATACACCATACCTAATTCGTTGCTTAGGGAAACCAATAGCTTAAGGAGTATACACCATGCCCTTAGGTTGGCAACCATTAGGTATTCATAATATGATTGGATCATTGGCATATTGATTTATTAATTGAGCATAATTAGTGGTGGATATCAAAGCCCTACACTTTAATTTATTTTTATTTATTTTTCATAATATCAATTTTGTGACAGTTTGATATTTTAATTTAGTTATTTAATTCTAAGCAAAATTAACAATCCTCGTGGGAATGATCTCGTATTTGCCTGCTATACTATTGTTTTGATCTTGTGCACTTGCGAGTAAAACGTAGCAAATATTATCTATTAATTTAGGTAGTATTTGTCACAACAAGGCCTACCAAAGGGCCTTACTTATTGAGAACACGTCGGTGTGAGGTTCCTTGAACACATTTGGGCGTGGGGGTAGTGGAAGCTACAACCGTTTGGGTGGTTCGTTCACAAATTGGGGATCTACTCAACCAAACGACCCAAACAAGATGACCACAACTGCTGGGTAGCCAAGTCAAACCGGAACAACCACCAGTCTCAGGTGCTTTCGATGCTCCGAACCGAGTCACTGGAGGGCGAATTGTAGCAAGGGAGAGAAGTATGGTAAGGGTCTACTTGTTGATGCGGGAGAAGCCTTTGAAGAGCAAGGCGATGAAGAGGAACAAGAGGCAGAATTTGATGAAAACGAAGGGGCCGAGGAAGAATTTATCACAGGGGATGATGAGAAGGGTCTTGTACTTATGGTGAGAAGGGTGTACTTCACCCCTTGAAAGGCAGAAGATGGAGATGAACAGCGCCATAATCTTTTTCACTCCAAGTCTACAAACGGGGGCAAGGTATGTCAACTTGTCATTGACTCAGGTAGTTGTGAGAATTTTGTGGCGGAAGAAGTGGTAAAGAAGCTGGCCCTAAAAACGAAGTAACATCCTACTCTTTAACGTTTGGAGTGGCTCAAAAAGGCACCAAGGTAATAGTTTCTAAACCCTATTTAGCATCTTTTTCAATTGGGGTTAGATATAAAGATAAAATGTGGTGTGATGTTGTGGCCATGGATGCATGCCACCTATTGTTGGGGAGGCCGTGGCAGTTTGATCGAAGTGCACACCATGATGGAAGAAAAAATACCTATTGCTTCATTATAGGTACGTTGAAAATAACACTCTTACCAAGCATGGGGAACGGCCCTAAGTCCACTAAAGACACAGGTCACTCCCAATCTCTGTTGGCCAAACATGAGTTTATTGCAAAGATGTTATCATCAAAAGTGGTGTACTTACTATTGAACAAGGAGAGTTCCAAAGAAGAAGAGTTGCCAGAAGAAGCTAAGGGGTTGGTGGAGGAATTTGTGGATGTGTTTTCGGGCGAACTACTCGATGAGCTACCACCTCTTCGGGACATACAACATTAGATAGACTTAGTGTCGGGATCGAGTTTGCCCAACTGACCACACTACCGCATGTGCCCCAAAGAACATGAAGAATTGAGGCGACAAGTGGAAGGGTTATTATTCAAAAGGCACATTCAGGAGAGTTTGAGTCCTTGTGCAGTATTGGCATTGCTCACACCTAAGAAGGATGGCACATGGAGGATGTGCATGGATAGTCGAGCCATCAACAAGATCACTGTAAGGTACAGATTTCCTATCCCTAGGCTAGATGACTTGTTGGATCAATTGAGTGGGGCAGTCATTTTCTTAAAACTTGACCTACGAAGTGGGTACCACCAGATCTGGGTGCAACCAAGTGATGAGTGGAAGACGGCGTTTAAAACACGAGAGGGACTCTATGAATGGTTGGTGATGCCATTCAGGCTATCTAATACCCCTAGTACTTTCATGAGGGTGATGAACCAAGCTTTCAGACCATTCATTGGAAAGTTTGTGGTAGTGTATTTTGATGACATCCTCATCTATAGCCCCAACAAAGAGAAACATATTCAACATGTACAAGAGGTACTTTGTCTACTCCAGAGGGAGAAATTTTATGCTTCATCCACAAAATGCTCATTCATGAAGGATTCGGTCTTTTTTCTTGGTTATGTGGTATCTAAGGATGGATTGGCGATAGACGAATCCAAGGTAGCAGCTGTGAGGGATTGGCCCATAACCACTACATTACATGAAGTCAGAAGTTTTCATGGGTTGGTGTTATTTTATAGGCATTTCATTCATGACTTTAGCACTATCATGATGCCTATCACAAAGTGCATGAAAGCAGGAAAGTTTTCATGGAGCGAAGCGGCAACGGAGGCGTTCAGGTTGATCAAGCTTAAACTAACAATGGCACCATTGCTTGTGCTACCAGATTGTGAAGTTCCTTTTGAGTTACATTGTGACGCATCCAAAGTCGGCATTGGAGAGGTATTAAGTCAAGGAGGGAAACCGGTAGCATTTTTTAGTGAAAAGTTGAGTGGTTCAAGGCTCAATTATAGCACCTATGATGTGGAGTTTTATGCATTGGTGCAATCATTGAGGCATTGGAGTTCTTACCTAGCCTTACAATGATTTTATCTTGTACTCGGACCATGAGGCTTTGAAACACCTCAACAGTCAAGATAAACTGTCGTCTTGTCATGTGAAGTGGGCTGCGTATATCCAACAATTTTCTTTCACCATTATGCACAAAATGGGAGCATTGAACAGGGTAGCCGATGTCCTCAACCGAAAGTCGACACTTTTGGTCACAATGAAAAATGAGGTACTTGGATTTGACTTTATAAAAGAATTGTTGCATGCTGATTCTTTCTTTGGACCCATTGTGGAAGAAGTATCTTCGAGGGTAAGGAGCAACTATGGATTGTATAATGGTTTCCTCTTCAAAGGACACCAATTACGCATTCCCGATTGCAGTCTAAGGCTTAAAATCATCCAAGAGCGCCATAATGAGGGACACATGGGGCGAGACAAGACAATACTTTTGGTGGTAGAACAATTCTATTGGCTGACCTTGCGGAAGGAGGTAGACAAATTGGTGTGGTGCTGTAGAGTGTGCCAAGTATCGAAAGAAGGAACGACTAACACAGGGTTGTACATACCTCTGCCTATCCCGAAAGGTCCATGGATGAATGTGAGTATGAACTTCATATTGGGCCTACCTCGAACACAAAAAGGTAATGATTTCATCTTTGTGGTTGTTGATTGTTTTTCTAAGATAGTTCATTTCATTGCTTGTAAGAAGACTACCGATGCCGTGAATGTGGCACAATTGTACTTCCATGAAGTCTATCGACTACATGGTTTGCCATTATCCATAGTCTCCAACAGCGACATGCGATTCCTTAGCCACTGTTGGCGACACTTGAGGCAATTATCACACACTAAGCTGGATTTTAGTAATGCATATCACCCTCAAACGGACGGTCAGACGGAAGTGGTTAATCGATCGTTAGGAGCTTTACTTTGGAGTTTAGTGGGAGAACACCTCAAAGCATAGGACTAGCAGTTGTACCAAGCAGAGTTCGCGTATAATCGGTCCACTAATCAAAGCACGGGTCTTAGTCCCTTCACCATCATCTATGGAGGTAACCCGCGGGCGCCATTGGACCTAGCACCTCTACCTGACTTGAAGAGGATACACAACACGGCGGAGGATCTCATTGCACAGATTTAGGAAGGCCACAAACTAACCATAAAAAATCTACAAGAGTCAACGGCAAAATACAAAGCCGAAGGGGACAAGAAGCGGCATCCATTGGAGTTTGAAAAGGGTGATTTTGTCTAGGCAATGTTAACTAAAGATAGATTTCCTATTGGAGAGTATAACAAATTAGCGGCACGCAAGATTGGTCCAGTCGAGGTTGTGAAGAAGATCAATTCTAATGCGTATCAACTGAAGTTGCCCAGCTACATCAAAACCTCAGACGTCTTTAATATCAAACATCTTGTGCCATTCATTGAAGAGTCATCGGAAGAGGATACGAATTCGAGGGCGAATTCTCTCTGATCGGTGCCAAATATTGTATATTTGACCCCCTTAACTTATATTTGTTAAGCTCTTAGCGTTGTTAATATCTAACATTTTTGGTTGTTTTAGTGATATTTGGTGTTACAGGTCCTTGCGGTCAAACCTCGGTTGAAAGGGTGAAAAAGGGCAAAAGAAGAGAAGTATGCTCCCTGCCACTATGCTCGAGCGCACAAGGAGTGATCGAGCGCAATCTGCTCGAGCTAAGTGTCCATGATCGAGCGCAGGCCTAGTCAGCCCGCATCTCACACGGTTGCCCTAGCCGGCCCTAAGCCTCCATCACTTTCTCCTTACGCCGTGGCAGTTACGAGCGTTCGATCGCGACTTTGACAATCGATCGCATACATGACTGCGCTCGAGCGCACCGCCTGCGATCGAGCACAGCCCTTTGACCTGGCAGCAACTTAGTTTTCTATAAATACATGCCTTGTGTAATTTTTCATTTGTTACATTTTTTAGAGCACATCCAGAGGCCAGAAACCCATGTTTGGGTCTGCCTTGCCTCTCTAGACCTTAAACTTTGTATTTTGTTCTTACATTTAATGCTTACCTTTACCTTATTGTCATTTAATCTTATTATGGGTGGCTAAATCTTCAACTAAGGTTGAAGATGAAGCCTCACCCTTAGCATTTATTTATTGCTTTTATGTTTAACGCATTACATTTCATCATTTATATTCCATACTCGTTTCATTTCAATTTATGTGACAAAAATTGTGGTGACTGTCGTTTGTGATGCAAACGAAAGTCCAACCCTTGTTGTGTTCCAAGCCGGGTGCACAACGGATGATTGAGACTTGATTTAATATCCACTGTGATCCATGGATACAATGGATGATTTTATCAAGGATTAATATCCATTGTGGCTCCTTAACGGTAAACACACCAAATCGGCTTGACTTGTGTCACAAAAGGCAATAGAGTGTGATTTAGGGTTAACTCGATAAATGGAAGTGTGAGTTTTATGTTTAAGCAAGCATTTTTATATTGGGTGAGGTTGAATCTTTAACCTTAGTTATTTTTTCTTTATTCATTTAAGCTTTTTAGAGTAGTTTACATATTTGCAAGTTTTGTGTTCGATCAAACGACCATATTCGGAACTAGGTTAAAATAGGGTTAATCTAGTTTTAATATTAGTTTTAGAACAAAACGTATTTCCCTGTGGTTTGATCCCGTATTTCGCAACGCTACACGATCAACGACTCGTGCTATTGCGAGTGCAATCAAATTTGCATACCACTCTCCAACCTGGGGAGGATGATGTAGATCGAGATGCTTGGGAGTATATGAGGAAGAAGATGAGAGATATCAAGGTGGAATCGCCCTGGAGGATGGCAACGCGTTCCCAGACCAGAGCTGCAGCATAGGACTAGAAACAAGTCTCTAGAACTACGCTTGATGACCTACGATCGAGCGCACAAATCAGTCGTCTCTGTTAAAGCGACTGATGAAGAAGGATCGATCACACCAGTCGAGCGCCCATGTGCGCTCGATCGCACTCGTGCCTGCACTCGATCGCACTCGTGCCTCCTTTATGTTAAATTTATGCGTTTTAGTTATTAAACCGACTTAGTTTTACTTGTTTTAGTAGTATTAGGGTTTTAAAGTCCTTATTCCGTACTTCTTTAGTTTTGGGGCTATATATACATGTTTATAGCCTCCAAAGAACTCACTTCTTGATTATTATTTTGCAGTTTGTTATAATAAGAATTCTCACGGTTGAGACTTCTTCATATTTTTCCTTTGATTTACAGATAGACTCTATTTGTTAGAGAAGAATTCTCAGATTCTTGATAGACTCAAGATCTAAGAATTATTTATCTTTCTTCTTGTATTGTTTTATTTGCTTCCGTTACGTGTCAGGCTGCATCAATATCTCTCATTTGGGTTTCTTGTAGCTTCTACCATCGTCGGCTACTTGTCACTCTTTTACCCTTACAAAGGCAAATCCATTCCAAATTCCTTGCTCTTCAAAAGCTCTACCTTCATCGTCTTCTTTAACATTTCTTTGTAAGTACCATTTCTCTTCTCAACTTTCATATATACCCACCCTCTTCTTTTATTTACTTTATAATGTATATATATATATATATATATATATATTTTATTGGGGGGCTAGCTAGCCAAAATAGGGGCAGAACTAAAATTTTAGGTTTAAGAGGGCAAAACTATATAGATAAAAAATAATAAAAAATAATAAAAATAAAAAATAAAAAAAAAAACCCTTTTTGAGAGTAAACAATCAATGTCGAGGGGTACTCTATCTTATTCGGAGCACCAATTTTGCATGTAATTCCACCCCTGAGCCAAGATAGTCCGTGTGGTAAAAAGGTTCGGACGTGAATAGGGCTTTGTTGCGCTATTTATCAATGTAACTCTTTGTTTTATTATAGATAAAGTTTTCTTCAAATTTGATTAGAAGAAATTCTTTTAACTCAATCTATTGAATTAATATTTGTCTTCAAAGCAAGACAATAAAAGTGAATACTTGCCAGGTCGGATATGATTTATCTGTATATATGGCTCTTTGTTTTATAGACAACTTTTTCTCCAAACTTGATTGGAAGAAATTCTTTTAATTATCTCAGTTTATTAAATTAATGTTTATCTTACGTGAGGATAACGATGGCGGTGAAATTGTGTACGTAACATTTCTGTTATGGCCTACCATTGAAGAGCAACTTCACATTTCACGCAATGTTCATCACAATCTGGAAACAGACTGCCCCACAGCTAAAACTGGGCTCCTGGGTGGTGGGGCATTTGCTTCCCTTGACGCAGCTCTCTTCTGGTTGGTTACCCTTATGCTTGCTATCAATGCACGGGAGGACGTCTTTGATGAAACCGATGAGGACTCCTCCGTTAAGGCTGATCATTCGGCCACCGTTATCTCAAGCTATATATGATGATGGTGATGATGATGATGATATTGTGGGTGTCATTAATTGATGCTTGAAGACGAAGCTAGCTAGCTAGTAATTGTGTCATTGATCGATGCTTGTACAGCAGGGAAGCTAGTGGATCTGTGACTTCCATTGTTAATATCATTAATAATTGTGGAGATTGTGCTTTACAGCTTTGCCTTCATTCATAAGTTGCTATGGTAAAATTAGAAATCATATTTTTATTTCACAATCTTTAGATTTTTTTTAAAAATGAATTGAAGTATTAGTTGAGATTGACATATCATCATTCAATAATACTTGAGATAAAATGTAGCATTTTTTTTTTTTTTGAACATAAAATGTAGCATTTAGCATTATTGGAAAAGAAAAGAGTAATGCTAAAAATCATACTACTACACTCATCAATTGGATCAATCGTTATTATATATATATATTAAATTTAAAATTAAAAAACTTATGAAGATTATCACATTAGTCTAATAAAATTATGGCGAGTAACATTACACTTCAAACAACATAACTCCAAGGGGCTGGCTCAAGTGATGATGGATTTGGTCTTGGTGGCAATTTTATTAAGTTTAAGATTTGAATATCTTTGGATGTAAACAATTCTCTAAGGCTAGCTCGCCAGCAAATTCGGGAGTATTACCCAATCCGTGCGGATGGAGTATTTTGCACAGGTTTGAAGTTTACCCGATAAGAGTAAGTACACAAAATGACTTATCCTTAAAATGGGTTCCTCGTTATTAAAAACAAACACTTAAAGAATATATTCTATCATTTAATATTAGAGGAATATGATTTTTTTTTTTTTTTTTGTCTTTTTTCTTTTTTGACATGTTCACACAAGAAAATGGGAGGAGAGATTCAAACTAGTGACCTTCGCTTTATAAGGCGTGATCTACAGCCGATTGAACTACTTCTTAAAAACTAAAGAAATATGATAAATGAGTGTCAAGTGCAACGGTTACCATAATATAATCCCGGATAAAAATTTGCTACTAATGAATTTCTGTCTTGTAATTTCCACAAATTGCATCTTCACGATTCATGATGCTGGTCGTTGCTTGATTTAAAAGCTTCTAGCTTTCTCATCAAGTGGCATGATTATAGACATTTGGACCCATCTCCTTCGACCTAAAAGTCAAAGTTGACGGTATGCTTATATATACCACTTGCCATGTGTATATATATATATATATATATGATTACTCTAATTAAATGCAAGCACATGAAATGATAAAAAAAGATCGGACTTCGTGTATATATGTACTTAAATCACAATCTATCTTCAAAGTTTAGATGATAAAAAAAATAATAAATTTAATTATATAAATTCTAACTCAAAAATATATATTTTAATATTATGTTAAACTATTTTTTTAATAATATATTTAATTATTTGATTAATATCTGCATCAATTAGATTGATGTAATTGATCAAATGGCTTAGACCTCTTAAAGAGGAACAGATAAAAAGTGTCACGTTTCTATATAAATTTTATGGACCAAATATGCCTATCCTCGTGCCCCACAATAATGCTTTCCCACTACTAATCTTGGGCAAGTATTCAATGCGATCAAAGTCACTAAGTATGAACAAAATGTGGAAGATATTAAAGCGGTCATAAATGGATTTAAGAGTTTGCAAATCTATCATATCAAGAGAGACAATAATGGTGTTGAGCTTTATGCTCGTGATGTTTAATCAACGAAATTCTCAGGTTTTGTTCGAAAGAATATATTAGATGTTATTATGGTGTTTTTCTAGTCCTATGTGAATTTCATAAAAATCAAGTGAAAGAAATAAGAGAAATGCTAGGTGTCAATATATTTCCTATATTTTGCCCATATTTTTCTACAATCAATTGTAGGACAAAGTCATATATTCCTCATATTTTGCCCATATATTCTCCAACCCAGTTTAAGGACAACGATTCTCCAACCCATTTTTTTTTTTAAGAATAATGATAAAGTCGCAACATAAAACCAACAAATACTCAACTTCTCTCTTATGTATTTTTTTTTTAAAAAAAAATGACATGTAGATAAGTTTGGTATTTGTTGATTTTTTGTTGTGGTTGTATCATACATCTTTTTTAACTGTACTGAAGCCGGGTCCTCTATTAAGCATATGAAGAACACATACTTTTTTTAATAACATTAAAAGAGTTGGAATAATTTTATTAAAAAATCATGTGATTCTCAAATACTAGGAACATATGACATTTTTTATGGAAAGGATTTGGCGGAAAACTTTGTCCTTGATTTAGAGTTTGTTTGGTTTTGCAATTTCATAATGTGCGGTTTGAAAATGCGATTTTTAAAAGAATAATGCCAGCTAATAATTATATATTTATCTTATAATTATCAAACAATGTTAACGTGACATTTATATTCAAACCCAAAGCTTTTGCTAAACAATACCTAAATGAAAGATGCGATTTTGTTTAAAAATATATTTTTTTACCTATGAAATTGTCCAACTAAATGGATTCTTAGTATGATATCAAACGAATCAATTATACAAGAGAAATGATAAAGTCATAACTTTTTTTGTACAACTTTGGCTCATTTTCCCTTATGTGGTCTTTTTTTTTAAACAAAAAAAAAAAAAAAATTCTTAAGCAATAACATCATATATGATCCTTTTTTTATTAGGTATTTTTTTTATATAAAAAAATGGTCTTTTTCTTCATAATAATGACATTTTTTTTAAAAAAAAAAAGACAATTTTTATGAAAAAAAAACAAATCAAATAAAAAAGGACAACATTTGATGATATTGCTTAAAAAATAAAAGAAAATTTTGGATAAAGTTATACCAAAAAGTTGTGATAAAGCCTCATTATACAAATAATATAATGGTATATATATCTTATCATATCATTTTAAAAATTTAAATGAAATGATACCATATTTTTCAAATACAACAAAATAAAATAATAAATAAAGAGAATTATTTGGATACATTAAAAAATAGAATAAAAACCATTAAGTGGGGAGAATCCTAATCCTTATCAGAGTAATTCCTCAACTGCATAATTTAATCCTCTTTACAATCTCTGACAATGGTATGATCATCCGATGAACATGTGACAAATAATCAATTTTAACTCTTAAATAAAAAAAATTAATTAAAATTAAAGGAATTGAAAAAATAATAATAAATTTGTTCCTTAATGTGGACGCAACCACGAGGGCACTTTGCCAGCCAGGACCAGAAGGATACGGAGACTTGGAGAGATTCCAGGGATGACCTTTGAATCTCACAAACAACCAGAACCACAAAACGGTTTCCTATTTAGCCCCAATCTCTTAGCTTCTCTGTGCTCTGGAGTGGGGGAGTGAGGGAGCGATCTCTTCAATTGGCTCGGTGCGTTTCGCTTTTTGTCGATCTCAGGTATAATCCATATTATCATCATTTGGAAATTGGAATTTGGTTCAAGGGTATTTATTTGTTCATGGAGATCATTTCTTTCCATGGAGGTAATTTTCCGGGAAAATAAGAGGATGTAGAGCTAATTGAGGCGGCATGCTTAATTTTTCCTGAGAAAGAATGATTGCATTTTCCGACTGTTAATTTCTGATCCTTTGATTTTTGGTTTATTGCCATCGAATTCGTACAAAGATTGATTTTTTTTTTGTGGGACTGAAACTTCTATGCTTTCGTTTGCAGGTGGTCAGCGAAGTTTCTGTTGGCAACAATGGCTGTTTCCGTGAGATTAATGGGTCTGATAGTAGCATTTTTTGGAGCTGTTTCCTTCATATTTGGAGTTGTTGCTGAGAACAAGAAGGTAAAATATAGATGATGTTATAGAAGAATTCATTATTTTGTTGCTTGTCACGCTATTTATTTGTTTGGTTATCAAAAATCGTGTTCTATGCGTGGAAATTTGTTTACTATTTTTTCTGTATAAAGAAGCTCGTAAGCTGATGTATGGTGCTCGTTTAATTAACTTTTCAATTGGGTTGTGCTCGTCGATGGATATGATCAGTGGTGGAGCCAGATATTCTCTTTTCTTTGGGAGTCATATAAAAATCAATATATTTTAAAGTTTTAATGTCAATTTAGCAACCTTGGAAAAAAATTTGAAGCCCAGATTTCAGAATGCTCTTCATTCAAGTGCTTGAGTTGCATCAAAGTTATTGAGCCTTTGTACTTATGATTTGTAGTGTACATTAATAATTTTCCATGCTGTGTATAGGCTTATAATGCCTGCAGAAATTGCCAAGTTGTCCGCTAGCATTTCCACTTGAACTAATTTGTTTCAATTTCTTAGATACCAGGTTTGCATGCATAGGAACCATGGACAGTAAAAGAATTATGGAAATAATAACTGTGTGTGAGTTTCAAGACAAAAATGATGAGAACTCATAATTCTGAACTTCATTTAGGTGAATGAAGGATAGTTATTACTGTCCACGCAAGCGTCTTACATGGTTTGACACAAGTCTCGTAAGCTACAAGTGTCAGTGATGCAGTCTGAGAACAATGATAGATTTGTCTCCCTGTAACCTCCATAATTTTCAATAAAATTGATGTATCATCTTTCTAATGCTCATAGTTTGCCGTCTGTGTCTTTGTTCAAGCATATAGCTGGAGGCAAGATTTTTGTGCTTTTTACTTCCCTGTATCAAAATTCAAGTTTCAATAGTTCCTACTTTGTAGCCCCATATGCCCTCTTTATAAATTTATTTTACTTTATTTTGTTACTCAGAGAAATGCTTTAAATTACATTTTATAGGAGTCCAAGAAGTGGAGCACAACTGGCTCTGACCTTTAGTTACTTATTTTTATGCTTTGAATGATTTGTCCATTGAAGCTAAATATTCTCCATTCTTTTAATCGTTATATTGTTTCTTGGTTGCTGTCTGATTATTCGTCTTGTTCTCTCTGATCTCTGCAGCCAGCAGCTGGAACTCCAATAACAGGGAAAGATGTTGTTATCTGCAAGTACCCCTCTGATCCAACTGTCGTTTTGGGGTATTTGTCTGTAGCATTTCTCATTGCTACTACTGTGGCTGGGTATTTGTCTCTGTTTTACCCTTACAAAGGAAAATCTGTTCCACAAAGTGCCTTATTTAGAAGCACCAGTTTTGTTGTATTCTTCAACATTGCTATGTAAGCATTCTGTTCTCAGTTCTCACTCTCCCATATTTTTTGATATTCTTATTCTGATATCTTGAAGAGACAAGCACTACTCATGCTCATTTTTCATCCTTTAACACACATGCATGCACTGAATTATTATGGGAGACTGAATTTTTAAGGAAGAGCTGCTCTTCATCTGAATCATTAATCATTAGCACTTTGAATGTCAAAAGGAGGTGCAGTGCCAGAAATTATTTATGATTGAAGTTGACCAAATACCAGGAAACTGGGGAATATTTTCCAGTAGGTACATGTGTGTGTGGTCATTAAATCTTGGCGATCCATAGGGATTGTGGTGTCAGTTTCAACAAACAATGATAGTAGGTTTTTGTTATAACATAGGCAAAGGTAGTTTAAGAAAGTTTATATTGTAGCTGTTTTAATGTCTCTGCAGCAGCCTGTAACTGTCAAAATCTACAGGGAAGGCACCCTTCCCCCTACTCACCAAAAATTATATAAAAGAGGAGAGTTGAAACCTGCCCAACGCTAGGTTGGATGAGACTTGAGAGGACCACCTTTTTTCGTTGCTTGCCATTTTAGTTTGGTGGCAATCTTCTTGCGGGAAATCAACATTTATATGAAAATTAGACACTTATCTTTCATCTTTGGAGATAATTATTTCATTAACATAAACAAAATATATACAATAGAAAAGTAAAAGGTACTGCCATTGAATTCACTGTAATGGCAACAGAACCTGACAAGGTGCTTGGACTGATGAACTTGTCACCCAGCTGATCCGCTTTTTGGATCAATTATACCTTGAAGCCATTGAACCTATTAGCTTAACATTCCCTTTGCTCACCATTTTACTATTAATTATTATTGAGTTATTGATTACCAATATTATTATGCATATTTACATCAAATGTTTGTGCAATAATTCTCTACTTTCTGATGGTCCGACTTGTTTCCTACCAACTAAATTAGTATCCTGTCGACCCAACTCTTGACCAGCTCACTATTTTGGCTATGACTGGGATTTTGACTTGATAGCCTTCGTAGAGTCATGTTTAATGGGGGCTGGCGAGCATTTTTTCAATGATTGTATTGGGACTGTAGATGTCTCACTTTGTTACTTCATTATTTGGAGATGCAATTTCCTGTTTAAATTTCTTGCTTTCTCTTTCTTTAATGAAATGGGTGACCGGTAACATTGGTCAGATTTACTACCGGATTAGCTGCAACAATGCTATTATGGCCAACAATCCAAGAGCAGATTCACCAAGCACGCAACGTTCATAGCAATCTCAACACAGATTGCCCAACTGCCAAGACCGGTCTCCTTGGTGGTGGCGCTTTTTTATCCCTGGATTCATCCCTCTTCTGGCTGGTTGCCCTCATGTTAGCCGACAATGCTCGCGAGGACTATCTTGATGAAACAGGAAAGGATGGTGTGGCTGAACAACAAGATCAGGTTTACATGGATGATTATGATACACGTCAATCTGCCAAGGGCAGTGTGTGAGGTATTGTGCTTTCGCTTTGGGTTTAGGCTTCATCTCCATATCATGCATAATGAACAACGTTATGTAATTGGTGTTGGATTGTAAATATTGTCTTAAGATCATTCTGCTTTCATTTGTCTTCTCTTTTAAGCCGTAGACTGGGTTCTACTTTGTTGCATGATAACTTCTATAAAGTGGACTCTTTACTGTCTCTTCTTACTTTTCTCTTCTTTTATATATATATCGACTAATTTTATTTTGATTAGTGATCTGCTATGCTTGACCAACTTGTTTATTCTGCTCATGGGACTTTTATCCGCACCTGGAAAATCATGAAATGACAATCACTTGATCGTGTAGGCCACTTTTCTGGGATAAGATTGTTGAAATTTTGTTTTATTGCGTCTAATAGTGTATATGTTGCTATGTTTTTAAAAAAAATTTGACGACATGGCACTGTATACTCTATTAACTGCAGTAAAACAAAATTTGAACCATAAAATGGATCATCTCTCTATTTCACTTTTTTTGAGTTTTAAATATTGATCAATACTTTGAGAATAAAATTAATTGCAGGACACTATTTTGAGATTACCTTTCTGATAGGTATACACTTATGATTATGACTAAAAGGGCTCTCACTGCAAGTCTCAGGTCGAGAATCATTTCTTCTTTCCTCTTGAGAGACCCTCGGGCCTCCACCTTCCTTGTGAGTCCCTCCCCTGTGAGAGTCACCTCTCCCTACCCCGTGAAAGTCCGGCGTAGGAGGAAGTTCCCATGAGAGTCACAAAGATTTGTGTTCACAAATTGTTCATTTAATAATCGAGTCGAACACGAGTCGAGCTTATACGAGCCACTCTCGAGTTTGCGAACGGCTTCGCTTGTTTACACCCCTAATTAGAAGTCGTACAATTTGGTAACTGCCTATAATTTCGAACAATTTCAACAGTACCATCTTAAGAAAAAGCTTTCACTTCAGCGAAAATGGGGCAAACAACTACCAACACATTGTCATTTCCTGCTTCAATGGTTTACTTTCTAGGCTATCAGACCATTCACAAAGAAACCTGACTGAAATCGACATGAAAAGGGCCTTGCAATATCCAAGCATTTTTATATCAAATTGATTAAATACCTGAGATGGTTAAAGAAATTAATTAGTTTACAAAGAACAGGACAGAAGCCCCATTTATATTAAATTGATTCCATTTCTTTATAAACAGGGAAGAGATAAAGCTTAACTCTAAAACCATGTGGTAGATTGAGGAGTGTTTTTTGTTTTTAATTTGAAAGAGTATTACTGTTATGCACCCAAAAAAAAAAATGTTGTGAGATGACCTAAAAAGTGAAAATAGTTTTGAGTGTATGAATCTTTTGTGTTTTTTGTAATTTAAAATTTTTGTTTTGAGAATAAAAAATAAAAAGAAGAAAAAAAATTTACAAAGGAAGCCTAACTACTCCTAAAAGAGGAGGTAATTGAAATCTTTACAATTTTTTATTTTATAATAAACAATCAAGGTTATTTTGAAAATTTTGACAGAATTTAACAGAAAATTGAAAATTCGATGCTCTTAATTGAGAGTTTTTGAACTTCAAAGGTACTTTCAAAATGCTTGAAAGTTCAGGAGGATTTTGTGAAGTTTTCACAAATAGTTGAGTGTTTACTGAACCTTTAGTATTTTGTGTTGTTTGTTAAAGTTTTTATTTTGAGAATAAAAAACTAAAGAGAGAAGAAAATTTTTAACAAATGAACCCTAACTACTCTTTAAAGAGGAGGGCAATGAACCTAATTTTGACCATATAAATTTCTTTCGTTAGAAACAAAAGAGAAGGAACAAGTATCATCTCTCACATTTTTTTTTTTTTTTTTTTTATATTTTTAAAAGTTGTTTATTGTCATTCTACTAACTTATGAACCTAAACATTAATTTTTGAAAAACTCAAAAATATTGAAAGACACTTGTCACTTATTGAAATAGGTTGGAGGAAATTTTTTCCAAACTAATATGGAGGAAATTTGTGTAAAATAATAATAATAATAAGGAAAATGCTAGGGGTTCTCCTGGTGTTCTCTTAGCCATACGTAAAACATGATTTAAGAAAAAATAAAATTGTAGTGGCCTCCACTACCGTTTTTTTAGGCATTAGCACCAAATTTGAGGCATTAGCACCAAATTTGTGAGGCATTAGCACCAAATTTGAGGTATTAGCATCAAATTTAGGATGATCAAATTTATTTTGGGTGATACCATCCCTAAAGGTTTAACCTTTCACCTTTAGGTTTTAGTTTTGAATCCAAAAATAAGTTTTAAAGCATTAGAACCTAACTATTAACTAATAAAAATTAATCTGTTAGCAAAAAAAGGGTATTACAATTTTATTTTTTCTTAAATCATGTTCTACGTAAGACTGGGAGAACGCCAGAAGAACACTATGGGAAGAACCCCTAGCAAACCCCTAATAATAATAATAAAAGTCTCATTTTGATCATTTGGACTTTCTTTCTTTACATAAAGAAAGAGAGGGGATTTTTTTTTTTAAAAAAAAAAATTTTATATGTCCGCTCAAGAAGAGGGAGGGGGATTCGAACTAGTGACTTTTGCTTTATTAGGTGTGATCTCAGTCGATTGAGTTACCTTTTGGGGACTTGTTTGGATGAGATGGATTTTCTGTCTTTATAAAGAAATAATTACATCACAAAAAAAAGGGAATGCTTTCATACGAAAAATACTTTACAATGAAATAATTTCCCTTCTCTACTAGTGGACAGAAACGAAACCCCATTTTAATTTTCTGATATTTTCTTTCTCTATAAAGAATTAATTACTTTACAAAACAACATGATTTTCTTTCCTTCAATAAAAGAGAGTGATTCATTATATTTAATTAGATTATGGTTGTCTTTAGATTCTAAATTAATTGGACCTTCTATTTTTCATTTTTCCTTGCTGTAAAATTAAAATCTACCACACTATAAAATATTGAGTAAAGAGTTTGAACTATCATTAGCAAGCAAATACAATTTCCCAACTCGTGTGAACCTGTTCCGACGGAAGGTCATCACGGATCCCTCATGTCTTTTCTGTGGAGCTACTGCAGAAAAGGATTTCCACGTCCTCTGGGACTACCCCTCAGCGAAGGATGTCTGGAGCATGGCTTGTGGAGTGCTTCAAAAAAGCTCTTATCCTGGCCCTGATTTTTTACAAGTAGTGGAAGGGATTTTCAGCAAATGTGGGCAGGAGAACTGCGCTTTATTTGTGGGAATTGCCCGTCGTATTTGGATGCGACGAAACGAGGTACTGCATGGGGGGTCTTTTACCCATCCAAGTGTGATTATTAAGCAGGTCCAAAAGGCTATAGAAGAGTTCCAGCAGGCCCAAGCACACGTTGATGCTCCTAGCGCAGAGTCTACAGCTCCGGGTCCTGTGGGTTGGACGGCCCCTAACTCAGGATGGTTTAAAGCCAATTGGGACGCAGCTTTGGAATCAACATCGGGAAGGATGGGATATGGGGTAGTCATACGGGATCAAAATGGACATGTGAGGGCAGCCCAGAGTTATTTCCAGCAGGGGTTTCTATCACCGGCAGCAGCTGAAGCTCGTGCGGCAATTATGGCGATTACGTTATGCAAGGAAGTGGGTTTTCCAAGGATTCATCTTGAAGGAGATGCAAAAAGGGTCATTGAAGCTGTGATGAGTGGTACAACTAAATGCAGTGGATTGGGGCCTCTGGTGGAAGATATTAGAATACTCTTACGGGATGTACCTCAGTGGAAAATGGAATTCGTAAGAAGGGACAAGAACGTGGCTGCCCATTTCCTAGCTAAGTGGGCTGTGAGGACTGCTATAGATAGAAGTTGGACGGAGGCGGTGCCTGAGTGCATTCAGGAAATTATTATACTAGAGCAAGCTGCTCTAGATGGTTGAATTTTATGTTTTATTGTGATTCAGCCCATTGTTTTTCCACTCTCAAAAAACCTAGGGGGGGCAACAACTTGGGTAGCCTTTGTGGTCAGCTCTTGTTGCTGTCTGTATTCCACTAGGGAGAGAGGGGAAGGTGGGTTGTTTTTTTGATCTTTTGTACTTGAGATGTATTGTAAGGAGACTGTTTGTTTTCCTTGCATATTTGATTATGAATAAGAATGACTATCTTTTTCTCAAAAAAAAAAAAAATACAATTCTCAAGTCGTTTCCAAGAGGTAACTCAATCGGCTGGGACCACGCCTAATGAAGTGGAAGTCACTAGTTCGAATCCCCCTCCCCCCACTTGTGTGAGCATATCAAAAAAAAAAAAAAAATTACAATTCTCAAGTCATCAATCACAAACTCTCCAAAATCAAGATTCAGAAAAAGATGATGGAGAAGATTTCTTTCAAAATGTCTTTTTTGATCGTATTATTTGTTGCAAGTTGTTAGTCTTTCTCTCCGATAACCCTAAAATTTTCTTTTATATGATAGTCTTTATCTCTCTTAACCATATATTTATTCATTTTTATTATTATTATTTATGAGTATTATCCTTCGTTTATTTGGGAGTACTTTCATTAATCTTTGGAGTAGCTTCTTCTCCTATGTAGCAAATGCATATGCCTTGTGGGCCACAAACGCAATAGTATGGACAATTTTTCAAAAACACACCACATTCAATATCACGATGACAATGAATTACATCTGCCTCAGCTCTTGGTACCATTGAGAATGATACACCTATCATTAATAATTAATGAAATACTAATGATATGTGTATCATTCTCAACGGTACCAAGAGCTGAGGCAAATGTAATTCATTGTCATCGTGATATCGAATATGGTGTGTTTTTGAAAAATTGTGTCCATACTATAGCGTTTGTGGCCCACAAGGTATATGCATTTGCTACAGAGGAGAAGAAGCTACTCCAAAGATTAATGAAAGTACTCCCAAATAAACGAAGAATAATAATACTCATAAATAAATAAAGAAGAAAATAATTATATCTCAATATTGTGGAAGTGATAAACCACCCCCCTCTCCACTAAGGATGTTGTAGGAGTTATCTTTACATCCTAATTAATAAATTAAAAGTGAATGGTTGATAAGGTCATGTTCTTGTACTTGTATTGTGGTTTTTCTACCGGCTAATAAAGAAGTTAACTTCCTTAGATTAAGCATTTCCTTCTAATATTGATTAACAATTTTTTTTTTCTCTCTCTCTTAATGGTAATTAGTAGGAGTTGAAATACTTTTCCACATTATCATAAGTGTGAAACAACATTCTTTTTAAACTCGTGTATTTATTGACAAATAAAAACATGTAAATAAACATACAAGTAACCCCAAAAAAATAAAAAATAAATAAATAACCATACAAGCAATAATGGATTTGGAGGAATATAATTCCCCAAGGCTATACTCCTAGGAGGCCAATGCCCATGACATTGAGGAGAATCTTCTAGTGGACTACAAGTGCTTGGACCAAATCCAACGTATCCTGCTGCTGTATCGAACGAAGTTTGGATTCCTATTAGCTGAGTGTTCCCAATAATGGTTCTAGTATCATTGGTTGCACTACAAAAAAAAAAAAAATGCCATTTACTAACTTATATACTGTTCACTAATTTTTGCCACGTCACCATTTAGTAACGTGTCAAAAACTCACACATTAGTAAATAAATTTAGTAACGTGTCATAGTTAGCACGTTAGTAATGGAAATTTTTTAAAAATTTAAAAATTAAAATAAAATTCATTTGCTAACGTGTCATAATGGCACGTTTGCAATTGGTAACATGTCATTAATAACACGTTAGCAATTAGTAACGTACCATAATTAGTACGTTAGTAATGAATTTTTTTTTTTAAAAAATAAAATTAATTTGCTAATGTGTTATTAATGACACGTTACCAATTGGTAACATGCCATTATGACACGTTAGGAATTAGTAACGTGCCATAATTAGCACGTTATGTAATGGAAATTTTTTTTAAAATTTTTAAAAAATTAAAATGCATTTGCTAACGTGTCATATATGTATATTTGGTTTTATATATATGATAGTGACTAATGAAATACTAATGATAGGTGTATCATTCTCAATGGTACCAAGAGCTGAGGTAGATGTAATTCATTGTCATCGTGATATCGAATGTGGTGTGTTTTTTTAAAAATTGTCCATACTAGAGCGTTTGTGGCCCACAAGGTATATGCATTTGCTACATAGGAGAAGAAGATACTCCAAAGATGAATGAAAATACTCCTAAATAAACGAAGGATAATACTCATAAATAAATAAAGAAGAAAATAATTATATCTCAATATTGTGGAAGTGATAGACCACCCCCTCTCCACTAAGGATGTTGTAGGAGTTATCTTTACATCCTAATTAATAAATTAAAAGTGAATGGTTGATAAGGTCATGTTCTTGTGTATTGTGGTTTTTCTACCGGCTAATAAAGAAGTTAACTTCCTTGGATTAAGCATTTCCTTCTAATATTGATTAACAATATTTTTTTTTTCTCTCTCTCTCTTAATGGTAATTAGTAGGAGTTGAAATACTTTTCCACATTATCATAAGTGTGAAACAACATTCTTTTTAAACTTGTGTATTTATTGACAAATAAAAACATGTAAGTAAACATACAAGTAACCCCAAATAAATAAGTCCCCAAGAGGTAGCTCAATCGGCTGGGATCACTCATAATGAAGCGGAAGTCACTAGTTCGAATCCCCCTCTCCCCTCTCCCCTCTTGTGTGGACATGTCAAAAAAAAAAAAAAAATCCAAATAAATAAATAAACAAACATACAAGCAAGAATGGATTTGGAGGAATATAATTCCCCAAGGCTATTCTCCTAGGAGGCCAATGCCCATGACATTGAGGAGAATCTTCTAGTGGACTACAAGTTCTCGGACCAAATCCCACGTATCCCGCTGCTGTATCGAACGAAGTCTGGATTCCTATTAGCTGAGTGTTCCCAATAATGGTTCTAGTATCATTGGTTAATTGGGACAAACGCCAAACAAAAAATGCCATCACCAATATAGCTTTCGTGCTCAACTAGAATGTTCCTACTCTTCAATGTTAGGATTGGTTCGGCTGAAAAGAAGAATGACACATTTGGAACCTAAAACAGCTCTAACCCAGATAAGTTGTAGCACGTGTCAAATAGTAGGTTTGCAGGGGCCCGAGTAAGATTTATGGTTTTTGCCACATAAGCATTACGAAAAAGCTCATAAACAGGCTTCGGTAGTTTGGTAAATATTGTACCGAAATCTATAATTGCTCTCCCAAAGCCTTGTTTGTCATTTTGAAGCTGTTTTTGGGAATGGGTATTTGGATATCTCCTATCCCAAGACCCGAGAGCCTGACATAGTAATAAGTGTCCGTGTTAGGATTGGGGAGCAAAGGGATCCAAGCGGTTCCCGCAGCTAGGTAGCATTGCGCCCGGAAGGCTGAAATTCAACCAACCCAGTGGCCCACCAAACAAACCCAGCAAGCAATAATGGAAGATGTCAGCTAATCCGCGAAGCCGAAGTTGAGTCGGTAATGACAAAGGCCCACCAAACCGTTGGTTCCAACAGGCACCCTACCGTTGTTCGAGTGGTTGCACCCAAAAAACACGTTGAGAATAAGGGTGCTTCCAAACGTGAGCTTTTCGAGCACAAGTGAGCCGTTCATGAAGGTGCTATCCAGGAAGTCCGCCTTGTACTGGGATTGACTGTTGTTGCAACCCTGTGGGTGTTGATGGAAGTGATTGCAGGTGGCGGAGTTATAAGGCACCATGGAAAAGGAAGTAGACATGAGTGGATCGAATAGGGGGGGGGTGGCAATTGGTCACAATTACATGGTTTACACTGAAACCATGTAACATCACTTCCTGTGTCTATAGCCATGTATTGGCTGACCGGAGGGGTACCCACCTCTATCTGAATAAAATATTTTCCAAGCCATGCCGTTTGAGGGAAAATCATTGTAGACATGAAAGGGGATCCCGAGGAGGGGGTAGTTAAGGGAACCAAGTGTAACAATGCTATCACCATTAATCAGCATTGTTATTGAGAAGTAATGGCTAAAAAGGCTTCAATCCAAGTACTCCATGATGATCCCAAAGAAGAGAAACAAAACAACCGTCTTCTTTAATTAATGGGATTGGTTGAGATAATTAAAGATCAAACGGATTGGATATTTAGAGACTTTATGTATAAGAGATGTATCTGAAAGAGAGAGAGAGAGAGGGAGACAAAGAGATTGCTTAATTGAATGAATGGCACCCCCCCTATTTATAGGGATATATAGAATACATGAAAAATTCATATCAAAGTTGGAGTTATTAAAAAACTGCTAAGTAATTGTATGTGTAGTGTGTTTAGCTCGATCGTCACTTTATCAAAGCATATATGCAGCTAGCTAGCTACCTATAGCCATGTGATTGTCTTATCTCTATTTTCCAAAATGGGAAAAAGCAAACTCAATACTCTTTCTTTGTAAAGTTTTTATAGAGAAAGAGACAGAAAGCCTCAAAAGGAGAGGAGAAAGATAATTGATTGGTTGGTTTTTTAATTCAAATAAACGAGAGAGACTTGCCACATAATTTTGAAGCATTTAAAAGACAATGGGAGTGATGGATATATAATGGATTAATGCAGCAATAATTCACACAACTTCTCAATTATATATATCGTCTTCCTCTTATTATTGGTCAGAAAAAGGGAAATTTTATACTTATTAGGATAGATTCTTTCACCCTAAGCAAGTTCAATGTTTTTCCAAATAAGCCAAAAAGTAATTTGGAAAGTTTGAATGCATATGCATTGCATATATCATATATGCGTGCACCTTTTCTCTTTGACGATTAATATTAATGGTCCAATCCACTTGACGTGGCAATCATCCAAAATTCACACTCATGCATGCATGTACGATGGGCTTCAAATAGATATATGGGACATGTATCATAATCCATGTGTTAACTAACCCCCTTTTCTTTTTTATCTTATTTATTAGGGTTGCTTTTTAAGTTAAATTATAACTCTGAAACCCATGCATATACTTGGTCTGAAGCATGTGTATGTAGTGTGAGTTTTTACATATTATTTTAATATGTAACTAAAAGAAAAACAAAAACAAAAATAAAAAACAAAATACAAGAGTTTTGGGGTGGCCATATTTTGGCCACAGGGGTGGCTGGCCACCCCTGTTTGGCCAGACCAGCCGGTCTGGGTTGCCAAACCACCCCAAAGACAAACTCTTGATTTTTTTTGGTTACGTATTATTTTATTAATTTTTTAATTTGACGTAACATTAAAAATATAAGCATTAGTCCACGTGTAAAGGGTACATAGAGCTCCGTAAAAAACTAAAAGAATCGTGATGGAAGTACCAAGTGAATTTATTTTCATACCATAATTACTATTTGTGACATTTTAAAAAATTAATATGACAATTTGATTCTGACATAGAACATATGTATTACACGTTTAACCATAAATTATAACTCGAAAACCCATATAATTGGTCTGATGTGTATGTAGTGTGAGTTGTGAGATGTGTAGGGGTATTTATGAAGTGACTGCAATAAATTAAGCCGAGGCAATTAAGCAATTTCAGCTATTGAGGCATCTTCACCAACATCATCCAACGGTCGGGAACACGCAGAATCTGTCTTTGAGGGAGAGAACTTCATCCTTTTCCAAGAAAAAAAAAAAAGAGAGGGAGAGAAAAAAGAAAGAAGCTTTGATAAAGATAAGAATCTCCCCACATTTGAATGGGGACAAACGAAACATAAGTGCATGTTTAGGTGGAGTGAAGGACAAGGAAGCAATATAATTGATAGATTTTTGTCTATTGTTTGATAAAAGTATTATTATAAAAATCATATTGAAAGAACAAAATAAAAAAAAAAAAAAAATTGATACTTGAACAATAATAAAAGAAAGAAAGAGAGAGAGAAAAAAAAATATATATATTAAGACATGTCTTTAACACATAACAGAAACCTAGATTTTTGTTGATAAAACAAGTAAGAGTACCACTATTAAGAATCTGTTTCTCCTATGTGAGCAAAACTCATGCCTCATGATCTATGCTTTTTAGTGTCCATTTTTTAATAGCATATGCATCTCACATATTTTTTTAAAAAGAATGATAGAGATATAATTTTGGCAAACCTTTTCTCTTATGTGGTCATTTGAAAAAAAAAATATATAAAGTAATAACATCTTATGTGGTCCTTTTTATATCTGGTATTTTTATTTAGAATAATGACCATTTTTTTTTTAAATATAGTCATTTTTTTTTTAAAAAAAATATCAAATAAAAAAGGACCACCTATGATGTTATTACTTCATAAATGTTTTTATTTTTTATTTTGTTTTTTTTAAATGACTACATAGGAGAAAAGTTGGGCCAAAGTTGTATCTCTATCATTTATCTTTTTTTAATAGCATTAACAAGAAAAGCATGCACTTCTCACATACTTTAAGAACACATGTGTTGCATCAATAATTAAACAAACACAGAACATGTAATTTATTTGTTAGTTTTTGAGGGAATTAAGCTAGACCCTTTAGATTCTGAGAGAACCTAAAATATTTTTCAAACACAAGATTTTAGATTAATTCTGCTTACCAACTTTATTAATTGAACATCTTAAATTAACCCTTCCAAAAAAAAAAAAAAAAACTTTAAATTAAAATATAAAGATACAAAATGAACCAACGTAAAGCTGCCAATGAAGGAAATAATTTTAAAAAGAGAGAAATTTCTTCTAAACCAGTTTGGAGGAAATATATATTCTAAAAACAGTTATGTGGTCAAGTTATATATATATTCTAACACTGCATGTTGGGTGAAATGAATGATAAGGAAGCAATATAATTAAGAGATTTTTGTCTATTATTTGATAATATTGAAAGCAAAAAGAAAAAAAAAGAAAAGAAAAAAATGATACTTGAACAATAAAAGAAAGAAAAGAAAGAGAGAGAGAGAAAAAAAAAACACCCTATTAAAACATGTCTCTAACACTTGACACAAGAGTAATGCAAGGGACTATTTTTTGTCATCTTTTTATCAATGTTTTTATTTTTATAAAGTTAAGGTGGCTTTTAAAATTATTATGGATTGTTAGTCATAAATCTAATGATAATTTTAAAAGTCACGTCAACTTTGAGAAGATAAAATATGATCCCTAACATTACTCTGTGACCAAAAACCCAAATTTTGTTGTTGTTGATAAAACAAATATCTCAATGATTTGTCATGATTTGGTAGTTTAGGGAATACATTAATCAGCATAATTAGTAGTTTGGAGAACATTGAAAATATAATGATAGTTTGAGGGGGACAATGCACTTTTTGAGGAGGGAAAAAAGAAGAAGATCCACATATCCTATTCAAACTATACCTAATTGACATTTGACAATATCTCCCTGATCTTTTAATTGTGATAATGTTCCCCAAACTATAAAAAATTGTCGATATCCTCTTAATACAAAAATACCCTTAATAAAAATAATAAAAATTCTTTTTTTATATAAAAAAAAAATTATAACGAAAAATTAAAAAATAGAGTGGAAATTTAATTTAAAAAAAAAACATTTTAAAATTGAACAAAAATGTAAAGTTATTTTTATTTTTTTTCTAGCTTCGGGGAATATATATTGACAAATTTTATTTTTTTTGGGTAGTTTTCCACCTCATCTTGCACTTCCAACTATATATGTGTTGAATAAGGTTATAGTCTCTAATGTATGAGTAATGTTATAAGTCTCTCTTGAATATTTTTTTAGTCCCTGTAAGAATGATGTAGTTATTCAAATCATCAATAACCTTGTAACTAATCATTATTGGATTTTGAACAAATAATAATTTTAATAGTTACATCATTTTTGGAGTGACTTAAGAAAAATACAAGAGGACCATTACTGCTAAATTTTGAATGAGATAAGTAAATTTTCTTCTTCTTTTGAAATCAAGATTTTTTCTCTCAATCTCTGCACCTTAGGGTCTCTTTGCTCTGCAATCACATACAAGTCGAGCTATAGAAATTTTGAATGAGATAAGTAATTATTATGATTTTTTTTTTCTTATGCTAATATATATGTCTGTGTGACGTATACGATTTTGCAGGTACTACTGTTCAGTGGCGGAGCCAGGTGTTTCAAATTGGGGGTGCCGTTAAATTTTTTTTTCATCTTACAAATTTTTTCAACCCAAAAAACTTGGTGATTCATATAATATATATACATCACAAAATATATATATATATATATATATAAGTTCCTAAATATGTTAAAAAATTCAAATACAGAAAATCAACTCGGGCAATATAACACAGCCTATCACGAATATTCAAATCTCGCTTAGTACGTTGTTAGTTCCTATGGGTTTTTTTCATTTTTGGAGAACCAGTAGTTAGAGTTCCTATGGGTTTTTTTTTCATTTCTAGAGAACCAGACTCCGTAGATACATACATGTAGATTTACTAACTTTTATTCAATTTTCTAGGCAACTAAACAGAAGATAATTAAACGAAAACAAAAAAAAAAAAATTACAAATAGAAAAGATAAATTTGTGGAAATTAATAATCAGAAAGATCAGATCAAGACCTAATCGTTCCCACGCCAAGTGCACCATATAACCTTAAGAAACTGATAAAATAAATCGAAAAATCCAAAATTAAAACGAGGTAAAAGAAAGACATTAATTAGAACAAAAATCTAACACAAAAGCGACCAAGAGTCAAAAAAAAAAAAGAAATAAAAAAAATAGGGGGAGTTACTTTGCTTGGTGATGATGATGGTGGCGTCTAAACACAATATGGGACAAAAGATCCTCAACCCACTTTACTTGACAACCTTATTGAAGACCGCAAGGTAAAAACTGTGTTAAGAAGTAATTGTAGTACTAGTAATATTGGGGTGCTGTGAAATGGGTAGGTAAAATGTTTTTTTTTTTTTTTTTTTTTTTTTTTGGGTGTAAAAAATTTTTTTTGAAAAAATCTTTGGGGGTGCCGTGGCACCCCCAAAGCCTGCTGTGGCTCCGCCGCTGCTACTGTTGTTATTGTTTTTCTTATGCTAATATATCATTCAAAATTGTACAATTGTTTTTTGACGACAAAACTAAGGTATAAATGATATATTTATATTGGTACATCTTTAAAAACACTTTTATCGTTTTCTTTTTTTTTTTTAAATAAAAAAAATTAAAAAAACGTAATTTTCTCAAATACTGTTAATAAATAATTTAAAATAAAAAATACTTTATATGATTTCTATATTAAAAAAAAACACTTATTACCTTTAAATCAAATCAAATCAAATAAAACGACATGTTTCAAACCAAAATAAAAAATCACTTTACAGTATAAATATATCACCGTCAAATAAGGCTGAAATAACGGCCTAATCACTCTAAGTGTTAACCGTGTAACCGTTAACCATCTAAGAGGTGCGGTTAACGATTTTAGGATTTGGAAAAACCGCTAACTATCTATATATATATAGGGTATTACCCTACAAGCGATGTTGTTTGGTTTTTTTATTTAAATTTATTTTTTTTGAATTTTTTATTTTTTAAAAGTAGTTAACGGTTAATCATTAATTATAAAATAACTGCTAACCGTCGGTTAATCGCCTACCTAGTTTTTTTTTTGAAGCAGCCTACCTAGTTTTTAGTAAAAAAAAAAAAAAACACTAACTGTGTTAGCTGGGCTTCAGTCCGATCCAACCCCACCAACCCAGGTTGTCACATGTTTTTTGGTGAAGAATCCCGCCCAGTGCGCCCACTAGCCCCGCCCAAAACCCTAATTCCCAGCTCCTATTTATACAGAATACCATTTCCATATTACTTGGCTTCAATAAAAAACCCTACCAAAACCCTCTCAGCTTCACTCTCTCTCTCTCTCTCTCTCTCTCTGATTACAGTAGAAAGAAAATGCCGCTAGGGGAAAGGTCAGGGCATAAGGAGTCTCGGTACTGCGGGGTGGAGACTGAGTTCAACGATGACATTCCTCAGCTTTTGGCTTACAATATCTCTTCCGGAGGCTTCGATTTCGCCGTGGCTCCTCTGGTTCGTGCTACTACTTTTGCTTGCTATCATTGCTATTCTTTTGTACATTTTCATTTTGTTAGAAATGTTCTTTATCACTAATGTGAAATAGTTTTTCATTTTGCTTTATTATTCTGCAATCGCACTCTACAAGCAAATGAAACTCATCTGTAATGTATATAGTGGCGAATTAGTGTAGATGAGAGCATTGCGTTTGTATTTGTGGTATGGTGGCCAATTAGCCAGTCACATGGCAGCTTAATGGCTGTATTATTGTGTGAAGGGTCAGTAAGCTCACCTAAATGAACGTTTTGTTAGCGGCCTTTGATAGTGAAGCTGTTGGCTATGGAGTTTCACCGTGGGGCTGTTAAGTACATTCATATCAATTTGTACTTCTATGTTTTTTGTTCAGAGTAATTAGCTTTGTATGTGATTGCAAGTCATGCTTGCTTGATTTCAAGTGATGGGGAAGATAGGTTTACGCTGTATATAGTGGCAAATTAGTATATATGTAGATGAGTGCATTGTGTTTGTATTTGTGGTATGGTGGCCAATTAGCCAGTCATATAGCAGCTTAATAGCTGTAAATTTTGTGTGAATGGTCAGTAAGCTCACCTAAAGGAACGTTTTGTTAGTGGCCTTTGATAGTGAAGCTGTTGGGCCATGGAGTTTCATTGTGGGGCTGTTAAGTACATTTATATCAATTTGTACTTCTTCTATGTTTTTTGTTGAGAGCCATTAGCCATGTGTGTGATTGTAAGTCATGCTTGCTTGATTTAAAGTGATGTGGAAGAAGATGGGCTTATGCTGTATATTGTGGCGAATTAGAGTACATATAGATGAGGGCATTGTGCTTATATTTGTGGTATGGTGGCCAATTAGCCAGTCACATGGCAGTGTAATGGCTGTAATATTGTGTGAATGGTCAGTAAGCTCACCTAAATGAACGTTTTGTTAGTGGCCTTTGATAGTGAAGCTGTTGGGCAATGGAGTTTCACTGTGGGGCTGTTAAGTACATTCATATAATTTGTACTTCATCTATGTTTTTCGTTAAGACTAATTAGCGATGTGTGTGATTGTAAGTCATGTTTGCTTGATTTCAAGTGATGGGTAGGAAGATAGGTTTACGTCGGAGGCATGGACTTGCACTAATTGGTTGATTGTTTTCATTATTGAGCAAATACTTATAAAAAAAAAATTGTTTTCATTATTGAGCAAATATACTCTGTCAGATTTGGTATTGATAATAACTTATTATGGCACTCCATGTTACTTCAAGTAAATTTTAGTTTTGAAATGATCGTGTTGTGCATATTTGGTTATTTACCAAGAACTTGGAGGTATTATATGCTTATGGTGTCCAATTAGCCAAACACATTGCCTTACGGCTGCTGTTTTATGCGAATGGTCAGTAAGCTTACCAACAGCAACACTTTTTTTTATGGCCTTGGACGTGAAGCAAAAAATTGGTTTCACCTTTTGGTTGTGAGCTACATTGTTATGTGCAATAATCATGCTATGGCTTCCTTTGGACCCAACATATTTACATTCGCGATGCCTGCTTGGACACTATTATTTTCATTAGCACTTTTGCCACAGTATTTGATACTCTCGATGGTTTATTGTAATGCACCAGTATTTGGAACTGGTTTATTTAGTCACATATCATTAGATATGTTTTGGTCATGAATGAAAATAATTGGTGGTGTATTCTAGATTAAAATGGTTTGTGGTAGTAGTTGAGTTTTGAGACAGTGTTTCTGCTTTACTTAGCTTCTGGTGGCTACTTAGCCATTTAGATGTTGGTTGAATGACTTCATTTTGTGTGACTGGTAGTAGGCTCACCTATAGTAATTTGTTGCTAGCATTTAATTGTGAAGTGAGAATTTCGTTTCACATATAGTTTTTTTTTTTGGTAAGTACATCAAATAAGGATTACAATTAAAAACAACAAAAAATAGGTAAGCAACCCAACAATAAGCCCATAAATGGATAGAGTAAACATAAGAAATGAGAGAAAGCATCAAATGAATGACACATACCTATGCATACTTGGCACGAACACCAAGAATTTTGGTTGCCAATAAAGGCGGTGAAACTAGGCATAGGCAAGGGCATGACATTATGAGACCCTTTAACTCTATCCAAACCCCTTAGAGAAGCAGGCGTAAATAGAGGCATGACCCGTATGATACCCTTTAACGCTACTTGAATGCCTGTTGGACAACAACTACGGCGGAAACGAAGAAACAGAGGAAGGGAATTGGGGATAGACAACAAGAAAGCAACAGAGAAGTAACAAAAATACAAACAACATCGGTGGAGGTTGGGGTGGAGGAAGGCAAGGTGGATACAGTTGAAAGCCAGTGCATGTAAGCCACTCGGTGCGTGAAGACCATGCGCTGGCAATGGATGTTGGGAGGCAGAAAGCAAACCTTAGAAGTCGGTAGCAAAGGCGGAAGGTGGCGGATGAGAGGAAAGGAGGCGTCATGCCGGTGCGTGGTGGCCGGATGGAAGAGTTGTTGGTGGTGGCTAGAAGTTGAGAGGCCCGGGAGTAAGGTGGAATGGCGCGTCTGGGGGTAAAACTTCCTGAAGTGAACAGATCTGGTTTTGAAAAAATCAAATCCAAAAACTTCAAAAAGGAGGTAGATTTGAAATTGGGAATGATTGGAAGAGGCGAAAAGCGGACGATCTGCAGTAAAAGAGGAGATGATGAAGCTGTTGAAATAGGATAAATTGCCAAGGGTGATAAGTAGGGCCTCCACCAAAGAGGCAAGTAGGGCATCCAAAGTGGCAGTTGGAGCCTCAAAAGAGGTGGGAAAGGGAGGGGGGAGGAGGAAGAGGGGAGTAGAGGGGAAAGGGGAGGACGAGGGAGTCACAAATCTGTCCTCCCATGGCAGCTGGAGTATCTTAGTTGTGTTTCATGGGTTTGAAGGTCAGGGTCAGAGAGAAGAGAGAGTGTTGTTTCACATATAGGATATTTACGTAATTGTATGGCTTTTTAAAAGTTGTATGGTTCTATCATACGATTTTTTTTGTCTAGGATTGTTTAATGCAATAAATTTTGCATGAATGCTAGTAAGTCTGCAATATGGGCAAAATTCCACTGTTGTTATAGCATTGGTTGACAGAATTCTAAATCGTTGTGTGTGGACCAAGGTGTTTACAACTAGTTACTCCATGGTGAATGATTATCAATGCCTTAAACTTATGTAACACGAAGGAAGAAACAAAATCCAGAAAGCTTGGTTTAAATAGTAATAGAGAAGTAATTAATAAAAAAAAGTAATAGAGAAGTAAGATAGAAAAATTTCTTATGCTAGTTCCCTAAAGGTAGACATTCCCACTTTCATTTTTGGAATGATGTTAGAAAGGGTTCTCAAGTCGTCTTTCCGTGAACCTATTCTATCTCTTGTGAGAAAGATGCCTTAGTGTCTTATTATTTGGACGACTCCAACAATTATATATATTGGAGTCCGACTTTCATTAGGGTAGTTCAAGATTGGGACCTTGAGTCATCTATTCCTCAACCTATTATACTGCTAAAAATACACATTCAGGGGAGTTGGACAAAATGTTGTAGACCCAACATGCAATCATGGGTTCCTTTGGCGGTCTTGCCGGCGGCTGGAGCCCTTTAGTATTGGTTGGTTACTCCAATTTTTCAGTTGAAGAACATGATCACTCCTCCCTCTCAACATATTTTGTTGGGGAGGTGGTGGATTTGGTTCCCTTTTCTTTTGGGCTCTCACTGGTGAACCATTGTGGCATTGAGCCTAATCGGGCTTGGCAAGATGGATGGGTAGATGGTTTTGTTTTACGAAAATTCGAAGTGAAGGAGGTCACCAATTTATTCGTAGAATTTCCTTATGAAGAGACTCTTCCAAGTCGAGTGCTTTGCTGAATAACCCAAGGGGTTTCTCTTTTCCCAAAAAGGTGGTGCAAGGGACGGTTCTAGGAAAGGTAAGGATAAACGTATTGAGTTTTTTGACACCGTTGTTACCTAACATTGTCTGGAGCTGGATATGTTCTCGATGGTAGAGTCCAGCAGTAAAGAATTAGAAAAAAGCTGGGACACTGCCTTCAGACTGGGGTTTGTAGATTGTAAAGGAAGGTTATCCTGTTCCATTGATTATGATACATACATTGGCAGTTCTTGCCGTGGGAGGAACAATGGGAGGGTTGAAAGTTGGTTTTTTGAAGCCTAAGTTGCTTTCTTGGAATGTGAGAGGGTTGAATGAGGGTGACAAGTGGTTGAGAGTCAGAAATATCCTTAGGTAGTTGAAGGTGGACATTATTTGTTTGTAGGAAACTAAACTGGAACTTATTTCTAGCAGTGTTGTGTGAAGCTTGTGGGGATGTCAACATGTGGATTGGTGTTACTCAGCTTCAAGGGGGGGAGAAGATTGAGTGTGGGAAAGTTTGTTGTTTCCTAATCATAATATTGTTAGGTCTCTTAGGGAGGAGTTGGTTGGCCTAATTAGTTGGTGGCATATGCTGTGGTGCATTGGAGGTGGTTTCAATGTCACCCGTTTTCCTAGTGAAAGGTCGGAGGAAGTTTGTTATTGCCCCGCTATGATGGAGTTTTCTGACTTTATTTTTGAGCATGATCTCATGGATCTTCCCCTTGCAGGGGGTCTTTTATGTGGTCTAACAATAATAGTTTTTTTTTAATAAAACTCCTTATTACTGATAAAAAATAAATTCTTAATCTACCAAATGTATGTCATAACCTCGTTAGTTTGTGCATTACTCAAATTTTCTTTTGATGCTGATAGTTATATTTGTTCTTTTGTAATTCTGTGTGGTTGTTTGACTGTGCCCTTCCGTCCGTATATCTCAAACTTATGCATCTCTCTTATTTCATATATCATTTTCATTTCATTATTTTTTTCTTTCTGTCCATAGCCTGGTTTCATGCCCCACTCAAATTTAATCTCACTTATCTTAAGGATAAAACATGGAAAATACTTTTTTTTTTTTTGGGTAATAGTCTTCTTTTGAATGTATTAGATGTCTGGATCAGTGTTTTTTTTTTCTTTAATTTTTTTAACTTTTCTTTTCAATACATTCTTGCTCTTGTATGATATCATGAAATTTGTTTTTTGACTTGGGAATAAAAGACATATTTCTTGTATGTTTGAACGCACAATGGCAGTTACATATTTATATGACATCATGGTGTAGATGGATCCTGCTTATCGGCCAAGCTTAATGGAGAAAGGCACTGGTGGATCTGGTGTTCTGCCATTTGCTGGGTCAGACTTGGTTTTGAGCCCATCCCAGTGGAGTAGTCATGTTGTGGGTATGAACTATTCTCTACCATTATTTATTGTGAGCACGTGTAGTTGAATTGGTTTTTCAGCTGGCTAAGGTCATTTAATGCATTGCTGGTTATAGAGAGATTATTGCAGCTGCTTAGGTCATTTCTACATATTATATTTATTGCTCTTTCATTATGATGTGCCTTCACTATGAAATCTCAGGGGATGCTGCTTGATTAAATGATAGGCCAAATTGTTATTTTTTGTTGTATCCATTTGGCACTGTAAATCTTGGAACTCCCTAATTTATTCAGGAAAAATTAGCTCATGGATTGACTTGGACTCGGAGGATGAGATTCTTCGGATGGATTCTGAAACCACTCTGAGGCAAGAAGTAGCTTGGGCTTCTCATCTTTCCCTTCAGGTTTGTGACATGTTGATAATTTTGTCATGCCGGCTGCACTTCAATGAGAGAAATGAACTTGTGAACTATTTCTCCTTCCTACAAAACTGTCTTGATCACCTAATTGTCTGTCCTTAATATTTTCCCATCGTGTGAAGAGCACCAAATTATCCCTTACTCTGATGAATAACATGTTTAAGAATTGCTCCCTTGCATTCCAGCCTCAAGTTATGGGTGGACAATTTTGGGAAAACTAAATGCATGGATATGATATGTGAATTCTTTACTTGAGTCTAAATATGTTAGCTTTCCCAAAGAAAATCTTTTTGGGGTTATAAGAAGTACCTGTATTTGTCATCTGATTAACATGCAACAAGAATCAAGTATTGTGGCTAGTTGATATGGTCTATTTTATCTTTACTAATTCTAATACTGAATATGTGATTGAAGCTTCCATATGGAAGTACTGTAATATATCCTATTTGTTTGAGGAGTGTGCATTTATGGTGGTTGCAGTATGTGTCATTCTTTGACATGTATTCGTTACCTGAAAAACTTCATTTATGTATGTGATTAAAGGCTAATGTTTTTCACTGTTTACTGTTTACTTATCTGCTGCAGGCATGCCTTCTTCCTGCTCCTAAGGGAACATCATGCGCTAATTATGCTAGGTGTGTTCATCAGATATTACTGGGCCTAAACAATATGCAGGTGCCACTCTAAACCAAATTTGTATATATATATATATATTTAATTTTCTTTCTGTCATTATTTCTCTGTTCTTATTACTTCCGTTTTAAAGTTGTGGCTTAGGATTCCCTTGTTGAAGACAGATGATGACTCTATGGATGTAAACTCCAATAGTTTGGTGAGTAGTCACCTTCAATTGCACTTAATCTTACCTTGAAACATCTTTCTATCAAGCTCAAGCAAGAGCAACAGTTATTTCTTTTGAGAAAAATATGATTAAATATCTTTTTTGCACCCCCCGTCCCCCCACTCCTTTTCACTGTGGCTGATTTGTACTCAACCTTAAATATCAAATTGAACTCTTTAGTGGACAGTCTATGAGCTTGACCCAACGCACCAATAAAATGATTCTTTGACTGCTACATGGTGACCGAAGTAATTATTGAAACTGTGGCCTTTGTCCAACATTGACCCTGCGGGTCAGTGATGGTAGGGCCATATGACCCACAAAGCATGACTATAAAGTCATTGGCATTATTTGTGTTAGGAAATAAAGAGAGGTGCCTCTTGTGGGGAGCTTGCTTTGTGCTTATGTTGGTCTCTTTGGACTGAGTGAAGAAGCCAAATGTTTTGGCCCGTGCAATGTCCTCTGAATGAACTGGAGGCTTTTTTGTGGGAAACTTCACTTAATCACCCTAAATTTTCATCACTTTTGCAATTACCTTTCCAAAATTAAAAAACTCTCAATTTAGGGTATCGACCTTTTAATTTTTTGCAATGTCCCCCTTCCGTTATGATTTTTCGTTAAATCTTGTCAAAAAATTTCAAAATACTTATGTTTTTTTATTATAAAAAATAAAATAAAAATTGCAAAGTTTCAGACGTTAGTTAGGATTTAACGAAATTTTCAAAAATATCTCTGCCTGAATCTTTGCAACTTTTTTATTTTTATTTTTTTAAAAAGGGGTATTTTGGAAAATTTGGCAAGATTTGATGGAAAATCCTAAGAGAAAGGGAACATTGCAAAGAATTGAAAGTTTGATACCCTAAATTGAGAGTTTTTGAATTTTGGGGGTACTTTAAAAACATGAGGAAGTTCAGGTGTTTTTTTTGAAATTTTCCCATTTTTTTTTTCTTTTTGTGTGTGGATGATGGATTCTACTTCATTCACCTCCTTGCATTCTTTCTTGATCTTGTTGGACTCTTATGAGTGTTCTGAGACTGATTTTAGCACCCTTTTTGTGGTTTTAATGGCTGTTTTGCATCATGTGAAAAAGTAAAAAAGAACTATCAGAATGATGATTGACTTACCTAACGATGACCTTTTTGATTTGGACACATAAAAAATGAGAACTGAAGGTCTTAGAAATTGTCAAGAAATGGCTGTTTAAGGTGCCTACTATATTTTTGTTTACCTCTCTGTTTCTGCCACACAGGTTGATTCCTGGGAGTTGTGGAATTCATTCCGTATGCTTTGTGAGCATCACAGTCAATTGTCAATTGCCCTTGATGTTTTGTGAGTTAAATAAGGCCTATGATCCATTGTATTTCTATAAAGCTACCATTCACAAGACATTGTGCAAGTATGACCACTTATTATTCTCAGTACTAATTGTATTCGCTTGTTCATAGGAGTTCACTACCTTCAGCAAACTCACTTGGACGTTGGTTTGGAGAGTCTGTAAGAGCTGCGATTATAGATACTGATGTCAGTATGTCTTTAAGGTTTATTATTGTCTCTTTAGAAGATTAAGCATGCTGCTTTTTTACTTCACCTATGTGATGAGGTTGTTGTTGCTTTGGCAGTCTTTTCTAACTAATGCTAGGGGTTATCCATGCTTGTCAAAGCGCCACCAGAAGCTAATTACAGAGTTTTTCAACCGTTCTGTTCAGGTATCTAGAACGGAATTTAAACTTCATTGACTCTTATGTTCCTATGGAGATTTTTTTTTCCTGCCCATTCCCCACCTCGAAGGTTAAAAAACCCTAGTAAAATGCTGCGAGGAACTTTTGTATCTCAAAAAATGGCCTTAAATGAAGTATGAGAGTGATAGATTCTCTTTGGGTGATGATCAATTGCATATCAATGTGGTACTTGCTTCCATTCTGGAATCGACTGGTATTAATTGGCTTTTTCCATCATGGTTCTAGATCCAGAAGGTGTTGGTGTGACATGCATGGTAATTGTTGCATGCGAAGAATCATTGTTTGGGTGGCTTGTGAAATTTTGTTATTGCATCAAAGTACTTCAAATTTGATGCAGTCTTTGTATTGAATTGAAAGTGATAGTCCAAGTCAGCGGTCTGTCTTATATCTACAATTACTTCGCTTTGTTTCAAATTTTAGTAATCTTTGTCCTTGGTAATGTCTATTCTCAGATTGTCATATCTGGAAAACCAGTACATAGTCTTCCAAAGGGGAGTGCAGATTTGGCTGCCAATAATAATGATAGTAATTTCGATGGTGAGTTCCTACCTCTGGCTAGTAAGTGTATGATGCCGAGTCTGTTGAAAATTGGTTTAGTAATTTTTTTTTTTTTTTGGAGAAGAAATGTAAATGGTTGAATGGGACAATTGATATTTTCTTCTGTTTTTCTTTAGAATGCTAATGATTGAGCACTAGTAACATGAGTTGTAGTTTATGACTGCACGTGATATTGTGGTTATCATGTCGTCGTATCTTTTTTGTTTCTATCCATGATAATCTGTTGTACGTCAGATTGGGTCCTGCAGAAGGTGAAGGATTGTGTGGGAATATCGTGTGAGGGGTTTGAAGAGGAAAACAAGGCTTTGTTTACAGCCATTGAAGCAAGTCATTACGAGGATAAATTGGACTCCTTTTCCAACCCAGCTAAAAAAGGTAAAGGAGAATTTAAAAGATTGGCATGTTCTTTTAATTATGACTTTGAAGATGGAAGTTCTAGCCAAGGCAGAGAGTTAAGGGGAAAGGTTTTTCAGTTCATTATGAAGCCTAGATTGGTACCCTGAAGTGTAAGAGGGTTGAATGAGGGGGATAAATGCCTATGAGTTAGAAATTTGCTAAGAGCATGGAAGGCAAATGTTATTTGTTTTAGGAAACTAAAGTGGAGCATGTCTTGTAGTGTTGTGCATATTTTTGGGGGGTTGCCAACATGTGGATTGCTGTTGTTTAGGTTCAAGTGGGGCTTCTGGGGGGATTTTGCTCATAAGTGGGATAGGAGGGTGGTGGGAAAAGGTCATAGAGTTTGTGAGGGAGTTAATTGTCACATGTTCTTTTAAAAATTCTAAAATGTAGTCCGAATTTCAATTAAGATTGAAAGTTTTTATGCGATGAATTGGCTGATTTGCTTCGTTGGTGAAGCTTTCCATGGTGCATTGGAGGAGATTTCTATGTCACTCGATTTCTGAGTGAGAGATCAGGCGAATTCGCTTGTTTTTGTCCAGTTGTGGTGGAGTTCTCATATTTGATTTTTGATATGGGGCTCATGGTTATTCATCTTGTAGGCTAAACATTTACATGGTTGAACAATTTGGATCCACCCTCTTGGCATAAAATTGATAGATTTTTCATTTCTCTGGATTGGGAAGCCCAGTTTCCTAAATCATCCCAGAAGAGACTGCCATGACTTTGGCTGGAACATTTCCCTATTCTTCTTGATTGCGCAGGCTTTCATGGAGGTAGAAGGTATTTCAAATTCCAAAATATGTGGTTAAAATCATGACTTATCAACAAAAATATGTGGTTAAAATCAGTGGGTTCTTTGGATAGGGTGAAACAATGGTGGACTTCTTATAGCTTTTAAGGTTCTTTGAGTTTCATTTTGGCTTGCAAACTTAAGGCATTGCAAGCTAATTTAGGAGTTTGGATTGAGATGGTTATATTTTTGATGATTTACGAGTTCTTGAGGGTTTGGAAGAAGAGAGCTTTCTGTGATGAGGAGAAAATGAGGAAGGGTAAAGCTGTTAGTGATTTGGAGAGGATATCTCTTTCAGAAGTGGTGAGTTGGAGGTAGGAACCTAGGGTGTTGTGGTTAAGAGAAGGTGGCAAGTGCATGAAGTTCTTTTATCGAGTAGTCAACTCGAATATAAGAAATAACTTCATCGATTGGGAGATGGATGTCTTTGCTTTGTTTTTTAATATATTGTACTCCTTTAGATTGAGGGTGGGGAGGTAAAGATAAGCTTTGTTGGGCCATCTCTAAGAGAGGTTTGTTTGGCGATAAATCGTTCTACAATGCCCTTGCCCCCATGATGGTTCTCCCTTACCTTGGAAGTGTAGTTGGCGGAGTAAGGTTCTCTTAAGAGGAGTGTTGTTTACTTGGTCGGCCGCCCTAGGAAAGATCCTCATTTTGAATAATCTAAGGAAGCAACATTTCTTTGTGTTCGATTGGTATTGTATGTGTAAGAGTGTGGAGTTTGTGGATCAACTTCTCCACTTTGAGGTTGCTAGTGCCTTATGGGGTGTTAATTTTAGTCGTATTGGGATGTCTTGGGTTATGCTTAGAAGAGTGGTAGACCTTTTCACTTGATGGAGATGGTTATATGACATTTCTTAGAGTGCAACAACATGTAACATGATGTCACCTTTCCTTTTGTGATGTCTTTGGAGGGAAATAAATAATATGTTTCGAATCACAGCGAATGGTAGTGAAACTAGAGTCTTTTACCTATTGACAACATCTTTAGACTTTCCGAATGTACTTGATTTTCATGCTTTTCTTGATCTTTTTTTCCTTTCTAGCTAGGTGTATCTCTTTTATACTTGTGTAGTTGGATTGCACCTTTTGCGCTTTTTAATAAAATTTTGATTACTTATTAGTGAAATGTATCGTTTTTACGAGATGAACATGATTGGGAGCTAGATGTTGTGCTTGCATTTTTTGAGTGGTGTCATTGTTTGGTTGGCTGTGTTAGGAAAGATTCTCACTGCAGATAATCTAAGGAAGCGACATATCATTGTGGTAAATTGGTGTTGCATGTGCAAGAGGATTGAGAATCCATTGATCACCTTTTATTCCCTGTGCAATTGCCAGTGCCTTATGAAATATACTATTTTCAATCTTTTTGGGTTAGATTGGGTCATGTCTCAATGAGTGGTAGACCTTTTTGGCCAGTTGGAGAGGGCAATTTGGTAGTCTTCATAGTGTAGGACCTGTGCGGCAATGTGGAAGATAGTTCTATCTTGCCTAATGTAGTGTATTTGGAGAGAAATAAATAATTGAAGTTTTGAATACCATAAGAGGATGGTGGTGGAATTAATGGCTTTTTTCCTCAATACTGTATACCACTGGTAAACAGATCCTCTCTATTTAGAGAGGAGCCAGTTCCTTACTTTAAGAGGGGTAATATTGTCATTTTACTTTTTTGGACAATATCACCCCTCTAGAATAAGGGACCGATTTCAAGGATCCTTATCCCTACCACTGACTACTGCCTTTGATTGTCATGATTTTCTGGATATTTTTTCATTTTCTGGTTTTTTGTTTCGCTTGTATACTTGGGTTACACCTTGTTCTTTTTAATGCATTTTGATTACTTATCAAAAATAATTTATTCTTGCCATTCAGGTGTACATAGACATCCCCTGAGGTCATATTTGGACTATGTTGGTTATCTTTATCAAAGAATGGATCCACTTCCTGAACAAGAAAGATTTGAGGTAGCTTGTTCTCTCTCTCTCTCTCTCTCTCTCATATGCACAGAAATGGTAGTAAGTCTCTCACCGTTATTGTTTTTCTTTTGAGCATCTATCTTTGTATGTATTGCAGCTTGGTTACAGGGATTTTTTACAGTCGCCCTTGCAAGTAAGTTTTTTCTGCCTGGTGCTATTTTCTAATAGTGTTTTTAGTAGTATGTTCCTTTACAATTTTTCCTTTCGTTCAAATAGCTGATCCTATATTTGTCATTCTAGTGCTGTATTTTTTTTTCGCACACTCTTGTAGTAATTACAAGCTGGGCCTTTCTGTTATTTGAATGCAGCCTCTGATGGATAACCTTGAGGCTCAAACCTATGAGACATTTGAGAAAGATGCAGTGAAATACATTCAGGTATGACTGCATTCTGTGTTTCTTTTTTCCCTGTATTTTTCTTTTTCTTTTTCTGTGTGTGTGTGTGTTTTTTTTTTTTAAAGTTCTGCTGGTTGGCAGGCCTGTTGATAGGCGATAGTCTACATCATTAGTAGGTGTACAGACTATGATTGGCAGTTCTGTGGTTCTGCGATGTACTATTTATATGTTGTGATTGCTACATAATTGCAACTAGTGATGTATTTATTTGTTTGAATTAATATTCATGCTCTTTATTATTTGCTAGTACCAAAGGGCAATTTGTAAGGCTTTGCAAGATAGAGTCCCTGATGGAAAGGCATCGATGATGACCACTGTAAGCGATCTACGGCTTTTGCAATTTATTTGATTTTTTTTTAAAAATTTTTTATGAATACGTCCATATATGTACATGATTTTGTTTTTGTAGTCTAAAACTATGACTTGATTTGATTTTCGTTAATTGTGTGGCAAGGTATTGATGGTTGTGGGAGCAGGACGTGGACCTCTTGTTAGGGCGTCATTGCAAGTACATTCTTCTACCTGCTGCTTATTTGTCTTTAGACTGCATTCTGCATGATGAAACTTAATTTCTTTATTATTTTTGTTCTATTTTCATCCTTTTCATACATAGGCTTCTGAAGAAACCGGGCGCAAACTTAAAATTTATGCTGTGGAGAAAAATCCTAATGCAGTTGTTACATTACATGTGAGTCACAGATCTTTTTGTATTGCAAACCGTGGTACCTTGCCAGAACTTTGTTAACATACTGGAAAATATGCGAATAATTGTCATATTGGTTCATAAACTGCTGAAGTCAATCAGACTGATTCTTTTTAATTTCTGATTTAGAATTTTAATCATTTAACCTAGGTAAGCTGATAATTCAAATGCTTCTAGCTAGGTGGTTTTTCTTGTATACTCCCATGTGTACCTGCAGGCGGTTTTTATGATATTTCAACTTCTTATCAAAAAAGAAGTTATCTTTTGAGCATTGCTATTGCTCACCTTTTACTAGCACTGTAACATTTTATTTTTTTGGAGCAGAGTCTAGTCAAGCTAGAGGGCTGGGAAAACATTGTTACCATAGTTTCTAGTGATATGCGGTACTGGGATGCTCCTGAGAAAGCTGATATTTTGGTATGTGCATATTATGATATTACCATGGCAAATCAATTTTTATATCATTATACCCCTTTGATGCCTGCTTATTTATTTGCCCTTTTGTTTCTTAGGTTAGTGAACTACTAGGTTCTTTTGGTGACAATGAACTGTCTCCTGAATGCCTTGATGGGGCCGAGAGGTTTTTGAAAGATGATGGGATTTCAATACCGTCCTCGTAAGTATAGTATTCTTTTCAAGTCATTGATTTTTATACTTGCATAAATAGTATCTAGGATTGCTATACTTACTGAGGAATTTGGGTGGGCGATATGCTTCATTACTTAATGGTTAGTAATACTTGGTATGCATATATATCTATGTTTCTGTCTCTTTTCTCTCTCCTTTTCTTATTGGCTGTCTTCCAATCCTCTGGTTAGGCTTTGTGGTCAATTGGCATTAGAGCACTAGCAGCAACTTCCTATGATTTTTCCTAAGTTTAGAGAACAAAACTACTTTTTGTTTCCCTATCAAAATATATTTCACAATAGCTTTCTTTACATTTTCCTATACCATTAAAATATTATTTATTTACAAAATACAAGTTTCCTACTTACCCTCACATTTTTAACAAAATTCCAACACAATTTTCAATTAAAGACAAAAAGATGAAAGATGAAAGAGAAATGTTTATATTAAAATAATGTATAGGGAATCATTTTTGGTTCCTACACATTGAGAAATACTGTACCTACCCAATGATGTTGGTTAAATTTAGGAAAACTGATGTGGGTGAGTTTTTGTGATTTTTTTTGAAATTTTTTCTAAACATAAGGAAGAGAATGAGCTATAGGGTATCTGCTGCTAGTGCTCTTAGTTTCATTCAGTTCGTTAGCCTTTCAATAATATCTAGTTTAGGGCTGGCAAATTGGGTTGGCTTGCTTGACTTGCCAATCCATTAAGGTTCACCCCGGACATAACCCATTTAGTTAAACGGGTCAAACCGTTTAACCTTGATACAACCCACTTGTTTAACTCATTTGGCCCAACCCACATGACCAGTTTTGACCCGTTTCAACCAAATCACAACCTGTTTGAACCCATATTTGTTAGATAAAAATATCTAATTAATTTCATAAATGTGTCAAACGAGTCAAACAATGGGTCATGGTTGACTCATTTATTAAAGGGGTCAAGCGGGCCAACCCATATATGACTCGAACTTGTTTATGCCACCCTCTAATTTCATTTCGGGTTTGTGGGTTGTCAAAAATTGCCAGCCCTAAGATCTATCCTTGTGAGAATCATATAAATAGAATTCATTACTTTATTTAGCTTCATTTGATGATCTAAGCCATTTGACCTTTTTTCTTTTTTTCTGGGTGCGGGCAACACTTTTGGATGTCTTGTAAGAATCCTCTAGTTTGATTGTGACCCAAGCTTATTGTTTTGAACATTTGTTGTACTAGATTGACCAATCAGATGTGTGTTAAGATTATATTTCTGATTCTGCATTTTTTGTTTATTATCCTAAAATATATTTTCAGAACTTGCTGCATGCTGAGCTCAGTGAGCTAAGCTTTCAAAATCTTTATTAGTGAATGGGAAATGGTGAAAATGATATTGCTCTTGATGTGTACATTGCACTGCCAATAAGGGTTTACATGGTAAAACTGCCATTGAGCAGTTGCCCCTTGTCAGGTGTCAACTTTTTGCAGAAGTTATGCTATTCAGTGGCAAGAGAGATTGTTCTCTTAAGTCATTCTTTTGCCAATAGTTGCTCAAGGGGTTGCCTTTTCTCCCAGGGAGCAGTTTGAAAGCGCAGTTATATACCAACTATTAAAGAGTCTTGTTGAGCAGAATAGAAGTTGACTCATTATTGATGCCTCATTAGTATTTTAATATAATATGCCTCTTTCATGAAATTATGATATGCCTCTTTCAGATACACGAGTTTCATTCAACCAATAACAGCTTCAAAGCTGTATAATGATGTATGTCCTTTGTCTTTATGCTCTAAATTTGTGTCTTTATTTCCTAATTAAAGCATTTCGTTTGAACTATTTCAATTTACCTTGCAGGTTAAGTCGCATAAAGATGTTGTGCACTTCGAAACTGCTTACGTTGTCAAACTGCACAATGTAGCAAGGCTTGCTCCTTCTCAACCTGTGAGTTTTTCTTTCAGATGGCTTTCTATCCTACTTATGAAAAGAAAAAGGCATACTAACCCTAATGTGAAAAAATTATTTGGTCTATGCTTGTCTTCTAATATATTGTTACTTGTTTGTTATGGTATTTAATTGATATATTCTTAACATGTTTTATGTCCTCTCACGTGGCAATATTTTCTTCTCCCTAGGAAACTTGATATTAATTTGTTTGTGCAACTCCTTTTGTTTTCCGCTTCGACAGGTCTTTACATTTACTCATCCAAATCGGTCGACTAACAAAAGCAATCAGCGTTACATGAAGCTTCAGTTTGACATACCCAGTGAGACAGGATCTTCCATGGTGCATGGTATGGGTGGCTGAGTTTTATTTCTGTTCTGTAGTTGAAGATGAATTGTCCAGATCTATCATATTGGCCATGAACTTGTTTTTGGGGATATTGTCCTTTTACTCCTATGAATATCAGGCTGGTACTCATACAATTATCTCGAACCAGTGTAGGAAAGTTTCAAAATAGTAGCATAGGATAAGAAACATACTGTTGGAGTCCAGGTGATAAATTTAGAAGGGTTATACATTTTTACCTAGCTCAGCTTAGTTTTAACCTACCAAACCAGGGTGTAGGGCACCATGCCTTTAATCCACACTTCATTAGTTCTTTTTCTTTAATAGTTTTGGATAAAGTCATGTTAATTTTTCCCCAAATGCCAAAGAGTTTTTATTTTCTTTTTCCAGTGGGATATTTCAGATTGACCTCTTTTGCGCACCTTATTCACAGGATTTGCTGGCTATTTTGATGCGACATTATACAAAGATATACATCTTGGTATTGAACCAACAACAGCAACACCAAACATGTTCAGCTGGTAAGGCATCTGATTCCCTTCTATTTTATGTGCGAGATACTTTTTCACTTCAATCCTGTGATCCTTAATTTAGCACCCAGCAAGTGCTATTAATAGCTCAAATATGTTTTGGGATCTCCCTCTTCTTTGTTTCCAACCATATCATGTAGTTCAGACCCCTCTCATCTGCTCTCAAGTGCACAGTATGGCTTTTTATTTGTGGGCTATACGATGTGTGTGAGGGAGCTCAGTTATTAACCAATTTTGGTGAAATATTGTCCACAGTTTTAGACTTTTAGTTTAGTTAACAAAGGGTGAAACGCCTGAGGCCGAGCGCTTCCTTCTTGAGGAAGGGGTGGCGTGGTATTCCACGGGAAAGGTTTAATCGTGGTGCACGATAGTGCGATAGGCGTACATTAGCAACAAGGGGGCTGCCATGACTGCTCTGCTGCTCTAGCTTTCTGCAGCCAGTGCGAGGGATTGCCTACATTTCTTTTTTTTTTTTCCTTTTTTTTAAAAAAAAAAAATTAATAATTTTACTGTTATATCCCTATGTGTTTTTACCTATCGTAAAAAAGTCATAGTAATAACAAAGAAAAAAAAAAAAAAAGGAAAAGAAAATATATTTTGTACTTTGTATATAACATTGGCATTTGTTGGGAGATTAAAGTGATTATGGAGTTTTTACCAAGAGTACATTAATATACATAGTTGAACACAACTCTAACCCAAAAGCCTAACTTTATGGGCTAAGGTCTACTTAAATATATTAAGCATTGTTTTTTTTTATATTTTCTCAATATGGGACACAACATGCACTCACAACAATTTCCTCCTCACTTGTGAGTTTCTTCACATTGACCGAACTCTCCCTCGCTTGTGAGTCTTTTTATATTTCCAAGAGTCTCACGTCAAGAGTTGGGGGATGCGGACACAACTCTAAACCCAAGTTGCGGGTGGAGGCACAATTTTAAACCCAATGCGTCTAGACACCTGTCCCAGGAAAGTAACTATGGCTTTGATACCATTTGTTAGGAGATTAAAGCGATTATGAAGTTTTTACTAAGAGTACATTAATATACATAGTTAAACACTACTTTAACCCAAAAGCCTAAGCTTATGGGCTAAGGTCTACTTAAATATATTAAGCACTCTTTTCTTTTATATTTTCTCAATGTAGAACACAACACTCACAAATGCACTCACAACAGCATTATATGCTGAAGATGAACCTGAGGTGAATTATGTGATAGCTCTTTTCTGAATGCCTGCCAGTTGATGATGTTCTCCTTATGTTATTCAGGTTTTCAATCTTTTTCCCACTGAGGACGCCAGTAGTTGTGCATCCTGGTTCTTCTCTAGAAGTACATTTTTGGCGTTGTTGTGGTCCTGCCAAGGTAAATTCATTTACTACATCTCGTCTAGGATTTATTAACATCTTTTCTAGATTTATTATTTGGGAAAACCCAAATTTAGTACTTAGGTTTTCATGTGATTTAATAGTCTTTTGGTTTTCATATGATTTCAAATAAGTCCATCTGTCAACTTACTATTCAATTAATTAACGGTATGTCATGTCGGACCAATCAATTAATGCCACATGATTCTTGTTTGATACATCATGTGCCAATTAAAAATGTACTCGAAATAACAAATTCAAAAGCAATTTTGTTTTTAGAAAAAAGGGTGGCCGGCCAACTTTGTCACATGGCACGTACAATTGACGTGACTCGTCAAATGAGTCATATGACATTAATTGATTGGTTTGATACGACTTACAATTAAGTAATTAGACAGTAAGTTGACAAAGAGATCTATTTGAATGAGAGGAAAATTTAAGAACGTAATTATCAAAATTGAAAATCCAAAGATTAAATTAAAATCGCATAAGAACCTAAGGACTAAGTTTGATTTTTCCCTTGAAGCACCGTTGTCTAACTGTGTTGTCCAAGTACAATAGCAATGAGCAGGAAATTTTGGATAATTCCTGATGATGTTTAGTTGTGGAATGAGGCAGGTTTGGTATGAATGGTGTATTACATCTCCTTCCCCGTCATCCATTCAAAACAGCAATGGACGTTCATACTGGGTTGGCCTCTAGTATTTTCTTGATTCTGTATATTTATTTTCATGGTCCAGACAGTTTTGATGTAACATTTACATACCGCTAGAGGTCATTCCCGTTGGGTGCTCTGAATCTTGTATTCATAATGTCACTCAATTGTAATGTACAATATAATGTTGAGATTCTTCTCTTCTTGTGTCAAAAAAATTGACTTTTTTGAGCCCTAAGCGTTTTTTAAATGCACTCGAGAATTACTTGCTTTAAAGACATGTATCAATTTACCCCTAACCTAATTTGAAGGTTAAATTTTGCTTAAAAATATATGTGAGCATAGGTCTTAATTTAAAGATGAAGTATATGAGAGCCATTCAATAGGCTTTTAGAAGAATGGGTACCTTTGGGGTACATAACTTTGGTATGTAGAATATAAACTCTTGGAATGGAATAATTCTATAAGATAGCTCAATTAAGTAGAGGTTATGCTTGGTGAAGCATAGGTATCTAGATTGAATTCATTTCCTTCTTTTTCCTCCGCTTGTGCAAACATATTGAACAAAATAAAAAATCAAAGAGGACAAATTAGATGAAGAGGATGAAATTTTCAAAAAGCCTGTTATTTTTTCCTTTTTTTTTTTTTTTCAATTTGTCTTTTTTTAAATTAAAAAAAAAAAAATCTTCATAATACTCTATGGATGGTCAGAAACCCGTTGGGTTAGTCACTCGTTAAATATTTTCTTATATATATAAATTTTGGATATTTTAGAAATTTTAATTCAATTTAAGTGAGTGCATTTGTTGTTATCAAATAAAAAAATATTGATGATTATTCAATTTTAACTTTTCATGTATTCATTTTTATTTTTGGTAATACCCATTTCAATTTTTATTTTTTTTAAATAACTATTGTGTAACGAAGGTGCACTTAGAGCTTCTAGTCATTTTAACTACTAAAAATATAATTTTTTATATTTTAGCTATTAGTTTTTTGGAGAAAATACACTATACTCTCTAAATTATTCACTCATTTGCACTTTTAACCATAATATTTAAAAAGTAACACTTTACCCCCTCCTCCAACTTTCAAATTGTTACAATTTGAACATTCTAACTTTTTTTTTCCCAAAATGCCCCCATAATTTTTTAAAAAAAAATTAAAAATTAAAAATTAAGGGGTAAGCCACCCCTACGCCCAACTAGGTGGCCGGCCATCCCTTAATTTTTAATTTTTTTTTTTAAAATTTAATTTTTTTTTTTAAATTGAGATGGGGCATTTTGAGAAAAAAAAAAAATTTTGAATGGTCGAATTGCAAAAATTTGGAAGTTTGGGGGGGGGGGTAAAGTGTCATTTTTTAAACATTGTGGTTAAAAGTGTAAATTGGTGGATAGTTAGGGGGTAAAATGTATTTTCCCATAGTTTTTTTACTACAATCTCCCATAGCAATATCTTTTCAACTCTTTACTTCATTTAAATATTGTTTTTATTATTTTTTATTCTTATTATAAGGGAGTGAAGAGAGACATGAGAGAAAAAATAAAATAAAATAAGGGAAAACTTAACTATAAACCCTTGAACTACTGCGCGTTTTAAGAAGACCCTCCAAAATTCAAAACTTCTCAATTTATACCTTGAACTTTTAATTTCAATCAATTTATCCACTTCGTTAGTTTTAGCCGTTAACTTCTAATGGAAATGCCTAAAAAGACCAAATTCTCATTTGAGTTTTTTATTTTTTAAAAAAGAAGTAGAAAAGAAAAAGGAAATTAAGACTAAATTTGAAATTTTATAAAAAAGACATGAGTATAAACTTTATTTTATTACTTTTAACGTTTAAACAGAGGGGGTAAATTGATTGAAATTAAAAGTTCAGGAGTATAAATTGAGAGTTATTGAATTTTAAGGGAGTCTTTTCAAAACACACGGTAATTCATGGGCCTAAAGTGAAGTTTCCCCTTCGAGACACATCATATTCAATGTTGCAATGCGTCCTCTTTGTCTGCTGGGTTTCGTCCTTAAGTAGCAACATGTCTATACCAACATAAGAGTGATGACATCAAAGGCGTCTTTTGATCTCATTCTGATTCCTTCTTTTGAAGGGTGCACATGACCTAGGAAGTCTGTTCTTGCTCCCCAACGAGTGAGAACTCATGCATAATCTAGTTGGATTTCAGGACGAACGAGCCTTATTTTACATTGAAACAAAACATATTTCTAGCCCCAATAACATCGCCCTTATAATCATATATCTTTTTAGTATAGCTCTCGTTCCAAATCCCACAACCGGCTATTCGCCCCACTCGATTTTTCGATAGTTTTTTCAGATTTGTCAAAAAGTAAACCTTTTCCTTCAGATCAGAAATATCACCACAAATTTCCTAATTAGAATTTCCGTTATACAAATCAAGCTCACCGATCACATGCTAGGAAAGCTCTTCACCCTTAACCTTCTTCAACAAATAACCGGTTATAAGCTCATCATCGTATGGCCTAAAGCGAAATCCCATTGGCAACATTGTTTGCGTTGATGGAATTGATTCCATTACTCCTTCACTCTTACTCGTCTTTTCTCGTAGAATAATAAGGAGTTCTCTCGTGTGTAAATTATAAATAACGTCCAAGGACAAACACTTATATACAAAGCCCTAAGCCGACATACAAGGTTGGCTCTCCGATGTGGGACTAAGACTACACCGATGCAGAAGGAACTCTCTCCAATATGGGACTAAGGCTTACTCCCCCATATGGGATGAAGGCGGTGCAAGCCAACTGATGAAATATGGTAGCTATTTAAATTTTTTGAGAAACTTCACTTTATACCTTTGAATGACCGCGCGTTTTTTCTTTCTTTTTTTTTTTTTTTGAAAAAAGAAGAAGAAGAAAAAAAAGTAATTAAGGGTAAATTTGTAATTTTATTAAAAAACAACCAGGAGTATAAACTTCAATTTATCACTTTTAATGTTTTAAACTAACATATGGGGTTAATTGATTGAAATAGAAAGTTCAGGTGTGTAAATTAAGAATTTTTGAATTTTTTGGGGGTTTAAAGTGAAGTTGCACCCTTGAGGCAAATTGCGTTCAACATCGCAACACATCCTCTTTCTTTGCTGGGTTTCGTCCTCATGTAGCAGCACGTCAGTACCAACACAAGAGTGAAGATCTCGAAGGCGTCTTTTGATACTAGCTCTTGATTCTGATCCCTTCTTTTGAAGGATGCACAAGACCAAGAAAGTCTGTTCTTGCTTCTCAACGAGTGAGAACTCGTGCATATTCTTGTTGAATTTCGTGGTGCATGAGCCCTATTTTACCTTGAAGCAGAACAATTTTCTAGCCCCAATAACATCGCCCCTCTAATGATATATCTTGTCAGTAGAACTCTCGTTCCAAACCCCACAACCAGTTGTTCGCCCTACTCGATTTTTGGATAGTTTCTTCGGCCTTGTGAAAAAGTAGACATTATCCTTTAAATTAGAAATATCACCGCGGATTTACCAGAGATACTTTTCACCATAACCAGCTGTTCACCCCACTCGATTTTTGGATAGTTTCTTCAGCCTTGTGAAAAAGTAGAAATTATCCTTTAGATTAGAAATATCGCCGCGGATTTCTCAGAGATACTTTTCACCGTACAAATCAAGCTCACTGATGCCATCCAAGGAAAGCTATTCATCCTTTAACCTTCTTCAACAAATAGTTGGTTGTGAGCTCATTATTGTAGGGCCTAAAGTGAAATCCCACCGGCAACATTGTTTGCATTGAATGGAATTGATTCCATCACTCCTTCACTCTTACCTGTCTTTTCTTGTTGAATAATAAGGAGTTCTCCTGTGCGTAAATTGGAAATAACGTCCAAGGACAAACACTTATATACAAAGCCCTAAACCGTCATGCAAGGTTGGCTCTCCGATGTGGGACTAAGACTACACCGAAGCAGAAGACTAAGTCTCTCCAATATGGGACTAAGGCTTACTCCCCCATATGGGATGAAGGCGATGCAAGCCAACGGTTGAAATATGGTAGCTATTTAAATTGTTTGAGAAATTTCACTTTACACCTTTGAACTGTCGCGTGTTTTTTCTTTTATTTTTTATTTTTTTTTTAAAAAAAAAAAAGAAGAAGAAGAAAAAAAAAAAAAAAAAAAAAAGGTAATTAAGGGTAAATTTATAATTTTATAAAAAAAATCAGAAGTATCAACTTCAATTTATCACTTTTAATGTTTTAAACTAACGGATGGGGTAAATTGATTGAAATTGAAAGTTCAGGCATGTAAATTGAGAGTTTTTGAATTTTTTTGGGGTATAAAGTGTACTGGGTTTCGTTTTCATGTAGTAGCATGTCAGTACCAACACAAGAGTGAAGATCTCGAATGCATCTTTTGATACTAGCTCTTGATTCTGATCCCTTCTTTTGAAGGGTGCACAAGACCTAGAAAGTTTGTTCTTGCTTTCCAATGAGTGAGAACTTGTGCATAATCTTGCTGGATTTCGTGGTGCATGAGCCCTGTTTTACCTTGAAACATAACAATTTTCTAGCCCCAATAACATCGCCCTTATAATCATATATCTGGTCAATAGAACTCTCATTCGAAACCCCACAACCAGTTGCTCGATTTTTGGATAGGTTCTTTAGCCTTGTGAAAAAGTAAACATTATCCTTTAGATTAGAAATATTGCCGTGGATTTCCTAGAGATACTTTTCGCAGTACAAATCAAGCTCACTGATGACATCCAAGGAAAGCTCTTCGTCCTTTAACTTTCTTCAACAAATAGTTGGTTGTGAGCTCATCATCGTAGGGCCTAAAGCGAAATCCCCTAATGCGAAATCCCACCGACAACATTGTTTGTGTTGATGGAATTGATTCCATCACTCCTTTACTTTGACCTATCTTTTCTCGTTGAATAATAAAGAGTTCTCCTGTACGTAAATTCAAAAGAACGTCCAAGGACAAACACTTATATACAAAGCCCTAAACCGACATACAATGTTCACTCTCCGATGTAGGACTAAGACTACATTGACGCAGAAGGCTAACTCTCTCCAATATGGGACTAAGGCTTACACCCCCATATGGGATGAAGGCGGTGCAAGCCAACTTTTGAAATATGGTAGCTATTTAAATTTGGGTTAAATACCTTATTCATCATTGGGGTTTCATAACTTTATTTTTGATTCCTAGGGTTTACTTTTAATCACAGGAGGTCCATGTGGTTTGCTTAAAGACCAAAATTGTCCTTCCATCCATCTGCCGTTAGTAAACTTAACGGAAATCCACGTCACTAACTTGATAATCAATTACATTTCGACACTTGTCCTTCTATCAAATATGACTAGATTATTAATTTGCCACGTAATAAAATTTTATTAAAAATCAAAACACATTTATTTTATTTTATTGTACAGAAACAACAATCTTTTTCGTAGAAATCCCCAAACCCATTCAACCATCCCCATCTCCGGTGAAACCCCAAACCAGGCATCCTTGCCATCTTCCCCAACCTTAGGCCACGACCAACCCACGGTCTTCGGCGACGATGGCGGGAAAATAAGTCCATATATAGAATGATGCATTTGCCGCTTCTTAACTTAATGGGTTACTGTTTGATTTTTCTGATATATACTCTAGGATGATTAATTTTTTACTTGACCATGCAAGGACTGGTGTTTGTTAGATAAGAACAGGCGGAGCAGCCGATGATGTTACTGAATGAATAAAAGTCCATGGAATGACGCATTTTAATAAAAAACCCACTCTTTGGTGTCATAATTATTTTGTTATAGCTAGTCACAGGATCATGTGCCATTGATTCTTGCTTTATAATTGCAAGAAGATTTGTGTTTAAACTTTCCCAATAGGCTTTCCCTTTTCTTTTCTTTTTTTTTTCTTTTTTTTTTTTCCAAGAAGGCTTTCCCTTATCGGCCTTTCTTCTAATACCCTATTTGGGCAGGAAAATAAGCGAAGTGGTGGCCATATATACCCTTTTTGCCTTTTTCTCTCTTCTGAAGCCATGCCTTCAGATAAATTTCTCATTTCTGCATTGTGATTCTGAAGCTTTCTTTTGAATTACAACCAATTTTGTTTTATTTTTATTTTTATTAAAATTTTTTTTTTCATTTTCGCTGGAAGAGCGACTAACGTCTCACCATCCGACGAAGAAAAAGGCATAGTTCGAAAAACGGAAATGGAAAGCATCGTCGCCGGAGAGCGTGGGTTGGTCGTGGCCGAAGGTTGGGGAAGATGGTGAGGATGCCTAGTTTGGGGTTTCACCGGAGATGGGGATGGTTGAATGGGTTTGGGGATTTCCATGACAGATTGTTGTTTTTGTACAATAAAATAAAATAAATGCATTTTGATTTTCAATAAAATTTTATTATGTGGCAAATTAATAATCCAGTCATATTTGATGGAAGGACATGTGTCGAAATATAATTGGTTCTTAACTTAGTGACATGGATTTCCATTAAGTCTATTAACAGCATATGGATGGAAGGACCATTTTGGTCTTTAGGCAAACCACGGGACCTCTTGTGATCAAAAGTAAACCCTAAGGATCAAAAAATAAAGGTGTGAAACCCCAAGGATAAATAAGGTATTTAACCCTTTAAATTTTTTGAGAAACTTCACTTTATATCTTTGAACTACCGTGCGTTTTTTCTTTTTTTTTTTACTTTTTTTTTAAAAGAAGAAGAAGAAGAAGAAGAAGAAGAAGAAGAAGAAGAAAAAAAAGGCAATTAAGGGTAAATTTGTAATTTTATAAAAAAAAATGGGAGTATAAACTTCAATTTATCACTTTTAATTAAGTCGATTGAAATTACTTATCAAAAAAAAAATATATTAAATTGATTGAAATTGAAAGTTTAGGTGTTTAAATTAAGAGTTTTTGAATTTTTTGGGGTATAAAGTGAAGTTGCCCCTTAAGGCACATTGCATTCAACATCACAACGCATCCTCTTTCTTTGCTGGGTTTCGTCCTCATGCAGTAGCACGTCAGTAACAATACAAGAGTGGAGATCTCGAATGTGTCTTTTGATATTAGCTCTTGATTCTGATCCCTTCTTTTAAAGGGTGCACAAGACCTAGAAAGTCTGTTCTTGCTTCCCAATGAGTGAGAACTCGTGCATAATTTTGTTGGATTTCGTGGTGCATGAGCCTTGTTTTACCTTGAAAAAGAACAATTTTCTAGCCCCAATAACATCGCCCTTATAATCATATATCTTGTCAGTAGAACTATCGTTCCAAACCCCACAACCAGCTGTTCATCCCACTCGATTTTTGGATAGTTTCTTCAGCCTTGTGAAAAAGTAAACATTATCCTTATATTGGAAATATCATCGCAGATTTCACAGAGACACTTTTCACTGTACAAATCAAGCTCACTGATGCCATCCAAGGAAAGCTCTTCACTCTTTAACCTTCTTCAACAAATAGTTGGTTGTGAGCTCATCATCGTTAGGCCTAAAGCGAAATTCCACCGGCAACATTGTTTGCGTTGATGGAATTGATTCCATCACTCCTTCACTCTTACCTGTCTTTTCTCGTTGAATAATAAGGAGTTCTCCCGTGAGTAAATTGGAAATAACGTCCAAGGACAAACACTTATATACAAAGCCCTAAACCGAAATACAAGGTTGGCTTTCTGATGTAGGACTAAGACTACACCGACGCAAAAGGTTGACTCTCTCCAATATGCGACTAAGGCTTACTTACCCATATGGGATGAAGGTGGTGCAAACCAATTGTTGAAATATGGTAGCTATTAAAATTGTATTTAAATTTTTTGAGAAACTTGACTTTATACCTTTGAATTACCGCGCGTTTTTCTTTTATTATTATTATTATTATTATTTTTTAAAAAAAAAGAAGAAGAAAAAAAGGTAATTAAAGGTAAAATTTTAATTTTATAAAAAAATTAGGAGTATAAACTTCAATTTATCACTTTTAATGTTTTAAACTAACGGATGGGGTAAATTGATTGAAATTAAAGTTCAGGTGCGTAAATTGATAGTTTTAAAATTTTTTAAGGGTATAAAGTGAAGTTGCCCCCTTGAGGCATGTGCGTTCAACATCGCAACACATCCTCTTTCTTTGCTTAGTTTCATCCTCATTTATCAGCACATCAGTACCAACACAAGAGTGAAGATCTCGAAGGCTCCTTTTGATACTAGCTCTTGATTCTAATCCCTTATTTTGAAGGGTGCACAAGACCAAGAAAGTCTATTCTTGCTTCCCAACTAGTGAGAACTTGTGCATAATCTTATTGGATTTTGTGGTGCATGAGCCTTGTTTTACCTTGAAACGAAACAATTTTCTAGCCCCAATAACATCGCCCTTATAATCATATATCTTGTCAGTAGAACTCTCGTTCCAAACCCCACAACCAGCTATTCGCCCCACTCAATTTTTGGATAGTTTCTTCGGCCTTGTGAAAAAGTAGACATTATCCTTTAGATTAGAAATATCACTGCAGATTTCCTAGAGATACTTTTCACCGTACAAATCAAGTCATTGATGCCATCTAAGGAAAGCTCTTCATCCTTTAACCTTCTTCAACAAATAGTTGGTTGTGAGCTCATCATCGTAGGGCCTAAAGTGAAATCCCACCTGCAACATTGTTTGCAATGATGGAATTGATTTCATCACTCCTTCACTCTTACCTGTCTTTTCTTGTTGAATAATGAGTTCTCATGTGCATAAATTGGAAATAACGTCAAAGGACAAACACTTATATACAAAACCCTAAACCAATATACAAGGTTGGCTCTCTGATGTGTGACTAAGACTACACCGACGCAGAAGGCTGACTCTCTCCAATATGGGACTAAGGCTTACTCCCCTATATTGGATGAAGGCGGTGCAAGCCAACTGTTGAAATATGGTAGTTATTTAAATTTTTTAAGAAACTTCACTTTATACCTTTAAACTACCGCTCGTTTTTTCTTTTATTTTTTTTAAAGAAGAAGAAAAAAAAAAAAAAGTAATTAAGGGTAAATTTGTAATTTTATAAAAAATAGGAGTATAAACTTCAATTTATCACTTTTAATGTTTTAAACTAACGGGTGGGGTAAATTAATTGAAATTGAAAGTTCAGGTGTGTAAATTGAGAGTTTTTGAATTTTTTGAAAGTATAAAGTGAAGTTGCCCCCTTGAGACGCATTGTGTTCAACATCGTAATGCATTCTCTTTCTTTGTTGGGTTTCGTCCTCATGTAGCAGCATGTCAGTACCAACACAAAAGTGAAGATCTTGAAGGTGTCTTTTGGTACTAGCTCTTGATTCTGATCCCTTCTTTTGAAGAGTGCAAAAGACCCAGAAAGTCTGATCTTGCTTCCTAATGAGTGAGAACTCGTGCATAATCTTGTTTGATTTTGTTGTGCATGAGCCCTGTTTTACCTTGAAACAGAACAATTTTTTAGCCCTAATAACATTGCCCTTATAATCATATATCTTGTTAGTAGAACTCTCATTCCAAACCTTACAACCAGTTGCTCGCCCTACTCGACTTTTGGATACTTTCTTCATCTTTGTGAAAAAGTAAACATTATCCTTTAGATTATAAATATCACCGCAGATTTCCCAGAGATACTTTTCCACCATACATATCAAGCTCACTGATGCCATCCAAGGAAAGCTATTCATCCTTTAACCTTCTTCAACAAATATTTGGTTGTGAGCTCATCATTGTAGGGCCTAAAGGTATGAATTACCATTTTGTGTCAAAAAATCCACATTTCGCCAGTCAAATGCCTATTTTGTTAGTCAAAGGCTTTAACTTAGACAGTCAAAGTGACAATACGTTATAGTTTATGAAGCAAAGTAATAATGTATTGTAATTCATGGAGATAAAGTGACAATAAATTGTAATTCATGAGGTAAAGTGACAGATATACTGTCTGAGTTAATGCCATTAACTGACGAAATGGGCCTTTGACCGACAAAAGAGGAATTTTGGAGTTCATGAGAGTCGGGCAATAGAAATGGCAGTTCATGGAATAAAGTAAAAATGTGTTATAATTTATATTGGAAAAATGTAATTACCCGAGAAAGATGCAGGAGATATATCATACAGTAATTGTATATCCGTACAAAATAAATTGAAACAACGGATTGCCTACGGCGGTGTGCACCGTGTGCCTCCTTTAGAAAGAGAAATATCTTTTAAAAAATACTAGGGCTCCTACATTTTCTCACTCCATTCATTTTAACCCAGTGAGAGAGGGAGAGCAACAAGCATTCAAAGCGACAGGTAATTTTCTCGTTCTTGTTTGTTTCAATAGAAAATAAACTAATACCGATTGTCTCTTTCTCCTTCGTTTGAATCCGTCGTTGATAGGTTTAGATTCGATGGTTTTGAATTTGGGGGTTTTGAAGCCCGATCTAACTGAAGAAATCCAATTCTTTTCGTTTTTTTCACTTATTTTTTGTTTGGAAAATTAATTCACTCTCTAAATTACAAATTTGAAGGTTCTTGATTTGTGATTGCTTAGGGTTTGAAAGGCGACGATGTACAACGGAATAGGGTTACAAACTCCGAGGGGGTCAGGGACTAATGGGTACATACAGGGTAACAAGTTCTTCATCAGGCACAAGACTGGGAGGATCGCCGAGAACACCAAGGGGTTCGAGCCGAACCAGGGCACCGCCGGTGTCACTCGGAAGCCCAACCAGGACATCCTCGAGCACGATCGCAAGCGTCAGATCGAGCTGAAGCTCGTCGTGCTCCAGGACACGCTTATGGATCAGGGTTACACTGATGCCGAGATTGCTGAGAAGCTCGATGAGGCTCGGAAGACTCTGGAAGCCGCCGCTTCCGATGATGGACCTGGTGCCATTGTGGCCGCGGACAACAAGTAATTTCACTTCTCAGTTTTTTGAATGTATGTAAAGTTTAGGAAGCATGATTGCATATTGTCTTCGTACATTGCTTAATATAGTTTAACTTGCAGTTGTTTTGAATAATTGCTGGGTTGTTGATACTGGTTTTTTTTTTTTTTATCACATTTTTCTTGTCATGTTGATGGGAATAAGATATGCTTGGTAGAATGTGACGGTCACAAGAAATGTTGTAATAACATGTGCTATTGGGGATAAACAATTTAGCCTCTCATTGGGACTGTGTAGGGTGGCGTTCTGGGAATTGTGTTTCTCAGTTCTTACCCTATTGTGCTTTGACAAAATTTCATTTATTGGCGTTATGTTTGAAGGGTCTATCTATAATAATTTCTCATGAGATCTTGGACTAGAGGAGACTATTGTCTCGTAGTTTTAACTAGAAGAGTGTACTAGATTGAGCATTAGTATATGCATGAGACCCTTTTTTTGTGTGCTTACTATTCATACCTTTAGATACAAAATGGTATATATACCCAGAGATTGCCTTTTGGCCCATGGTTTACAATGATGCTTTATTGTGTTCACTTCTCAATTGTGTGTATCAGTTAAAAATATTTCTACAACAGATTTTTGTAGAGGAAGGAAATATAGTTAGTTACCCCTTAAATAGTGCAAATAACATCCTGCAAAAAAGTAGTTGGTTTTGCATTTGTATCTAGCTTTACTTCCCACCATGATTTTTAAAAGTTCTATTTAAATAGCTTCAAAGATGGACGTTTTCTTATAAAGTTATTTGCTTTCATCTTCATCAGGCTTTCGGAGACGCAGACCCACCAAATTGCTGCTAGAAAAGAGAAGCAGATGGAAACATTAAGAGCTGCTTTTGGGATAGCTTCATCTGAACCCAATGAACAAAATATTGAAGGGACTGATGATGCAAGAGATGGCCGGAAAAATGGTCCAAGTGATGATATCAAGCAGTATGAGAAGCGTGAGCATTCTTTTCTGGATAGGGAGTTCAGATCGAAGAAAAATATGGAGGAACATCAGAAAGCCGAAAAAGATGATAAGAAAAAGGGCATCGTTAAAGAATCAAGGCGCCACAAGAAGGAAAGTAAAAAGAGAAGGCATGAGACTGATTCTTCTGATACAGATAGCGGTAGGGACCGTGGAAAGGCTCTTCAAAAGAAACACCACAGAGGTAATAGAGGGAGTGATGGCGAAAGTGATTCTGATATTGATGTTTATAAGAAGCGCAAGCCTTCTAAGAATTATAAGAAAAGCAGAATGCATGACAGTGATGATTCTGATTTTGCCACTGATTCTGATGACAATGTGAATGTGCGCAAGATTTCAAAGAAGCACAAGAAAAGCAGAGCGCATGACAGTGATGATTCTGATTCTGCTAGTGATTCTGATATTGATGTTGAAAAGAAGCGTAAGGCTTCAAAGAAGTTCAAGAAGAACAGAAAGAATGATAGTGATGCTTCTGATTCTGCTACTGATGATGATATTGGAAATGAGAGTTCCAAAAAGGGGGCCCAGTATAAAAAATCTAGCAGGAGGCATGACTCTGCTGTTGATTCTAGGTTTGATGAGGGCCCTTCTAAGCAACAAATTCAGAATGGTAAGCAGCCTGCGAGAACTAGCAGAAGACATGATTCAGAGGATGAATCTGATGATACCGATAGTGAAGTGGAAAAGAAAAGAGGTCAACTGGAGAAACAGAGGAACCAGCATACTGGAAGTCGTCAGAAAGATAGAGGTGACGTGGACGTGGAAGATCACAGAAAAAGTAACAATGGTAGGCATCTGAAAAGCACCATAATTTATGGTGTGGATGGTGAATATGACTCTGACAGAGGAAGTAAATATAAACGGGAAATAACAGATAAAATTCGTAGAAGTGGCAGGCATGACTCCAAAGACGACGATGATTTTGGTAATGACAAAGCAGAGAAGCACAGAATTAAGAGGAATAATACTGATAAAATGGATTCTGATGTCCGTTATGAAAGCAATGCTAAGATGACCGCAGGGAGGCAAAAACCAGTGGAGAAAGAGGTTTTTCCAATTGATGATATTGATAATAGTCGGTACAAGTCCAAGAGAGATACTGTGGATGGATCCAGCTACCGAAGTCAAGATGTAGTAAGGAAGAGAAATCTTAATGATGGAAATGAAGATGGGCAGCCAGAGTCGAAGTCAAGAGGCCACAACTATGTGAAGGAGGAAGAGCGCAGTGGGGAGCAGCAGCAGGACTCTAAAATTGAGTCTGAATCGTATGCTAGAACATACATAAGCAAGGATGACCAGAAGAGGGAGGATTACAGAAGGTTTACATCTGGGGGACGGCATGATAATGAGACTGTTGAACGGGGTGGCAGAATTTATGATAAAGATGATGAACCAGAGCGCCTTAGTAGAAAGGATGACCGGAATTATGAGGAGCTTGGGGGAGGGAGAAGACACAACAGATACGAAGAGGAGCCCAGAGGGAGAAAGCACAGAAGAGATGAAGATTATGAATATAGAAAGCATGAGAGGGTTAATGAAGAGCAACAGCATGGGAGTAGAAGGCAGGTTAGAGGGGAGGAAGAAGAGCGTGACGACGGGCGTCATGAGAGGGATAGACATATGGACTACTCCAAGAAAGCGAGATATGATGATTCTCGATCAAGTGAGAGAAGAAGGTATGATGACAGATATGATGGTGATAGAGCCAGAAGGCATGATGACAAACGTGATGATGGTAGAGCCAAAAGGTATGATGACAAATGTGATGATGGTAGAGCCAGGCGTTGAGGCTAATACTGCCATTTGTCTTGGGAGTTTCAGTGCAGATGGTGAGTTGATTTACAATTTACTTATATTTTCTTTTGGTGAATTCTCTTGAAATTTACTTATATTATATGCATTGGTTGTTAAATGGTTTAGGAAATTTTCCTATGTAGGATTTTGGAGACCTTGTACAATTGTTTGCATGTTAGTACACTTTAGTTTGAACATGCATGGACAGAGTTAGGTTATGCCTGCTAGAGTTGAAATCAAATGCTTATCTTTGTACAGAAATGGGCGTGAGCATTTTATTTGGATAAGGAACATGAGCTGAAGGCCATCCATCTTGTTTTCCAAAAGCAGACGTTATTTCATTTTTTTCCTGTGTCTCATTTTGGGTTTTATTTGAAGCAAGGCGGTTGTGGCCGTTTTTCTTATTGACATCTTCTGCTATTATGCTAGCTGCTCTACAAAACAGAGAAGCATGTACTTGTTCAAACATTCGGGTTTGAACCTACCAGTTATTGCATTCCATTTATTCAGTATGGCTTCATCTCGGCTTCCAGCTTTAGCTGGATCATTTTTTTTTTTTGGTAAAAAAAAACATCTTTCTCTCTCTCACCTTGCTTGGTTAGGGTTTCTTCTCCAATCAATTATTATTATTATTATTATTATTATCTTTTAATTCTATGCTGCACAATTTTTGAAGGTTTTGGAATTAATGTGGCTGGATTCCTTTACAATTGCCATCTTTGGGTGTAGCCGTTTTCTGATTTTAAATGTGTTACAGGTGATGTGTTACAGCACTTGTCACATCGCAAGTTGGATAAATCAAGTATAGCCAGAGAAAAGCTGAATCTGTGTACCAGGACTTGCGAAGAAGGAAGATACACTCTGCTCAATGTACTGGAAGATGCACCTTTTTTTTTGGCTTGGTATTTGGAGCATTTCTTTCTTTTCCTGTCTCTCGTACATTTTGAATGAGTTTGCAAGGGAGTGTTCTTCCCCGTGTAATGTTGCCCCATGTAATGTAGCAACTGAAATGGGATTTTGTTTATTTCACTTCAGAAACCCCGCTTTATCTGATTGTTAGTTCTTTATCTTCTGTTGATATGTTCTTTTGATTATCAAATTAGAGATCAGATGAAGCAAATAATCACATTAGAATATTATGCTTCTCCTGTTATTTGTTTTGGGATGGGGGTCTATGTAGTTTATCAGAAAGGCTGTTGTACAATATACTAGGACGTGTCCAAAGAAAATGTATATGCCATTTGCCAAAACTGTTTATTTTTCCACTTCCAACTCATTTTGATCAAAGAATTTGTCTGACACACTTTGTGACTTCGTATCTCCAGCACCTTTCCTACAAGAGGGTTATAAATTTCCCAGTGGTGATGGAATGTTTTGAAGAATGCAGTAGTATGCTACATTGACTGTTCCATTAATCTAGCCTCTCTTTTATCCAAGCCAGAGGCCATAGGTCATGAGAACCTGCGAAGCATATTGATTTAAAATGTAAGAGAAAAATGTTTTATGTTTGCAACTTTTACTGTGGCAATAAAAAGGCATAAAATTGATAATTTGAAAGACATATCAGCAAGAATTTTTATCACTTATAATCACACAAAGGTTGGAACTTATACTACAACTTGAGCATAACAATAGAGAAGCAAATTTTAAGGGGAAATTAGCTTTTCCCATATGAACTACCACTCTCTCTATTTGCCTTCATGAACTACTAATTTTACATTACACCCCCCATGAACTGTCATTTCGTTACCGACCTCCTACCATTGGCCAAATGCGTCAAACATGACAGTCAATGTGTCATATGCGCCGCCCGTGCATTCTTAGTAATTTGTCTCCCCATTTTGCCCTTAGTTAAAAAAAATATATATATACAAAATTAAAAAAAAAAACAAAATAAGTTAAAATAATACTGAAACACCCAAAAGGGTGTTTGCTAGTGGAACCTCCCAGTACTGGGAAGACCCTGTTGGCCAGAGCGGTGGCCGCCGACGAGGCCGGTGTGCCGTTCTCGTGTGCAGCTTCAAAGTTTGTGGAGTTGTTTGTAGGAGTTGGGGCTTCGAGAGTGAGGAACTTGTTCGAGAAGGCCGTCGGATCAGTCTGGTGGGAGAGGATTCGGACGGCGGAGAGCCAGGACCGGTGGTGGGCCCGAGGGTGGAAGAGGCTCCAGGACTAGTTGGAGCTCGTGGTAGGTCCGAAATGGAAGACCTTCATCCGCCGGTTCATGAGCCGTTCGATTTCCTTGCGAAATTGGAGGAATTCGAATCCGTTTTTGTCGGGTAGGGACCAGTTGGAGTTGGATCCGGCTACAATTCCTGGAAGTGGATCCATCGAAAGCTCCAATCTCTTCGAATTCAATTAAATTGGTCGCTAATTGGACCAAAACCACCTCAATTTTGATGGAAAACAAATACCCACTTGACTAATTTCAAAGAATTGCAACTCTAATGCAAAGGTAATGCCCAAATTCCAGTGGCAAAGCGATTTCAGAACACTAATTAAGCTCCAAGGTAATGACGGTGAGCTTGAGGGAAATGGAATGGAAGAGGTTGAAGACAACGTTCTTGTCCGAGTCCAAGTAGGCCCTTACCCAAACCTGCGAGACACAACCCTCGACCTTGTTCTCCTTCGTCTTGAACTGGGTTCTGAGCGGCTTGAGGTTTTTCCCATAGAACAAGAATTGCTCGTACTTGGCTTTGGGCTCTTGCGCAGACTGAAAGATTGACGATTTCTTGGAGCTTTGGTGGGAGCTCTTCTATGGGTTGCAGAGGCAGAGAGCTTGATGGTGATGAAAATGGCGTAGTTTAAACAGTAAGGGCAAAATGGGGAAACAAATTACTAAGAATGCATGTGCAGCGCACGTGACACGTTGACTGTCATGTTTGACGCCTTTGACTAACGGTAGGGGGTCGTTGGTAACGAAATGACAGTTCATGGGAGGTGCAATGTAAAATTGGTAGTTCATGGAGACAAATGGAGAGATAATGGTAGTTCATAGGGAGAAAAGCTAATTTTCCCAAATTTTAATTTTGTAAAAATAAAAATCAATGAAATGAGGTTATAAGGGTTAGTGAGACTTGTTCATGTATTAATTGTTCAACTTCAAAGAAAAAATCCTCATTTTTTACTCAGAAAAATTTTGCAAGAAAAATAAGCAGCTCCTATTATAAAATGCAAAGATTGAAATAAGCATTTTAGCTCAAACCAATACTGTAATAAATAAGACAACCAAACCTTTCACAACCAGTATAATAAATTGCTAAGTGTCCTAATATGTGAGAATCACATGTTTTATTTAAGGACAGAAAATTTCTCCAAACCAGTCCGGATAAAATATCATCCAACCCATTAAAAATATTACCAAGTGTTTATAAACATTTAAAATGCACATTAAATTCTTAAGGTCGTTAATAGCAGTTTACTAACTTAGACTAAGGTTTTAAATATTTATAAATACTTGACATTATTTTAAATGAATTGGATGATATTTCCTCTAGACTAATTTGGAGGAAATTTCTATCCTTTATTTAATTAGCTCAACAACTATTTTAGCCGTTAACTCTCTTCTTCTAAGTTCTAACATCACCACCACAGTCACCCAACTCCTCACTCAGTAGAAGATTTCACCCGGTTACCAAAAGCATGCCCATTTCATCATCAACACCTGTTTGTACCCTTAATGCGTTGAGGAAGAAAGAGGCTAATCTGCCTATAGGATGATGTTAAATCAGTTGGCCACACTCAAAGTAGCACATAGGATACCACTATGATGATGAATCTTCTACAATTTTGTTCTACATTACCAAAGAATGGGAAGCAGAAAAAAAAAAAAGAAAAGGTCAACCAAAAGCAAAGCAATTATTTAGAATTCAATGTCAGACTACGGTTTGTAATTTAAATTTTTTCAAAAAGAATCATAAAATTAAAAGGACAAAGAATTTACTTGTACACATAGAGGTCAAGGACGAAGTTCATGGAAATGATCCAATTGCTGATGAACCCATCTGTCATAATCTTGTAGCAGTTGCTGCAGAAGCAATGGTACGAGCCTATCCACCAGGGCTTGCATCATTCTGTATGTCACCACACTTCCACTAACTGAATGGGGTGCACGTAATAGCCCCAACCAAAGAGAATAATAGAGCTTCTAGAGAAACAAAAATGCAGCTTGTAAAACAGGAATTGTTCTTATCCTTGGTAATATGGCTGAAAAGATTAGCCACTTAGCTTTGGTATAATCTTACTCTTGGACTAGGTTGTGCTTGGTATAATCCACTTATCTCCTTTTTTTTCCAGATACCAATATCTAGAAACAAACTGACAGTCTTAACGTGTTATGCATTTTATGGGAATGCTAGATAAAGTTGAATTCAATTTTAGATCTCAATATAGATTCCATTGCAACCAAATTAAGGTATGAAATGATGAAGTGTTTAAATGGGTTTTTTATGTCTCTCTAGAAGTATCAGAAGTAACTTCTTGTTAGGATCAGGGGAGCAGCAGATGCAACAACTGTGGTGAAATTAATATCTTCTGTACTTTCTAGTAGCAGAAATTAGGCTTCGACAGCACTCAAATATTATCAGATAAGTACACTGAATACATAGTGGTTCAAGGTATCTCAGACCAATTTGCAGCCCTGAAGGCCAATACTTGGTTGTTATCAAATTCTACTTCATAATGAATTCTAACAAGCATCCAAAATAAGCGCAACACACTTCTTTTCTGAAAGGTACCTCCTTCCATAAGCTTATTAAGAATTACAAATACAAAGATCGATCATGACACTTCTATTGTTTTGATTGTAAACAACATACACAGTATATTCGCTAATTACTGATGTGATTGTGTTACACGTTTTTGTAGTTTGTATAGCATAGACACTATACATGCTGAAGATAAACCTGAGGTGCAATTTGATGAAACTCAGGTGAAATGTGAGGGCTCTTTTCTGAAGTACTTTTTCCACCGAGGACACCAGTATTTTTGCATCCTGGTTCTTCTCTAGAAGTACATTTTTGACGTTGTTGCGGTCCTACCAGGGTAAACATTTTAATTACATCACGTCTAGGGGTTATTAATATCTTTCCCGGTCTATTATTAGTGAAACGATGAAACTTAAAAGGGCAGCTCATGCATTTTACTATATGCACATAAATTTTTGTGGATGGCTGGTCTCGAAATTGATGTCCAAGTACAATATCAGTGTTTAGCAAAAATTGCTTGCTTTTGCAGGGAATGAGGTGGGTTTGGTGTAAATGGTGTGTTACATTTAGTGTTGACAATTTTTGACACAATCAGCAAACCCGATACAAATCCAACACGAAATTAGCAGGTTCGGATTAAGGGCTTTGACCCGTTTTTAATTAAATTAATCAGGTTATGATTGACCTATATAATCTAATACCTATGTCTTGATACGACATGAACTCGACACGCGAATGCGAATTGTCACCCCTAGTTACATCTCTTGAGCCGTCACTCATTCACAACACAAATGGACGTTCAGATTGGGTTGGCCTCTAGGATTTCTTGATCAGTTGATCTTATTTAATGACGGTTAAACCATGGCTGCATGGCATGTTCAAGAAGCAGCTGTTCCAAGGTTTAATCTGTCAATACGGAGGGTGTGTGTATTGTTTATCTAAAGATATTTAAGCTGGAAAGATAGGTTCCAAGAGGAGAAACTGCAATAAAAAAAAATGATTACTGAATTACTTACAAATTTCCAGGACGCTCAACAGCTGATATAGGCATCATGGTAAACGGACGTGTGTAAATCTGCAAGCAACAGGTAGTGTTCTTCATATACTAGGGATACCGTGTCCTAACTCAATAACCAGCTGGAGAAAAGATGCGAAAAGTTGCATAAGCAACAAATAACTTCCACTGGACTAGAAAACAAACATGAAACGAATAAATGACCAAATTATCCTGCATATGGCACAATCAAAGAAAATTATCACGACTTTAAGGGAATAATAACAACCTCAAGAGTGAGATTCAACTTCACGTCAACCTCCAAAAAAGACTCAAAATCATTTGTCTCCCATTTCATGTGATTCATCATAAATGCTGTAAGCCAGAGCAAAGATTAAAAAAAGGAAATCATAATTATTCTTTGCAAATGATATAAATGCATTACAGCTCAAAACAGTGAACCTCAAAGATCTTAGACAAAAAGTATGTAGGAACTTAGCCAGTCAAGCAATGAGGGCATCCTGGTATTTTCTTGAAGAAATAAACAAAATTTATCATACACATTGAACTTCTCAGATCCTAAAAAATGTTGTAACCTTAACAATCAAGCGATGGAGAAATTCAAACAAGGCCTATTTTTTCATTGCAAAACTGATCATGTTGTTCGCATCATGTCAAATGTATATACCACTCCATATATTATGTAAAAGTTGTAGGAAAGGTTCTTGTGGGTGTTTTAGATGAACCCTCTCCATAGTTCAGAACCATCTAATAAAAGTCTTAATATTTTCAGGTTTAATTTGATGAAAGAGAGAAAAAATAAATAAATAAAAAATAAAAAAAGCAAAATAGAAAAAGGTAGTCCTCTGTAGTAAATTTTAAATTTTATTCCCATGGGCAACTATTTATTCTTCTAAAATCTATGCTAGTAGATCTAAATTTACCTGAAAAATGGTTGTTTTGGCGTTCCATGATCTCTGAACCCTCAAACTGCAAAAAATATTGGGTAAACTTTATTATTTTTTTTCTTTTTTTAAAAAAAAAATTATTTTTTTAATGAATACAAATTTTATTAGAAAACAGAGAACAAACCAATTATTGAGTCAACTTAGAAGAAATTTCTTAAAAGACAAAATAACTCACCATCTAATGTTTAAAAGACCTAGGCACACCATGCCATATAATTTATTGTGTGGCTCAAAGTAGTAAGTAAAAGTTCACATTTATCGAGAATGATGCTTCTGTGTCTTATATATATATATTTCACAGTATATATTTATGGTTTATCCCAAAGGCATCCTGGTATTTTCTCCCTCACATGTAAGGTTATTGTGTCGTGTTTAAGTAAGCTAGCTACAAGGCATTTACGTCAACCACCCTGTGCCTAAAGTACATAAATGACTTGCAAGTCATTTATCAGTGTGCCTACATGTTATAATTCTCTATCAGATGCCCAAAGTAATAATGCAATGCGTCTTAGGTTGTATTTGGTTGCGTTGCCAATTTAAATTTTCCCAAACATGGGAAACAAGCATTTAACATTTGTTCTATTTTGTTAAAGCGTTAATTAAATGATTAAATTTACTATTTCTTATTAGTTTAAACTTTTGGGATAAGAGAAGATTTAACATAATATTATCATAGAGGTCATGAGTTCGAACCTTAACTGTACAGTTTACTCTCATTTCAGTTTAATATTCCACGTATTGAACTTCACTTGTTGAGAAAAGGTTTGAACCCACACATGAAGTATTGATTAAATAATTAAATTTCTTATTTCCTATCAACTTAAGCTTTTGGGAGAAGTAGTGATTTAACATGTTTCCAAGAATTTGGAAATGAAAGCTATGCTTAGTAGTTGAGACACGTTCATGGCAAAGGTAATGGCAGTGACCTGTTGGTAGTTGTAAAGGATTAAAGGTGTTAATGTCATGGTGGTGGTGGTGGTGTTATGGGGAAGTTGGAGGTGTCCAGGGTTAAAATATACTGGTGATAATGGTGGTAGATTGTGGTCGCAATGGTGGTGGCATGGATGTGATGCTGTTGGTGGGGAGGTGAAAGCATGGATTTGGTGTTGCTAAATGGTAGAGGAAGTAGTTTCTTTGTTGGAAGTATAAAATTTTAGTTTCTCTTTTACTGATAATTACGTGTCCCATTCCTTTCATTTGGAAACAGGACCAAACCAATGTGTTTTTTTTCAATTTAAAACTGTTTTTCTGAATGAAAACAGAAAACAGGAAAAAATGATGCAACCATAGGAGCCCCTTTCCCGCCCCCTTGGTATTTTTTACTTATACTATGTTATCTAGAGGAGAAACGCTCACCTTGCAAGAAAGCATTTCAACTGTGCAATTTTCATTTGTCTGGGTCACTCGTAAGTCCAGCACAGGGGCTGCTTCAAAATTTAAAAGTCGAAGTTTTGGAAGAGAGCACCTGCACAAGCCATGAGGGATAATCTTTGTTTGAAACTCAATTTTTAACAATGTGCAAACAAGGAATCTCTCTACAGTGTATAAAAGTAGAGACACAGGGAAAAGTTTGTTGTCCATGAATACCTTGGTCCTGAGGTCTGTATTTGAGATGAGTTTTAGTTTATCTATAGTGAAAAAAATAAAATAAAATAAAATTCCAACTTTCATGATTTTGGAGGAGATTACAACTGAAATAACACGAGTCTTTGATTCATTTATACTGAATTTGAGAACTCTTATTTAGCTTAAATAAAGAACCAGGCTTTCTTGAAATATCATTTAGGCAATCTACTCATCCTTGCACATTGATCATACAGACCAGAAACATCTAATAAATTTTGAATAGATTGATTAACCAATCACTGTCAATCCATGCCACCAAAGCAGCACCACAAAGATGGGAGGGAGTTACCCAGTTCTTGGAACAGAAATTGTAAAGCACCAAAATAAAATGCTCGTAAATGGTACCGAATAATAGAAAGAAGCTCCCAAGAGCAATAGATTTTTGCATCTTCTTTGCTTCGCTCTCTGTAGTGTCAAGAAAATTTTGATGTTTCCAAGCTATATTTTATCTTTTAAGGGTTGAATGCCGGCTAAAAACCAACAATGCAGCTTTTGTATGTATTAGGTTTTTAGTATTGGCAAATTAAGTATCAGAACATGCTATGTTGTAAGTTTTAGGTTTAGGGTTGCGTCAGGATCAAAATGCGATTCAAGAGAAGTTGAGAACTGAAGTTTGGAAGACATCGATTGATTAACCAATCACTGTCAATCCATGCCACCAAAGCAGCACCACGAAGATGGGAGGGAGTTACCCAGTTCTTGGAACAGAAATTGTAAAGCACCAAAATAAAATGCACGTAAATGGTACCGAATAATAGAAAGAAGTTCCCAAGAGCAATAGATTTTTCCATCTTCTTTGCTTCGCTCTCTGTAGTGTCGAGAAATTTTTGATGTTGCCAAGCTATATTTTATCTTTTAAGGGTTGAATGCCGGCTAAAAACCAACAATGCAGCTTTTGTATGTATTAGGTTTTTAGTATTTACAAATTAAGTATCAAAACATGCTATGTTGTAAGTTTTAGGTTTAGGGTTGCGTCGGGATCAAAATGCAATTCAAGAGAAGTTAAGAACTAAAGTTTGGAAGACATCGGTTGATAGGTTGGTCTAAGCTCGTTTGACCGAACCAGTGCATCAAGTCCACTACTAAAAACCTAGACATTCCTAGTCGAAGGTCATTCAACTGAAGTAATGTAAAGTCGTTCAATGCTTAAACCCTGAGAAGATCGGTCGAATGAGATTCGACCGAGGTGATAAAATCGGTGTTGAATCCGTGAAATCCTAATTGTTTGATCAACTGAACCAGTAGCTGAGTGTTTTAATTCCAAGTGACTTTGACGTAAAACCTCAATTTTCTTCCCCTCTATATAAGCCTCATTAGCCACGACTTTCTAAGACCTATAGAGGCAATGTTTATTTGGTATTGAAGAGGATTACCATTGTTCTTGAGCCTAGTGGCGGAGTTAGAAAATTGGCATCAAGGGGGCATTTTTTTTTAATGAATAAAAAAATATAATTAATTAAAAATATTAAAATATAATTAAATATATATATTTTTTTTACTTTTTGGCTTGGAAGTATAGCACGTCCAACAAAAGGCTGGACATGGTTGCACGCCTGACGCCTGTATCCCACTTTGTTTATTTTTTATTTTTTTCTTTTGTCTTTCATGCCTTAACTTGTCTGCTTGTGTTGTTAGTGATATTATTTTAATTATATTTTATTAATTATTTACTATTTAGGATGTACATGTGAAGTTTGGACGAAATCACATGAAATTTTATGTTATTGAAACGGTGCCTGCGGTTTAGTGAAACTGTTCATCTTCTTCAACCTTTCATTTCTTTGCATTTCTCTAAAACCCTTTCATTTATCTGAAATCCTTTGATTTCATGGCTGATCCTGGGGCATAATCATGGCTATTTTCCTTTAAGAGTTGCCGAGATGGGGGCATACCAGTTGTTGATAAGGGGCATAAAAAAAATTGTACCTGGGTAAGGAGAATTTTTAGGGGTTGAAGAGGGGCATATGCCCCTCTTCAACCCCCCTTGGCTCTGCCAATGCTTGAGCCTAAACAGTTTTAAAAATTCTCCTTGTTTCATTCTTATCACTCAAACCACTGAAAAGCCTACAGCCACTAGAGTTCTAGGTTGAAGTAGGCAAGGTTCATTCATAAAAGTGATCCGTGTAGAAGAAGGCCTGATGTTATGGAATCACTGCGGTTGAGAGGTGAACATTTGCCAGGGTTACAAATGGACTTTTGGGAGTTACAAAGGTTTTGTAAATGACAATAGTTTTGGGGTTGGCTGGTCTCTAAGAGTGGTTTTACTTTTGAAGAGTTATTCAAAAGGTTTCCACTTCAAAATATGTGTTAAATTTCTTTTATGCTTGCTTTGATTTTGGTGTTGATATCTATGGTATTTGGCTTTAAAAGTTAATAACTTTATGATTTCTAGTAAAAGATGCGTTAACTTAATAAGGAGTAAAGATTGGATTCTTAAACAATATTACCTTAATCAAGAAATTTTTGGTTTTAATGCTCAATGCTTGTGGATCTATAAATGTCCTAAGTTCCTACTTCATTGATCGACGACTTAAATAAAGGCATTCCAGACGAGCAGAGATGAAAAGGAAAGGACCTGTAAGTGTCATTGTTGAGAGCTTGAAAATCTTGCAAGGCGCTTGTGTTTAGAATTGCTTGAATTCCAGAAGGGTGGCTTAGAAATTCACTAATATGAAGCGTCTTGCCCCCACAGCCATCATCATAGCTTGGCAGCTTAATTCTCTCTTTCCTTGCAGCTGATAAATTTGCTTTCTTTGCATTTGACTCTGATGGGGTTGATATGTTTACCTTGATCACTCCAGTTTTCTTCCTGTACAAGCTTTCAAAAAGGAAAAAGTGGTTTACTTTTACCCTCATCACTTCAATTTCCTCCAACCCAAATAGAGGAAAACTTCATTAACACAGATTTAACAGCCTGAATTTGAAGAATTCCTCGAACCCAATTGAGAGAAGACTTTATCCTTAAAATACTAAATCATTACCAAAAAAGCAAGTTCCCCATTATAGTAAGTAGTAAAAAAAACCTGGGTTTGGAATTTGGGATAGCAGAAAACAGAAGTGGGTCATAGCCTTTTCCTCGTCCGTGCCATTTGATAGTCAACAGCATGATTATGCTGCAAACAAAAAACAACACTCTGTATAATCACGAAAAACTTGAAAAAGGAAGTAGAGAGAAATGACAGGAAGCATAGAACAGGGGAGGCAAGCAATTTGAATAAAGATGGCATCTTTTGGTTGCCAAGAAAAGCGAGAGAGAGAGAGGTAGCATGTTCATTCACCAGTTTTGGTTTATATTTTGCTTCGGAAATTGGCACAAATGGAAAGGGGAGTTGCTGAGAGAGAGTGAGAGAGCCAAAATCTCAAGGATGAAGGAGATTGAGAGATTGGTCGGTCGGTACCGTTAGCTTTTCATTGTTTGTGATTACGGAAATACCCTTTCCTACTGTGTCAGTGTTTGCTGACTCCGCTTCCGCATTAAACAGCAGCTCTCTGACACGTACCCATGTTGTGAGGTCGCCAGATTACCACGTGTCGCTTACACAGACAGTCTTTTTTTTTTTACTCGGACAAATATAAAAGGAAAATGCTATTTATTTTTCTAATGTTTTTTTGGTGTTCTTCCAATTATAATGTAGTTTTTAAAATCACCAATAGATTAAAAGTTAATAATAATAATTTTAAATTCAACGGTGATTTTAAAAGTTACATCACTGTTAAGAAAATACCAAAAAAATACTAAAAAGAACCGCTAACATTTTCCAATATAAAAATAAAAAATACGTCCATTTTATAAGATTGAGTGCTACATGCATTGTCACCTGAGCCGGTTTAACAATTAATAACCAATTAGTGACAGAATTAGGTCTTTAAGGAGTAGTTCAATCGGCTATAAACTACGCCTAATAAAATAAAAATGATTAATTTAAATTCTATTCCCTCTCTTGTGTGAACATATTAAAAAAGTTAAGGTTAAAAAAAAAAAAAAAAAAAAAAAACTAAGGTTGTCACCTGGGCTTACTAAGCTTACCTTGGTTCACTAAGAAAACAGATGATTAACATGTAATTAAAGGGTGTTAATTTCTTTTTTTACATGGAAGACGATGATGATATAATTCAGTGCTGACACATATTAGCAAATAATGAAAGAATTGTAAAAACGATGGTAGCTCTAACATATTACTCTTTAGAATTTGTACTTTTTTTTTTTTTTCTAAGTTTATCTCTCTCCTTTTATTACAAACTTCTTTAAAGTAGCTCAATCAGTTCAATTGGCTGTAAATTACGCCTTATAAAGCTGAGGTTTGAATTCCATTCTCTTTTCTCTTTCCTTTTTCTTGTGTAGATATGAAAAAAAAAAAAAAAAAAAAACAATCATTTTTCTTCTACACATGAATTGTATATGCACTATATATGGACCATTTTGATTACAATGATGATTGATGTAAGGGAAAGATCCTTGAAATAAATAATCACCATAAGGGAAGAAAATATTCCCAAATTAAACTGCAAAAGGTTTTCTTAACACAGAAAATAAATCACAAAGAAAATACATGGAATATTGGCAAATCTCAAGTCTCTCTAAAACAACAACAATCCCGATCGATTGTCCTAGTCATGAATGATGGAGTGAATTAGTATGGAGGCCTCGTCGGTCGTGGGAGCCACATCATCTGCTCATGAACAAATATATAACATGTCAATCTTACAGACTCTACAACCCTATTTCTCAACAAAGTGTTTATGTATTAATTATCAACTAATTATAATTTAACAATTATTGAGGCAAGAAACTCAACCCAAGATAAATATCCCATAACAATGATGAAATATCAAGTCAAATATGATAAAAGATTTTCAAAGGTTGTAAATGATCCTTGATTTGGTTGATTTTACCAAGAGAGTAAAAATAATAATAATAATAATAATAATTTGCCTAAAAGGATTTATTACCTCGAAGTGGTGAAGGCAAGTGGGAAACAAGGTTTTCAATGACACCACCACCACCACCACCCTCCTCTTCTGTTTTCCCTTTCTTGAGGCATCCACCATTTCCATCAAAAGCTTCCACTTTCCCTGCTTTTAGACTTATGGGGGAGACCAAGTTGGAGATGAGATGGCTTATAACCCCACCTCCCCCTCCCTTGGCCTTATCTTCATCTTCACAATCACTCACATCAATGCTTCTCTTCTTTACATCTTCTTCTCCAGACACCAAGCTACAGAGAAAATGGTTTATGAATCCAGTAGTACTTGGCCTTTCTTCATCATCATCTTTCTTACCATGTTCTTCTTCTTCATCATCATCATCATCTCTTCTTGGACTGAGATTCATAGGATCTATCACAACATCTTCCATCTCTCTCTCTCTCTTTTGGGTTATCTCTCTTGGGACTTGGGTTGATAAAAATCTGTTTTGGCCAAACGTCTGCGAGGCAGGAGACAATGCACAGGGAAGGTGTGATCTCCTAACGACACGTATTCTGTAGCTGCTGTCTCATGAAAGGCTTTCGGCCTATTACAAGACGACGCCTTGCACCTTGTTGAATAATGAATATATCAAGTAAAGTCGGTGGAAAATGTACCTTGGGAATCATTAGTTTCGAATGATTTACCGACACAAATTCAACTTTTTTAACAACCCAATTATATTGTACCACATTGTTATAAAAGTTTATTTTTTATTTTTTTAAAAAAAAAAGTTATTTGCAAGCCTATATATATATATATATATATTTTCTAAAAAAAGAAAAAAGAACCGACTTGTGGAGGCACATAGCCCTGAATCCCTGATTTGGTGGAGTTGGATGCGGCTACAGTGCTACACTGATCTTGAGAATTCTCACTCTACAATATAACAGAGAATCAGAAGCAAACAACGTAAAATAAGAAATATTAGAAGTACAAAATCTTTTACTAAAAGACTCTTACCAAATTGATATATCTCATTCATTGATGTCCGTTATATTTATTTTAATTAATTATTTTATTTCTTTCTAATGAATGAGTTATATATCAATTTAATAAGCTTTTTTTGTAAAAAAAATTAATACCCCTAGTATTTTTCTAGCATAAATATTTTGGTAAAAATAAGAAAATGATATCAAAATAAAAATAAATGCAGACTACTCAACAAGCTGGATATGAGAATAACTGAGAGCAACAAGGTTTAGAGCTTACTACAATGTTTGAAAAGCGAGATGTTTGTTGTGCCTCATACTCAGATCCTTCGAATTTTACAGGTTGACTCTCTAGCATGGTGGACGCTTATATTCCATTTGTTTTAACGTAAAATAATTTTTACATTTTTTTGACAAAAAATAGTAATCAACAAAAAAAAAAAAAAAAAACATTTACGGTTTGATCAAAAAAGCTTTTTTAATTTCCATAAAAATGTTTTCCATTTTTAAAACTGAAACCATTTTTCAAGTTCAATGACAGTGCTCAAAATATACAAGGTTTTCTTGTATATTTATTTATTATGCTCATCTATTTCGGCTTCTCAATGTGTATGTATCCAAAGAGAGGCTCCACTAAAAGCATTAACAGTCAAATTGAATTAATATATCATCTTGGTTGATCTCCATCCTCAAATCAATAATGGGGTAGAACAATCCACAAAACCGACACTTGTTATTACATCTAAAATTCTAACTTGATAATAATGAATCAACAATGGAGTAGAACACAAGTGATACAGATTTATCATGATTTACAAAAAGACTTCTTGTTGGGGAACTGGGAGGTTCTAATCAAGACTCATTTATCTTTCAACCTTCTGAATCACCCTGAGCTTAGCACTCCTACACCGGCGGTTCAATCTCTCTTCCTCCTCGGATGGTGTTATTGGTCTCTTTGTGAGGATTGTTCCACCACAGCCCTGTATCATTTGTCTAATCCAAGCTTCTTTTTCATCAATGTCATTTCTGATCTTTCTCAATTCACTCCTATGCCTCTCTTCTTCATCCCCATCACCCTCATTGCTATTAATGATATCAAGGAATGTTTGTTTTACAATTCTGTCCTCCAAACTGTGGAAAGAGATGACAGCAAGCCTACCCCCGGGTGCAAGGCAATCAAAACAAGAATACAGGGAATCCTCCAATGTCTTCAGTTCATCGTTAACGGCTATCCTCAGAGCTTGAAACACTCTGGTTGCTGTCTTTATCCAACCTTGCCTCCCTCCTGTAGCAATTGAATTAAATACTAACTTTATGCTTTTCTTATTGTTAGCGGGGATAATTGTTGTTTATGGGTAGAGATATGGGGAATGGTATACAGTAGACACATGCGTGTCAAGCAAAGGTATCATAAATTAAGAAGGGGTATATAAGGCAAAACCACAAGAAAATTTCAATGGAAGAATGGAAAGAGAACTACCTCTTCTCCAAGGAGTCGCATTCTGAATAAGATTTACTAGTTGGCCAGTTGAATACAACCCACCTTGTAATCGGGCTTTAACAATTTTATCCTGAAGAGAGCGCCAATTGCTTTCTTCCCCATATTCACGCAAGATTCGCCCCAGTTCAGTATCTGGCCAAGAATTTAGAATGTCTTCTGCTTTCAAACTTGCCTGTCAGAGGCCTGTTACAATCAGTTAAATCAAACACAAATTCAAAATGACTATTTATCAAGCAAACATAGGGAACGCCAAGGCCATTCACTCATTCCCCAACAAACAGTCAAATGAAATTACGAGATAATATGTATATTGGAAAGGGAAACAGAAAACTGTCAATGATATTTCTAGCATTGCAAAATGTGGTTCAGAACTCCACAAATCAAGCTACAACCCATGTGATATATTGATGGGGGAAGAGAGGTCACAACAAATTGTCATGTCTAAGCATTTTCAAGACCAAAAAATAAAAAATAGAAAACTTTCCGTTCAAATTGGAGACTTAGCATGGTGCTTTCAGGCGCCATGTATTCTATGTTTGGGTTATTGGAGCATGTCACTTGGTATGGACAGTTTATAGCCTAATTTCCTTTTTTTTAAAAAAGACCAAGAATGGCCTCAGACAATTCTAGTAGTTTTCCATATTTGTTTGTGTTAAAAATTGATGTAGATCAGGACAACATCTTATTTTTTAGTATTTTATTTGAATTAGGTTTATTTGTTAGTCTTTTAATTTATCTTATCTTTAAAGTCTTTTATTTGAATTAGGTTTCTTTGTTAGTCTTTTAGTTGGTTTAGTTTTCTTTCGTAGACTTCTAAACTGACTTTATATCATTGTTATCTTAGGACTATGAGTCTTGGAGCTATAAATAAATGCTTAGAGCCCTAAGAATGGGTAGTTGATTATTATTATTGAGTTTGTTTAATAAGAATACTCAGAGTTGAGTTTCTTGGTTATTTTCCTTCAGGCTTTAGATAGCATCTTTTGCTTAGAGAAGATTTCTTTAATTTTGTGATAGTCTCACAATCTTAGGAATATTTATCCCTTCTGTTTACTGTTTTCTTGATTATATTCGTTCTAACCCTGCATCAAAAATCCTGCTCATCTGACCGGCCAAACCATTTCAAAAAATAGCATATCAGTAGTCATATGGGTCACTAAAATATCATAAAACCTTAAAGCTCCCTACCTTTTCCCTTCTCCTGTCCTATTTTCTTCTGCATCAGCTTCTTACTTTCTCCTCTGTATTTCAGGATGTTGTTAAGCAGGAATAATTGCACTTTTACCCCATGACCCACAGAATATTCTATCTTTTATTTTACTATTATTCCTGAAACTTGTTTCAAATCTCCCTAAGTAGATAGTCCTCTGTTCCCTCCATCACACATGAGGCTGTTAGAAAAGCGAAATAACCAACCATCTTAACACTACTATAGTCACATTTTGTTGTACTCCTACTACTACATGGTAACCTAAAAACTACACATAATCTTAGATTTTAATTCCCATTAATAGACCACAGTAGTCATTATCAAATCCCACTCTTGCAAATAAGAAAAGGGCAGTGATAGGGCTACAATTATTGATAGTCAATGAAAAGTTCGAAGCGCACTATTTTAGTAAAGCAGGTGCAAGAATTGGAATAACTTATAAATATATATTTGAAGTTGTATGAGTTTTGAAATCGTTTTTGACTGGCTTGTGTTTTTTGGATTGTGAACAAAAAGGCTGAAACAGGGCCATTTATATTTATTCTAGATTTCAATTAATTATCCATCTTTTCGTAAAATCTTTCTGTTGTCTTTTTACTCTTTTTCAACCTCTAACACTACTTAAAACATGGTGCTGTAGAAATGTCGACTTACTTCAAAGCAAGAAAAGCCATCCACAATTAATTGCTTGAAACAAACAAAGTCAAACTATTGCTGACAATAAAGTAGTCCTACTTCCTACGTAAGAGTAAATTCAGTTCAATAAATTCATAGAGAGAGAGAGAGAGAGAGAATTCAATAATTGGCCTATTAGCTGAAAAACAATGTCTCTGGAAAGCTTTACTGTTACCTTGGGATCCATTCGCATATCAAGTGGTCCATCGCCAGTCACACTGAACCCTCTTTCAGGATTGTTCACCTGTCCAAAAGAGAAGGCGTTTCAAAACGGGGATAATATTATGCAATTTATACAAAATGGACCTTCCAAAAAACACAAACATCAGTGTACTAAACTGCCAAATTTAATGGTAAAAAATCATAGCACTAGTCAACAGTGATACAATAACAAGCAAAGCAAGCAGATACCGCTCTGGAAGGGGAAAAAATCAAACTCTAACTGACATAATTAATCAAGCACTGCCCCAGCCCCAAAGATATGCGAAAATTTCATAAAAGAAAAGGAAGAGAGGAAAAATAAAATCCGATGTGAAACATGTAATGAAGATTGGCATATACACAAAAAGAGTCATGTTTAAGAAACTAAAAAGTGCAAAAGAAAACAAACCTGCATGGATGACATACCCAAATCCATTAAGATGCCATCAACTCCAGTGTCTAAGATTTTCTCATCAACCCCACTAAGCACAGATTTTATATACCTAAAATTCTTCAGAATGGTATGTGCTTTCAGGTCTGAAGTTGGGTGAGAAGAATCACCATGCAAGATGCCATCAATTCGAGCTCTAGCTTTCTCATGTGCCACAGGATCAACATCCATGCCAATATAATATTTCAATTCTGGATGGGCTTGAATTATCTGATGTTTACAATAAGTAATGGAATAAGAATTACAGGCATTTGGCAGGAGAAACTCAATTAAAAATTGGACAACACAAATTCTTAGATAAGAAAAAAACTGATAAAGAATTGCCACTGAAAAGACCAAGTATAAGAATCAACCAGTTAAAACATATTCCAGTTAATATGAAACGACCCTTTTTTTTTCTTTTCTTTTTTTTTTCTTTTTGATAAGTGGTCAATACACCTCTGTTCAATGCTCGCATCAACTTTATGTTAGTCCTACAAACGTTGGGATAGAAAATGAAAACCATTATATATATAAAAAAAAAAAAAATGAAAACCTAATCTTTGCATGCCAAAAGCCAATTCAATTCAATCGGTTGGAGAGCATTTCTCATGAATCGAACGGGTCACTAGTTTGAATCTACCATCCCCTCCCGGCAATTATTAAGAAAAAAAGAGGCAACTCAACGAGAATGTTCTAACTTGGATCAGATGATACCCCAGCATAACTTAAGGACCTCGGTGAGCCTAAACCCAACAAGCAAAAGCAAACTATGGAGCTCCACGAAGGAGGAGAAAGTTCTCTCAACTGACTTAGAGCTCTTTTGTGCATTTTTTGTTTCCAGTATGCTAGTCAATAAGTAATGCTACGTGCATAAGGTACATAAAAAGCAAGAATCTCCAGGTCATAGGAACATTCAAGACCATCTGTCTTCTTAAAAAGGAAACAGCCATAAAACAGCTGCAATGACAACGCATCAGAACTTTCAGTAAGGAAGCTCCGACTGGCACAAGAATCCAATGAATTTAGAACGAAAAAAAAAATGCTGCTTTCTAAAATTTTAAGCTAAATCATAGTGGTATTTCAAATTCCTGTTATTGGGTTTGAGAAAACATAATCATATATAGGCTCTAACCAAATGGAACTCAAATGAAGCACAATTTGAGAGTTGAAGTATCAACAAGAATCACATATTCTTTAAATCCGAAAATCAAATGTTAAACATTATCGCAGTAATGATTTAAATTGAAGAGCGAGTATTGGGAAGGACTGACAGCGGTGGAGTGTCCGGCGGCTCCGACGGTGCAATCGACGAAAGAATGGAGGGGCTTCGAAGAAGAAGAAGAAAACGAAGAGAAGACGTCGAGCACTTCACCGAGCATCACAGGGATGTGCGCGGCGCCGGCGTCGGAGTAAAGGTGGGCTGCGTCGTCGCCCAAAGCCTTGTCCGAGCGCGTCCTCCTCTTCTCCTTCACCACCACCAGTTTCGCCTCCTTTTGCTTCCTCTTTTTGTTACTACTCTTTGAAGCACCGGTGGTTATGCTACAAGTGCAAGTGAGAGTTCTTGTGGTGGTGGTGGTGGTGAAGAGTGAGGAAAGCGAGAAGAGCTTTGCGGTTGATTTTGCCATTTCTTTCTACTCCCTCTAACACACACCATTATCGTCTGTTCAACCTACTGTGTTGGGAGATTTGATTCTTTTCCATTGTCAAATGCTATTGCATCTCTCTCTGTCTGGTTTTCCTTCTCCAAAACCCTAGTAGGTTAATGTCAAGGATTGGTTGATCCAAACACGTCCTTAGTTGGGTCGAGCTAGAGAGCCTAGAGTTTTAATGGAGCCCATATTCAATTTTTGTCGAGATCTAAATTATAAAAATATTTTTTAAAAAAAAATGGAGAAGGCGTGTTGACTGTTGAGCCATCCCTTTGGACAAAATGGTAGGGGGTAGGGCCGGCAATTTTGACACGACCCGTGAACCTGACACGAACACGACACGAAATTAACGAGTTTGGGTTTACCTTAAACGGGTTTGGGTCGTAAACGGGTCGACCCGTTTATCTTGCTTAAACGGGTTGTGTCGCAGGTCACCCGCGGGTGACCCGCCAGACCCGTTTATGTTTTTTTTTTTTTATTTATTTCCTTAAAAGAAAAAAAAAAAAAAAAAAAACAGGAGGAATAAGAAATAAGAATACTAGAATAGTCTAGAAAATAAAAAGCTGCACACACAGAAAGAGGTCAACAAAACAATATAAAAAAACCTTACTTTTTTTTTTTTTTTCCCTTCACACTTCACGACTTCAGTCTTCACACTTTAGTTCAGCACCACACCGTCGCCACCCCTTCTTCAGAAATGCCTGTTCTCTCAGCCTCTCAGTCTCTCTCCCGCAGCCCCGCTCGTCGTTCAGTCTCACTCACTCTCTCTTCCGCTTGCCAGCCGCCGCTCTCTCTCCTGCTCGCCAACCGTCGCTCCCTCTCCCGCTCGCTGGCCACTGCTCTCTCTCCGGCTTCAGCTCTCTGCTCGTTGCCGCTCTCCGGCCTGTCCCCCTCTCTCTGCTCTTTGCTCTCTCTCTCAGCAATTTGTAGGTCGAGCAGGTTTTGATAATAAACATCAAGCTTTTACAGGGGATTTTTTTTTTTTTTTTCTTTTTCTAATCAAGCTTTTACAGGGGATTAAATTAACCAAATACTTCTGCTTTGTGAGTGCTTAGCTATACTTTGCATTGTTTCATGAATGGCTGAATCTTGATTTTTTTCCTGAGTACTTAGCCTTTTTTTTTTTTTTTCAATTTTTGTTTCTCATAGGCACAAAACAGACGGGTCGTGCCTGGTCGTGTGGACCCGTTAGACCCGTTTAACTTAAACGGGTTCACGGGTTCGTGTCGGGTGACCCGTGAATTTTCACGGGTCTACCAGTTATACCCATTTATTTAAACGGATCGTGTCTGGGTTTATGTTAAACGGGTCGCGGGTCAACCGGGTCGTAAACGGGTCGTGTCGGGTGACCCGTTTTGCCAGTCCTAGTAGGGGGCAAGGCCGTTGCGGCCAAGTGTTAACTTTAATCGCCTAGATGTTTAATAAAATTTTTTAATTTTTTATTTTATAAAGCGATTAGCTATTATTAATTTGCAATTTTTTAAAACCTAAAAGCATTAACCGTATCGCCTAAGTATTTAGTGATTAACGATTAGCGATTAACGAATGATTAATAATCGCATGCCTTTTCTCCCCTACATGGCCATTTTGTCCTAAGGGGTAGTCGGCCACCCTCATGGCCCTATTATTATTATTTATTTTATTTTATTTTATTTTTTTGCCTTTTGGGATGGCCGAACCACCCCCAAACATTGAGGGTGGTTCGGCCATACCCATACCCATACTAGTCAAGGGTACCTACTACAACCTGAGGCAGTGTGATGCCCCAAGTTTCCAAGAGTTAATCATCCCAAAATCAACTGCTGCACTTAAGCCTAGAAAATCATAAATGAATTAACGGATATGTGCTACCATTGATGCCTATCAAAGCAGAGAAACTTTATCTGCAATGGGAATAACCGACTTAAACTAGATATTAGGATTTAGCTCGGCTAATAAGCTACGCATTCAAGTCGTACTATAAAATGTCTATTAAAGCTCGACTCACTAAAGACTCAGCCTTGCTTGACCTTGAGCTCAAACTCGTTGAGGATGCCAATCTAGCCAAGCTAGCTACTTGACTGGCTTGGCTCAGGCTCTCGCTTGTGTGTGTGTGTTTTTTTTATGTGCTAAAAAATGAAAAACTAATAAACATATTTTAAATAATTCAAATTATGAAAGTATTAATTTATTCATTAAAATTTTTTGGCCAATTACATGAAATTATTTCTATAGGTGTTTGAGTTGAAAATTAAAATATAATCACTTAGCAAGTTAGCATTCCCTTTTTTTCTTTTTTTTTTGTTAATATTAAATGAATACTAATTTTTATTTTATATACATTAATTAATCTCCAATCATAATATATTTTTCATTCATGCTTCGCGTATTCCAATAAAAATTTATGAGTAAAATAAATTATAATAAAAATCATTTTTAAAAAATGTAAACCCATTACAATTTATTCGCAGGCTGGGTACAGAAACATGGACAAAGTTTTTTTTCAAATTAGGTTGGAGTAATTTCCTTCAACCTAATATGTAAAAGTGATATGTGTCACTTTTTTTAATAACATGTGAGATACACATGAGTTTTTAATAAAATTTATTTCAATTTTATTCATACTATTTAAAAAACATGTACATCTCACATGTTCAAGGGACACATGTTATTTTTATAGATTAGGTTGAAAGAAATTCTTTCAACCCAGTTCGAAAGAAAATTTTGTCCAAAAAACATTGAGAGAGTGACGAGGCAGCTAACGTGTGGGGTTTTGACTTTGACTTTGGGCCCTGCTTGGCCGCTGATTAGGCTAATTTCAACCACCTTTTTAGGTCAATTTGACATACAAATTGGTGCAAACTTCCCTGTCATTAGATAGAAAATTGCAATCATTATAAAAATTTGTGTGAGAATTTCGAAGTTGACAATCAAGGTTTTGCAGTGATGTGGTTACCTTCGTATTCTTATTGTTGTTAAATCATTATTTTATATTGCTTAGAAAAAAAAAATCATTATTTTATAACCAAATTTTAAGTTAGGAAAAAAAATTAATTTAAATTAAGATACAACACTTTTATCCCAATTTATTAATGTGACACTGTCAATCAATTATTATTATTATTTTTTAATAATGATTAATTTACAGTATCACATTAATAAAATAAAAGTGTGATATCTAATTATTTCTCTTAAATTAATATTATAACAATTACCTATTCAAAATTTAGTAATAGGAGCATATTTAGATGTGCGTTGCAGGGGCCTAAAAATGCATTTAACATTCAAAAAGTTAATTTGAAGAAAAAAAATACTCGTCTAATAAAAAAAATTAAAAACACTTTTAAAGGTCTAGAAAGCCAAAAAATAATAAAAACATACTTTTGACAAAATTTTGAATTAAACGCTCTATTATTCAAACACAAGAAACTCGCTCTTGTCTTGAAATTAATGAGAAAAGCTTTGAATATAACCTCACTCTAGTCTTGAAATTAAGTTCTTTACAAGACCCGTGTTTGGAAAATTGGAAATTAAAATCCATTTTTCTTCTTTTGACCGGCTACTTAATTTCATTGGTTGTACTTGTACAATACTATTGACTTTCCTGGCTTCCACGTTCCATCATTCAACGTTTTATACTCGGTCCACTTTTAGCTTTAATCATGTCTCCAACTCTCTCTCTCTCTCTCTCTCTCTCTCTCTCTGTGCTGCTTTCCTCTTTTCATTCCCAATAAGCCTTTCTGATGGATGAGCAGCAGCCATCATCGTCTCCAGGAGGAGGAGGAGGAGGAGGAGGAGGAGAAGCAAAGCAAAAAGAAGTGGAGCAGCCTGATGGTGATCATCATCAACATCCTCAAGCAAACGCAAAGCCAGGAGGCTGTGGGAGTTTCTTTGGGAAGCATAGGATGGCGGCTGCCATATCCAATCTCAATAGCCAAATCAACATCATCCAGGTCGTCTTTCATCATCATATGTATATATATGTATACATTTCAAATGGGTACATCACATGTATTTTGTCCATCAAATACAAAGCCACAAAACTAACATATGTAATTAATTAATTAAAAAAGTTTATATATGGTCAATAATCATGCAGGAAGAGCTGGACAAACTGGACACAATAGGTGAATCTTCCCTTGTCTGCAAAGAGTAAGTTCATATATATATATGTATATATGTATCATGTATGTATGTTCTTCTTCCATACCATAATAATCATCATAATCATTGATTCATTGTCATTGACATCGTGATGTACGTTTCCCACAGGCTGATGTCAAGCCTCGACTGCGTCCGCGATCCGCTGCTTCCGTCGTAAGAAATCATTCTTGTTGTTGTTGTCGTAATAATTGGTGTTTGTGTCGTCACAATAAAAGATATTGTGTGTGGTGTGGTTGGTTGATGTGTAGGACAAGGGGCCCAGAGGATGCGAGCTGGGATCGTTGGTTCCGGGGAGCCCACAACTCAAGAAATCACAAACGCTGGATGTAAAAAGGCATCGAAGATGGTGGGGAAGAGAGAAAGAGAGAGAGAGAGAGAGAGAGAGAGAGGGTCAGTTATGTCGGTTGCTTCTTTTTTTCTTTGATTGAGACTTGGGAGAGGGGGCAGGTTAAGGCTAAGATAGATGTTGGGTGCAATTTTCTTTCTTTAGCCCATGATTGTTTCAAATTGGGATGCTTTCTTGGACATGCTTATCCAAATGATTAGATATGGATGGATATCATTGTCCTTTTTTACTTTTATGCAATTTCTGCATAACTTGGTATCTTTCTTTTGAGTTACTATTTCTTTTATGGCTACATAAATATAAGAATGAAAGGGGTTTTCAATATACATGGGTGTTCCTTAGGCATCATTTTGATTGAAAGTCTGTTTTCTAAAAAATGTGATTTGAAAACATTAAAAATATATGCATTTTCAAATCAGGAAGAATTTGTATGAGCATGCTATTTTAAAAGTTATAACTATTTTATCAAACGCATAATTTTTGCATAATTTTGTCTTTAAATATCAACTTTTCTAAATGGCATGTTTTGATTTAAAAAATGTACGCATTTTCAAATAAATTGCAAGGGGTTGCATTTTTATGAACATCCCATTATAAAAGTTAAAACTATTTTCTCAAACCATTGCTATGTTTTTAAATTTTGCATTTTTAAATCCACATTCGTAAATCCAAATAAACAGTCTACAACTTTTATTACAAGTTTCTTACAAACTCATGTTGGCAACTAGATAATTAAATTTTGATTGTAATTGATACATTGATTTATAAGTCAACTTGACACTAGTTGTATCAATCGCTCAAAAATTAAATTTGATTGTGACTAAAACATTAGCATCACGTTCATTGTTATATCAGTTTGTAAGAAAAATGCAGTAAGAAGTAAACTTTCTCCATTATTTAAAGGGTTTTATATCCTTAGCCAAACGTTTTAAGGATAAACTGAGCTTTATTTGAAGGCTGTGAGAGGAAGCAAGAATCACTTGGATATCAGTATATGTAGATATAGTAAATATGTTCAGTAACAACACACCATTCCTGCGGCCGAAGCCCGCCCTTCATATCTGCGCACCAAGAACAAGAACAAGAATAGGCATGGAGAGAGAGAGAGAGAGAGAGAGAGAGATGTATGAGCAGTTAAAATTGAAACTACTCTAGGATATACATTCATTAACCAAGTAAGAAATCGGCCAATACGTTGCAAAGAGGCATATAAGCAACAAGATGTGTACAATAGACCCTCGAAGCCAAGAAATTGAAAAGGTTGAGCAGACTGAAGGCAGCAACATCCACGCGAGCATCAAAACTGAACACAAAAACCACGAGTTTGACAAAGCAGGAGACATGCAACAATACGTTCCGTATCCTCTCCGAGTCCGCAACCACCAAAAACGTAAAAATGTTGGCAAGCGCTACACATTTACACGGCAAACCAGCCGTCTGAAGGGAGAAAAACTAACAGACATAGATACAGCTACTGCTTCTGCCCAAAACAAGACAAAATGGTAATCAATCCAAAAACCAGAATAGTATTAAGGAGAATCATTTTCTTTTTTTGATAACCAAGTCTTCTTACCCCATGGGGAATTAAGCTACTTGTTGGCATCTGAGACTCGGAGAAAATCAGGACAGCTAAAAGAGGTTACAAATCATAGTTGGTCTTATAATCTTTCTTGCAATTTTCAAGTTTCAAATATATTTGGAAAAACTCATCGACCCTGTATCTGAGCCATAGTTTTTAAAGGATAATAATTAAGGTGAGGCTTTTGACATCTCATAAGGTGAGATGCAAGACTCAAGGTGTCATTGTGTAAGCCTTTCAACTCGGATTGTCATATTCAAAAGATTTATAAAATTGAGGAAAAAAAAGTGGAAACAGTAAAAATACCAATTGGATATTATGAAGAAATAAATACCAGTTAATGAAGCAGGGATAAGAAATAGTTGAGACAAGTCAACACAGAGGAGGCTCTAAAGAATTTGGGTCCTTCGGGACGATAAAAAACACTCTTATTCAATGTAAAACAAGGTGGGCAATGGAATAGCAACTTACCTCCAAAATGCAGGTCAAAAACTCCATCAGTTTCCTCTCCCTCTCCCAATATCATGTCTACAAACAGTTGGATGTTGCACGCAGATAATAATTTTTAAAAGCATGTTTTTTAAACAACTTGGGACGAAATATTTGCTGTCAAAAGTGTTCCACGAAATCCTTCCTCAATGTGTTGAACATTCGTTTTCTGGTCAGAGAGCTCATCTATGGAACATTTGATAAAGCAAATCAGTACACACAACTGTTAATCAAGTACAACATGACTAATCGTACACAACATAGGACTAAAATCAGAGCGCGGCTAGTTGTATACAACATAGGACTAAAATTGGCCAATAGGCTCCCTGTTAAGGTAAAATACAAAGCTTTAAAAATGTAATTATTGTCCAATAATTATTTTCCTGAGGGGTATGTGTTGTATTTACCTAACAAAAAACATAATCATTGCATAAGGATATTTTATTGACCTTTTTTTCTCTTTCAGTTAGGTGTTTCTCTTATACACTTCTTGTGTACTTAAGTTGCGCCTTTTTGCACTTTTCAATGTTACTTTGTTTACTTATCAAAAAAATAAAAAATAAAACAGTTATTGATGTACTATAAAACTTGCTAATATTGGTGTAGCCATCTTAAAACATCACACTTGTCACATGTACCATAAATTTTCAACTTTACAAGCTACGCTTGCAGGACTTTCCTAAGAGCTACTAAAATATTTTCAGCCTATTTGGTAAAGTTTTGAGTAGTGATTTGAATTTTAGTAAGAATTCAGAAAAAGGTAAAAGTTGAGAATTGATTTTGTGGCGAGCCACATTTGAGAAAAGTAGAAAACTAGTTTGGTAAAGTTTTGAAGAGTGTTTTGTAAAAAATAAAAATTAAGAAATAGTATTTATAAAATAAAAGAACAATTAAAAAATAAAATAAAATAAAAAAGTTTTGTTGCCACCGTGGTGGTGCCCTGGTGGCCGCCAGATCCATTGGTGGCCACCGCAGGGCAACCATATTATGGCCGCCATTAAACAGCTACAGCACCACCCATCTTTTTTTAAAAAAAAAAAAGAGAGAAAAATTAACTGTTTATTTTTCATACATGTAATCAGCTGCCTCTACACTAGGAAAAAAAAAATTGTACATGGATAATCTTCCACCCTTTAAAAAATCCAATATTAAGTTATTTTTTGAAAAAAATAAAAAAATTGTGTTCTATTTTTTGAAACGTGTTGAGTTTTAGAAGAATTTTGTAGTTTGTTTTGAAAGGTCTGTTTGGTTAACTGTATTTAAGAAGAGTTGTAGTGTTTGAGAAGTGAAAAAAGGCTTTCTAAAATAGTCATCATATGCATCAATTGGGATCTCAAAATAGTTGAAGACATCAACACTTAGAACCTTGAATTTAAGAATCACCAACAAGCTAGCTCAAATTGCACTTCCTCCTCTTTTTAAAATAAGGTGGAGGGTAAGGCTGTGGGTGCATGACTCACTGTGTGCCTTGTAACTAACCAAGTTTTTTTTTTAATAAAAAAAAAGAAAAAAAGAAAAGGAATCTTTGATATCATATGATACTCCTAATTAATTACAATGGTTTTTTTGTTTTTTGTTTTTTTTTTGTTTTTTGATAAGTTCCTAATTAATTACAATATCCTACACTTTTTGTAAAGAAGTTAATCCCATAATTCACTGACAGAACCATGTAGAATAGCATTATAAAAAGGAAAGTCTCCTTATGACTGCTATCACCTGAGTAAAGCAGTATATATTCACAAAAACATATGCAAATCGTAATCTTAGTATGACAATGCTAATTACCAGCAATATCTCGCTGCTCATGGATCTCTGAATCTATCACCCAAAGCTTATCTCCAGGAAATATATTCATGTCTGCAAGAGTAGCAGACTCCTTGTCAATTATCCTGGCACCTTTGCGAAGAATCTGATTTTCCTTAACAACCTGCATAATCAGATGAGTCAGTTAGAAGATGCCGGTGGATGCAAAATATATTCAGCTATGCAACAAGAATAGATAATTTAACCACTTTCTATGATATTAACATGAAAGATATTAGAGATAGGAAAAGAAAGATTAGTTTCTCAAAAGCATAATACACAACATAGCATATTTCAAGTTTGGGAAAGCCAAATGTTGAGACCAACTAAAATCTTAGGGAGTCAAAAAGATAATCTCAAAAGGCACCCATATTAGATATGTGTAGGTATCACACTTAATTAACAACATTCTATCAACATGTGATATTTGCAAATCAATAAACATTTAGACATCAAGTATCACACCAACATCACCTCACGACATCATCATGATCTACTTACTAAAAAACAATCATCGTGATCAAATGGCCAACTAAATAGCGATCAAAATTCAAAAAGGATAGAAGTTCAGGCAATTGCAAGTCATTTGTATGTATTCCATATAAAATTACATGTTAGAAACAATGTAAGATGCCTTATTTGGAGATTTCAAGTAGAGCCGATAGGTGCATGGTCTTACCACACAAATAGGTCCAACTTCATTCTCCATCAATACCTTTCTCAATGTCATACTTAATTCAATACAACAAAGCCACAAATTCCAATTAATTAGGGTTTGTGATCAGGTTAATGAGATCATTAAGAGAGAGAAAGATTACCCATTATTTACTAAAATCTTCTCAGAGTTCCCTTTGCTACTTGAATTTCTACTACTTCAGAAAAATATGCATTTTGAACAGTTCTAAATTTACAGTGATTTGTTTCAAATTTTTTTCTAACATTTTTCAAATAAATTTTCCCCACTTCTATATTTCCTATAAATTCTCTCTATTTTCTTGCAAAGAAATCTAATAACTTTTGGAGACGAGAGCCCCTTAGGTCCGGACCATCTGCAAAAGGTGCCTTTTGCAGCCTTCAATCCTATCTTGACACATCACCAATTGCAAAAAATTAAAAGTGAGACAAAAACAGCAAATAAGCCCATAGAAAAAGACCAAAACGCCCCTGCCTCCACCAGACCCACGTCGGAATCTGGAGAGACTCACGCCGTGGGTCTCGCTAGACCCAAGCCAGGATTTGGAGAGACCCACAGTGGGTCTCGCCGAACCTAGGCATGGGCGGGCAAGCTCCGGCGAACGGCAACGTGACTCCTCCGCCTCTCCCACTTCTCTCTTCCACGATTTTCTCTCTTCTGCCGAAGATCAGGCACCCAGCACCACATTCGGCCGAGTCACCACCAAACTCGTGACTTTCTTCCCACATCCGGCTGAAGCAAGAGCCATTTTGGGCTTTTCTTCTTTGTCGTCTTCCTCGCCTATGTTGGACACGAATTCCAGAAGGTTGGCAGAAAACGACACCGTGACCCACGATACCCGCTAGAAAACCCACCTAACCCACCGGAAAACCCACAAAACCCAGCCTAAAAAACCAATTTCTAACGCCCAAAATCCGTTTCTAATGCCACAAAAATTGTTTTTGGATTCAAATCTAAAACCTAGAAGGGAAAGGTCAACCCTTAGAGGATTTTATCATCATCCTAACGCTGGAAAAAATGACTCCAACGCCGGAGAAGATGACTCTACGGCCAGACCCATGGGTCTAGCCGTGACCTGCCCAGTGACCCGCCACCCAGCTTGAATAAGCTCAAAATATGGTGTGTGTGTGTATGATATTTTTGTGAAATTATTTTGTGTTTGCTTAGGAGTCAATTTATAAGTGGGTGCTGTAAAAGCGGTGTTTTGCAGACATGACCTGATTCAAGGTTTTCTCTTTGTAGACTCTGTTCCATGTTCAATACACTCGACCTTCAGATCTAAAATCTTAAATGGAGATATTGACAACCACCAAGAAAACCAAAATACGACACTATATAAAAATGCACTGCCACAAGAAAAAAATAACAACAATAAAATAAATAAACAAAGCAAATGCCTTCATTTATCTATGTGCTTGCTCCAGGTAGCGTACCCCAAATGATTCCCATATCATCATTTTTAACTGGTATATTGATGTGGAGCCAGAAACTTTCAAATTGATCAGATTCCCATTATTTGTCTTCCGAGAGCGCTTGGAAACTCGGCGATCTTGCTCAAAGGATGTGTCAGATGCTTCTAAAAAAGATTTTGGAGCCTCCTTGTCACGTGCAAAAAGTACATATATGTCCTCATTGCAGTAGTTAAGCTTCTGCATTAACTTGCAACTTTCTCGTTCTCCAATGCATTCCTCGCATATCTGGCAAAATAACCATCAGATAAAAGAAGCAAAATATCGGACAAGGTGTTTGTGGGCGAGAGGGGGGAGAGAAGACAAATAAAAAGGGTTGACTATAAAATTACAATTGATATCCTACCACAACGTGTTCCATTCATTAGGGAAGATGGGCAAGTCATAGGAAAAGGAAAATATTAGTGAGGATGGATAAAAGGGAGGAAAGAAAAGATGCCCATTTCCCATTATGAGGGTTTGGTAAGAGAGGTGCAAACGTGGAAGGATACAAGATGGATCCCACCTTCCCTTTGTACGGGAGAAGCTTGGGAGGAAGGAAATATTGTAGTCCATTACTATTATATCCTTCTAAAAGAAAGTGGAAAATATTAAGGATTATAAGGATGAGGGACAAACTTGAAAAACACATCACCCCTGGTCACTCATACTCTCCTATTTCTAATAACCCCGAAATATTCTGGACTAAAAATTGTGGGTCCCTAGTGGAGATTCCCATCTCTTCCTCCTTCCCTTTGTACCAAACGACTATTAACTAAAATTTTGCAATTATGAGTATAGATGTAGTCATGTGCTCAAATTCAAAAGTTTGACAAAAAATAAGAAATAAAACAAATATCATATCAATTATTACTGAGATATTTAAAAAACACTGATATCATCTAGACAGCTATTATCCTTAGTAATGTATTCAGGAAGCTGAATGGGCAGATGGGTTCATGACGTTCTATTGATGGCATTCACTAAACATTTAGAAGAAGATACCAACATATCACTGGATTACAATGGTCTGCAGACTGCAATATATAGATTGTCCAGCACGTCATACTTTTGAGTTCATATGAAAGTCAAGATACATTGCACAGGAATGAAGAACTTGTTTCACAGGTCAACCGAGGATTTTACAAGATGACACAAGTCACAATTTTAATCTAAATATGAAATTACAAAATTTTATCAAGTGTTTAATATGTTAAAGGAAAAAAGAAAAGTCAACAAAAAAAGTCCTTCACTATGCATCATGGATGACAAAGATGAGTGCAGGGTTTCAGATTACCTCTGGACAAGTCTTAATCACAGGTTGTCTAGACTCATTGTCACTATTCACTTCATCATGCGAAGCCATATGCTCCTCTAATAATGGCATATCTTCACCGGACCCAGCCAAATTATTCCCTGCATTATAACTGTACTCAATTACAGCAGATATGCCTTTCTCCTCAGTACCACCCCACTCTTCACAGAAGCATTTCCAATCATTCTCCGTAATGATTGTCAACCCATCTGTCTAGAACCAACATTGGAAGGAGAAGAACAAGAAATTCAGCATTCATGCAAGTATTTACTTGAGGCAGAAAGTTCCTTTCTAATAAACAATTTAAAAAAAAAAAAAGGAAACCCCAAAAACACATTTTGAATAGGTGAAATAAAGATAAACAAATTGCAGTTTTACACCAGTGACTTTCAGACACCACCTCAACCAATCAAAAAGTGACAAGTTTGGATATTGGTTTCACATACTTACCTTTTGGAAAATCATACCACGTTTGCAAACTAGTTCAGGAGGCCTTTCAAGGAGTCGCTTATGCTGGTCAAAACCAAAATAAAAGAACTATATCACAACAATTATCCTAAAAACAGCGAAACCAACGTTGAAGAAAATATGCAGATTGCTATAGCTTAAATGCACACACGCAAGCCTAGTCTATCTATTGCAGCCAATTAACAGTGAGTCTCTCCAGCACAATCTAAATTTTGATCAACCATTTTCACAAAATCCTAATTCACGACTACTATTTTTTTTTTTTATAAGTAATTGAAATATCATTAAAAGCTAAGTATACAAAAGAAAACACCTAGCTAGAGGGAGAAAAAAGAACAAGACAATCATGATAATTAATCACCAAATGAGAGGCAAAAGCAGCTGTCCAAAGACATAGAGTAGAGAAAAATAAAGTCCCAATCTCCTCCAAAGTCCTCCCACGGTATCATCACCATCATCATAACTCACTAAATTAAGGACAAATATAAACAATGATCAAAGGGATTCAAAAGCATACAAAGCACCAACTAATCCCACCCAGAGAAGCCAGAATATGATTAACAGAAGCAGCCTTAAGCAAACTAGAAAGTTACCTTTTCACACTTCAGCGAATCAATGACACCATCAAGAGTCTCAGGTTTCACAGAGCTAGAGACATTCTTCCCACTTGCATTAATATAATCTCTCCATTTTGAAAGCCACGAGGAGGGCACTAAGTAATTCTTGCAGTGGGGAGAAAGTGGAATGCTTTTTCCCATAGCTAATTTCTCATGATTCTGGCGCTGTTTAAGTTTCACAACTCTGCAGCATGCATAATTGAAGTCAAGCAACTATAAATGCATATTAGCTCTACATTACTTGTAAACATTGGAATTACCTTAAAGAATCCTCCATGACTGCCACTTCAGATAGTTCATCGCTGCATTGAGAACATTGTTTAGAGTCTGAAGGAAAAGTTGTACACTCCAGCGGGTCATCAGGATTTACTGCAACAGCATCTTCATATAAGAAGAGCCAGAGATTCTCAGGAACCAGAACTCGCTTAGCACCAGCAGCTTGATCAGGCATAAGTTCCCCATGAGGACACCTAATTGGAGCTGTGGGTCCAGCATCAGCTTCAGAGGGAGCATCAAGAATTTTTCTTTTTAACCACTGTTGCAACCTACAAATATCAAAAGGTGAATAGCATCACCATAAATTGGTAGATAGGATTATACATTATGACAAGCACAAATTAAGAAGAAACAAAGCCTTTTCTTCTATCCAAGGCATATAATAGGCAAAATGGATGATCAGAAACTAATTGTTCTTCACTTGCTCAGTTTATTTTTGAGATGAGAAAAATTCCTCCACAGGCGATCATATAATGCTTAGTCATTAAAATAAACTAGCAAATCAGGGGGGGAAAGTGGGAAGCATTAAGAAAATTTGCAGCCATACCATGACTTGGATACGCAATATGCTCCATCCACACAGTTCCCTTGAACTGCTTCATTTGCAATTTGCTTCATTATTGTTCTTCGATCCCGATAGCTATCACCGCACACCAAAGTGCGGGCTCCATCAACAAGGCAAGCCATGCAGTAGTCATCATTAGCCAATGTTGGCCCCCCATCATGCTGAATTACAAGCATTTAGTACACCCCCAAACAAAAGAATAATAGCAAAGCAATCAGTAGAAAGGAATTCATAAAAGGATAGCTAGAATCAACTAATGAGGAGGATACAAGTAACAAAAACATAAAACTGAACCAGATGATGGCGGCTTATGCAAAAATAAGATCATTTCTTTTCTATCTTTATGGAAAAAAAACTATATAATTTAGAGAAAATGATACTCCACCCCAGTTTTATGTCAATTATTTTTTCTTTCAAAATTTGTTTTTTACCATCATTCTTTCTCATCTCTCAGTAGCTATACAACTTTCTTGTTTCTATGTTACCAATTCAACCCTATATTACATGAATTTCATTTATTACATTTTTTTTTTTTTTTTTGGATAAGTATTGATTTATAAAAAAAGCGCAGAGGGGCACAACCCTAGTACACAGGAAGTATACAAGAGAACGCCTAAGAGGGGCTAGAGAAGAGATAAAGAAAATCAAAGAAGGTAATCACAATAGGGGCCAACCAAGCAGCCGCCCACGTGAAAAGAGTAATAAAAAAGAAATGTAAAAGATCTTCCAAACTTCTTCCAGAGTCCTCAAAAAATCTCTCATTCCTCTCGGACCATAGGCACCACATGATACAAAGCGGAACCATTTTCCAAACCACAGCACTGCGCGGACGCCCCCCCGAAGACCAATAATGCAAGAGATCCATAACCCCCCGAGGCATAACCCAAGCCAGGCCAAAACGACTAAAAAAGGCGTTCCATAAGAATTGGGCACTCTCACAATGAAGAAGCAAGTGATCAATAGATTCCTCTTCTTTCTTGCACATCCCACATCTATTGACCAACATAATATTTCTCTTCCTCAGATTGTCCAATGTAAGAATTTTGCCAAGAGCAGCCGACCACACAAAGAACGCCACCATCAGAGGGGCTTTAGTACGCCAAATGCTCTTCCAGGGAAAAGGGAAACTGACAGAAGAGTTTAGAATATAATAGAAAGATTTCACCTCAAACTTTCATTTCCTATTCGGAACCCACCAAATTTTGTCAGCCCCACCACCCAAATTATAAGAGTACAAGAGGCTATAAAGAGACGCCAAATCCTCCACTTCCCAATCATTCAAAGGTCTCATAAAACTGATGTTCCACTGACGAGAGCCACTCACCGAATCAAAATTATCCGCGATGGAGGCCTCCTTGTTGCTGGCCAGATTATATAACCCCGGATAAACCTCCAAAAGAGGCACACCGCCACACCACACCTCCCCCCAAAAACTGATTCTGGAACCATTTGATCAGTTCATTTATTACATTTATTGCACAACCACCAACAATGAAATCATTGAAATTCAATGAATTTCTCACAACAGCAAAATGGCGAACTTAAAGGGGCTCCAAAAAATGATTTTGCAGTAAAATTAGAAGTTATTCATATAAATTTTTTTGGATAAGTAAAACAATTTCGTTTAATAGCAAAATCAAGTTATTCATATAAATTTAGAAATCCAATCTAAATATAAAATCCACAAATAGAAGTATCTTAATGCAGTTACCAGAGGAAAGTAACTAAAGGATATAACAAAATTTCATGAACACCAAGGCAGAGTAGTTAACAAGTAAACACCTTAGAGTCAATCATGGTCCAGGCTTTAGCTGACAATCGCTTCATGGAGCTAACTTTTGAATGCGGGACTTTTCCATGCACGCATTGGATAGGCATATTGTCAAGAACACTGCAGGAAATTACAAAAACAAAAGACCATAAAAGAATGCAAAACTCCAAGCCTGACATGACACTTTTCATGAAGTGCTATCACAATAAGGCAAAACGGATACATACGATAAAATGAAAAATTGGCAATGGCTTATGTGGAAATAACAGAAGTGAAAATGATTCCTCTTATGATGCCCTGAGCAAATATAGTACCTACTCTGGGTAAACCATCTTTCTTAGATAATACAATTTTTATGACCCAACACAAAAGAACGTATAATAAATAAATGAACACACACACACATATATACATAAGAACAGAAAAGAAAGCCTAAAATAACAAAGGCAAAACATGATCCTGTACTCACGGTGGAGGTATGTTGTCAGCCCACTGGCGAAGCCACTCTGTTGAAATCCAAAAAAATGGATCCTCGTTTGATCGTACAGGGGCTTCAGATAGAACTGATCGCACTTCCTGTCTCCTTTTTGTGATACAACCCAACTCTTCTTCCTTCTTTAATTCATATTGTTGGCAAGCTTCATCATATGAAGCATTCAAATTTTTTATCTCTTCACAAAGGTGAGATGGAAGAGGAACACCACGTAAAGAGACCATATCAGTGTCGATTTTCTTATCACTGGCACAAGACGCCTGCTTTTTCTCACAGTCCTTCCTGGATTGCCTAAGATTATACATCAGCATATACGCATCACCTGATGAAAATATCTCAGCATTACTATTATTACTAGACTCTGAAGACTGTGACTTAACATCTATGTTGTGTCCATCAGCGACACCATTCCTAGGATCTGTGCAAGATGGATGAACAGGCTCACTTCCAACAGCTTTAGAAGTGGAACTTGAAGACCCATCTCCGAAAGGGTGACGACCTAAGTTTGAGACATGCTCATCATCAAATTCCCACCATTGTCCTGTATCTTCATCTTTAATATGAGCTACATAATGACCACTATTTACAGCAGTTCCCTTGTGAATCAACACTGCTGACAAGTCATATATCAATTCAAACTGAGAAGGCTCAGACAGCCTCTGTCGCATATCCAGTTCTCCAGGGAAACAAAATGCAGAAGTGATTTTCTTCTTCATTGTAGTCTGCTCACAAAAACCTATGTTAGTAGATGTTTAACAACATAGTGTACAATAAAAAATTGATAATTCGTCTGCATAAATAAATTTACCATGTAACATAGCAAGGCACTATCACACACACACCAAATGTATATAGTGAAGCTAACTTTTTTTTTTTTTTGACATGTATATAGTGAAGCTTACTGGGACATGCAATTGATAATTCATTTGCATCAACCACACAAACAACATATTGCAATTACCAATAAGGCAGTCAGTTAATAAATCAGACAAAAAAATGCCTACAAAATCAAGCCACCAAAAAAGACCTTTAGACAGGCTTTCTTTTACTAGCCATGGGACATTCTACAGAAAGGGGCAACCGAACATTAAAAGAGAAAACAAGGGCAGCGGTTATCAATAGCTTGTAGTATTTAGTAACAAAGGACTAGGACTCAATCTTTCCCATGGTAGTTGATCTTTGCAAAATTAAAAGAACCAATTCTTCCAGTATTGTTCACTACTTCAAATGCAATGAAATAACGGATTCCTTCGTGCTTCACTAAATAGAAGCGTACATACTCCATAATCAAAAGTGTTAACGCATGTGCTTTCTTTTTTTGTTAACAAACAGTGTAACTCCCATACATATCCATTTCAAATCATCAACTACTTTATATCCTACCATGCTTATGCCAATATATCTTCCTTGAAAAGGAAAAAAAAAATAGAGTATATATTCCATGTAAAAGAAAAAAATAATTAAAGGAATATAAAATCACATACAAGACTTTAGTAGCAAAATATTCAGAAGACAAGCCAGAAAATGGGGATTACTTTCTCCAAAGTTCATCATGAAGTACCTTCGGAAGGAAAACACAACGCTTAAGCTGAAAATTAAGTACAGTAGGTAATGTACGTAGCTTGATACTGCGAGTAGCATCGACTCTTGTTTTACATGACTCACAGAAATACTGATTATCTCCATGAAGCTCTTCCACACTTAGATAATCATCTAAACTCTCATCTAAATTTTTCAAACCCTTGACATTCAACTCAAGCTCATAGAAGTCCTCCATGTTTGAAGAAGCTTCAGAATCTTTTCCACATTGTGAGCACCTAAATACAAATCAAAGATACAAGAGTTAAAAAAAGAAAAATACATATATACAACATTACTTACAAAAAGAAAAAAACACATATATACAATACACACACTTCATTAGAAGTAACTAATATCAAATGTGAAAATATCTAAAGATTAAGGAAGTAACCAATACATAGCAGTGTAAGATTAGCTCAAGGCAAATATGCAGAGTTAATTACTAAAGACAGTGACTAATTCCCATGTTACAAAGTTAAAAGTAAATAAATAAAATATAATACTTGTGTGTGAATAAGAGAAGAAAATATGAAAAGGAAACCCCCCAAAAAAAAAGTGCCAAAAAAAAAGGGTGCAACCCTAGTACACTGTCATACAAGAGAAGCATTTAGAAAATAAAATAAAATAAAATAAAAATTAATATATATATATATATATATATAAGCAATTGCAAATGTATTGATCTTTTGAGTTGTAGATGCTAGACCATTTCTACACCCACAGGCATATATTCCATTATATATATTTAAGACAGCCAGAAAATCTTACACATTCATCTTTAATAAAATAGATTGCTTCAAAAGTATCTTGCAATTATTGACTAGGTCAGCAAATTGGTCCTTGGGAGACCTGACACACTCGATACTATCACCAGCAACTAAACGATGCAACTAAGCTATAATCAAGTCTCCACAAAGATGCCAAAGCTAAAGGAAATTTATATAGAACTTTTCCAAAGAACATACAAATACAAAATAAAAGCAGATTCAACCAGTTGTGGTGCAATACGTGTTGGGTATTTCAATTGTACTTGTGTGTGCTTCCTAAAATTAAGAACTGTTCAAAAACTACATGGCAAAATAATTCCATCTATTAGGAAAAGCACAAGAATAGTCTCTATCTTTTAAAATTATGAAATAGCAAATGTAAAGCTGATTTATCAAACAATTTTCAATTTTTTTCCTTGAAGTTCCGACAATGAAAAAGAACCTAGTAAAGTTAGAAAATAAACAAGATAACTATCCGAAGAAACTCAGAAAAAGACAGAGAATGACAAGATAACCCATCAATACATAATTAGCAATTAACTAAAGACACTCTTACATCGTCACATGGGACACTCTTCCACGGAAAAGGTCCTGAACAATTGTTCTTCCCTTGGAAACTTTTGAGTGGCTCAGACAACGTTCAAGCAAAGAAAGAAGCAAGGTCAGGAACTCATGGCTATCCTGCTGAACTCCATTATCTAACTCTAGTGTCTTTACAAATGGAGATGAGTCTATAAAAGCCATTCTACTGGCATGCAGCTGTGCAAAAAGCCGTGTAAGCTGATCCAACACTGGATTTTGTCTCAAAACATCTGGTTCGACAGAGAAGATGCCTTCTCGGAAAGATTTATTCATGTACAAGCACTGGAGTATGCTGTTGGCATAACATGTTGCACCAAGATTCGTCAGACCTGCAGGAGTCTCTGCAGCACGAAGATCCTTGGACGGGTCAGGGCCAAGAGCTAGAAGAACATCGGACATCTTTTGCCAAAGTCCAGCTTTACGACTTCCATTGGGTGGTGGAATCAGCCCACAAAAGCAATTCGGGTTATCTTTATTGTTCACACGGCAGCCTTGACAAACTGGTTTCCAAGTTTTATATAGCTGACTTAAATCATCGCTGGATATTTCACCAGTTGTGTGAATTTTCCTACACAAGGACCAAAAACATAAAGCAAAGATCACACACATTAAATGGAGCACAGACATACATAGCTATAAAAAATATATATATTCTATCCTTGTCCTACAGATAAAAAAGCTAAACTTGCTTTCATGTACCTTAGTATTTCAGAAGTGATATCACCACTATCCTCTTGTCTGTGCCTTTTGTTTTTACTACGCGTTGTTGGCCGGCTCATTTTACCGACCCAACCCGACCAACCCTGCAGCTTGACAAAAGTAACAAATTTTTCTTATGACAAGCATCAGACTTCCTTCTCTCTACAAGAAAAAATGCAGAATGTTTTGCATTCACTCCCAAATTTTACAAACCAGATGCCACTCAGCAGATTTTGTTTCTTGACGTGATTATCATCATCTGTCTCCTTTCTCTATTGAGAATAATTTGGTTGCAACTCAAAGTTCACTTTTCTTCCCCCTTTTATTAATCGGCAAGTTGCACACACACACAAACGCAGGATTTCAGACAAGCATTAGCCATCAAAACAAATACAGAGAGCCACTACAAATCACATAATTTCCAATATAAATTCGCACTCTTCACCAGCAAAAAACCCAAATCATACTCCCTAGCGGCATTTATGCTAGGGTTTCTTTATCCCGATTGAAGAAAACGTGTTATCTACCAAACCCTTTTGGAATTTCGATCTATTAACTTCCATTCCCCAAAAAAAAGGAAGAAGACCAAGTAAAAAAAAAAAAAGAAAGAAGCAATAATTATTAGAGAGAAGAAAAAACCTAGAAATTGGTTATTTACAGCGAAATCAACAAATAAAAATCGAAATAACTAGCTGTTCTAAACATAAAAAGGCTTACAAATACAAAAAGCTCTCTGTTTTACACAATGAAGTGAAAGAATCAAAAGAAGAGAAATCGTGAGTACCTGCGAGGACGGGAGAAACGAGAAAGGGAAAGCTCTGCTTCTTTTGGGACCAACTCGAAGATCAAAGACGCAAACTTCAAAATAAAATTTATTTCAAACAAAAAAAAAAAACCGTCCAACTTCGATGATGCAATTAGAATGAAATTATTCCCCTGCTCGGAGTTTCACCGACAAACAAAATTCGCAGAGAAATCTTTCTTTTTTTCCCTATTTTTTTTTCTATGAGTGAAAATAAAATAAAAAGGACATGAACACGTACGGTCTGATGGAGTGGGAGGGGTCAGAGACTCGAGAGTCAGAGAGACAGACGGACTTCTTTTGTGAGGAGAGAGAGAGAGAGAGAGGAGAGAGAGAGAGCTTTTTTATTTTTTTTTATTATTATTATTATTATTATGTTGAGGTGGCGATCCGTGGCGGGGGTGGGGGCTCAACCAGGAGTCAGAAAGTTTGAGGGCGTACCAGCCCGCTGACATGATTTTACCTAGAGACATTTAAAAAAAAAAAAAGAAGATTTGATTTAATTTTTTTAATTTAAAAAAAATGTGAAATTAAATTTCAAATTCAACCTTACATTAAATCCACTTTATTAAATTAATATACTGTTATTTTTAATTTTTAATAGAGTATGTAATTTTCATATAATATTTTTAAAAATTATATATAAATTACATGCATTTTAAACACATACTCATTTAATAAACTAACTTAATTTTTTTTAAAAAAAAACCCTCTAAATCAATTTTTCTTTTCCTATTTTTAAAGAATTTGAATAAACACACAAAAACAAATTAATTTATTAGTGTCATTTTAGATTATTTTAAGGAAAATTTCTAAAAGATTCTATAATGTTGTGTTTGTTGTTTTAAAATCAGGAAACAAAAGTGAGAATGTGCATGACTTAACAAACAAACAAACAACAATCTTTTCTTTTTTTGTCAATGACTTGAGTCACAAGTCTTTTCTTTTTTCTACGTTTTTTTTTTTTTTTTTACTTTTTTATTTTAGATGTGATTACAATGTTATCTCTGCAAAACATTAATTAACATATTGGCCAATGGGTTTACCATTTCTAACAAAAGTAATCATACATTTGTAATGAGAAACGGCCTCCAATCCCAAAAGAATATATATATATATATATATATATAAACTAGAGAGAGACCAATGCCAGTGCAGTCTCCACTTTTGGGTTAAGCATGAACCAAGAATTTGATTTTAGCAGTATAATTTTGTATGACATAAACGTTGGACACCGCTTGAAGAGTGGTCGAAACCACCAAACCTTGCTCATTGAAGGCGCTTGTGATCACTCTGATAGCTTTGGCAGGGTGACCGATCATCCCCAACTATCCGGCCACCCCTCAATAACTAAGAAGGAAACTCTTGTATACTTTATTTTATTTTATTTGACATAGCAATGCCATGTCACACTATCACATCAATGCCCAAAATTAGAGTACACGCATAAATTGTGCGTACTACTAACATTATTCACATCAATGCCTAAAACTAGAGTACATGCATAAATTGTGCGTACTACTAACATTATTCACATCAATGCCTAAAACTAGAGTACACGCAAAAATTGTGCGTACTACTAACATTATTCATTGGCTCCGTTTGGCAAGAGTCCTACATTATTCATCAAAAAAAATTCCTCTCAATATTTTTACGTTTGACATCACATCAATCAACTTTTACTATTAGTTAAATAAAAAAATCACTACAAAACAATTTTTTTTTTTTTTTTTTGCCTACAACAATCAATTTTTGCTACATTTTTAGGCCACTAAACAATTCCAAGCCAATGCCAAACAGAGTGAACAGCGATTTGAAAAATTATAAAATTCGGAAAAAAAAAAAAAAGAAAAGAAAAAGATTTCTGTGAGTACAAAAGAAAAAAACATGTGATCTATGTATAAACCTTAAAGCACAAAAAGCCTCTCGGCATGATATCTCAACATTTTCTTGTTACAAGACCAAACAAGAAGCAAAACCCATTGATGTCCAGCACTCACTATGGACCATCCATGCCAAAGAAGAAGGGAGGTTACCCCTAATTACATATAGTTCCACTCAAATCTGCCTTTGAACTGGCTACATCCTCGGAGGTTGCCTGTTCAGTGACTTCCTCAATCTCTTCTAAACCAGCTCTTACGGGGCTGTTAGTTGTCACTCCACTGTCACTCACAGTACCACTGGCATTGTCCATTCTCAGGGAGCCCAGATTAGGGGTGTTTCCGAGATTAGGGGTGCTAGAACCGGAAACACGGCCCAGATTAGGGGTGCTAGAACCGGAAACATGCTCTTCCTCTGACTGTTTTGGCCTATTTAGGGCATGGCAATGTGGGCAGTAATATGTAATGTATGGGAATTCCTCCCTTCTGGCAAGCCCTGTACATAATAAACAAAAGCATGAATTCTCTTTCTCCATTCATGTGCAGAAGAATTCCTGATTTGATTCTACAATAAAAGCAGGAGTACATCTAAAAAAAAAAAGATGTGACTCACCATTGTGCATGTGACAGTTGCCACAAATGAGTGCATAAGACTGCGTTGGATCCTCACCCACAAGTAACGCTGCAATTCGAGCAATCCATCCTCCATCATTTACGCCTGGTCCCTGAGGATAGTGATGACTAACTACCAGCTGATTATGCTCAGGAGTCTGAGGACCCTCAGTTCCCTCAGGACGGGGCGTTTCTTCATTAGAATGATGCAATGGAGTGCTCCCTGGACTGTTGGATCTGGTGTGCACTTGTTTCCGGTTTCGGAGCCCACCAGATTGCACAACTTCAACATCACTGCTTTTCCCTGTTGGAGCATTAAACTGAGACTCATCTCCCAAATATACTTTTAGGCCCGAATCTGCACCCAACTTAGACGCCAGGACAGATGCAGCAGCTGCCTTTGCTGCTGGGTCAGGGTCATATCTCTGCACACAAGAACTTACACTAAGTACTAGATACAGTTCTATCCAAAAGAAGAGAGAGAGAGAGAGAGAGATTGTAATACAGTTTCAGGTATACAGCATCATCCATGAAGATCCAGATAAACTATTAGATGGGCTCAAAGGAAACACCTCAAGGCTCATCCATGAGCTCAGCTCGTAGGATGCCTTGCAAAACAAGCAAAGACTGATTGTACACATCAAAGCTCCTTTGACCACTAAAATGGCAATTGAATTCAGTCTATTCAGGGAAAAAGAAAGAGAGGAAAAAAAAAGCCTATGCTTTTTGTTTCTTCTTTTCATTTTACTTGAACTACTAAAGATTACTTCTAAGCAATATTTAACAGAGGATTTACTTTTTGACTTAGTGAATAGCATGATAGGAAAAGAATAGAAGCAACAACATCTTCTGTTCAAAGGAAACACAAGCCAAAGCTTAAAAGAAATGATAAAAAAACTCAACATCTTTACTAGTTCGATATTTCATTGTCAAAAGTTCATTTTCCATTACATTCGGCACTCTTTTCATAATTGTAAATACAAAGCTTCAAAAGTAAAGAAACTAATCGCTAGAATTAATCTAAACATAGCAATTTCTCAACTATAGAAAGCCTAACTAATGCTAGCATCCTAAATAAATCATTCCGAAATTAGCACGAAATTTGAATGGAAAGTCTGAATGAAAATTGAGTTAGGATTCTTGTTTGCTGGGGAATCCCTTCCTTTTATGCTTCCACCGTCAAAGACTGAATGAAAAATGAAAATATGCTCAAACAGCGCTATCTGGACTACCACAGTCACACTCCCATTCAAACGGGAGTGCACCTGGTCGATTCAGCAAATCCCCAGGGTGTCTCAATCACACCTCCGTTCGGATGGGAGTGTGACCGGTTGTCTCAGCCCAAACTCCCAATAGGCCCGTTCGCACCCCTATCGAAGCAGAGGGTGTGAGCGGGCTATTTGGAACCCTCTCCCCAAGGGTTCTGGTCACACTCCTATTCAACGAGGTGCAACCAGCTATTCTGTCTCAAACAGGACTGTGCTACATCAGTTCCTTTTTTTATTATAAGTAGGGCTGTGCTACATCAGTTCCTGGAATCCGTTCTACATCACTTTTTCATCAATTTTTCATGACCATTACAAGAATATCGTATTTTCTATGTGATTGCCAAATCTCATTACACAACTTCTGTATTAATACATATGTTATCATTCAAAGGCATATGAAGCTTTAAACCATTCATGATGCTACGTCTTGCAATGCCACAAATTAATAACTTTCTTTTGATATATAGCTGACAATTTCAGGAAGAATCGGACAGGTGATATGACCCACAGTCCAGTGCCTCGCACCAAATATTTCTGCAATTGCTAAATAACTTATTCACAAATTCAAAGCAAAATCTACACACACACACACATGAGAGAGAAAAATTATAAATGGAGTTACTCCTCAAGCTTTGCACTTTTGATAAAAGTAACAGGCCTATAGAACTCAAAAGAGTTCTAGGCCTGAGACAAAGGATGATGAAAGCGAGGAAATAACATGAATATCTTCTAATCACAACCTGAATGAGCTGCTGAGTAGTGTAATAATTTGTCCGCTCTTTAAGCTCATCAATTTTCGCTTGCCTTTCAGCCCGGAGCCTTTCCAGAGTTTTCTGGTCCTTCCTATCACCTATCCAATCACACGATGAAATATTGAATCATTAATATTGAGCTTCTTTTTGCAACAACCACATCATGTACCACCAAAAGGTTAACATAGGGCTTTGAGATAGAAACCAGCACCAGTGAATGACACCACTCAATTAAAAATCATACTTCCTAATTTTGTAATTAGTATGATTTTCTGAATAATTCTCATGGAAAAAAAAAACATAAATTTTGAAAGAAAATGTGTTTATAATTACAAAACATCACAATTTAATCAATAAGCAGTTCCTTAAGATCTAAATGTTTAGTGCTTGTGTATGGGATTATAGATTATGGATGTGCATGAAAGCTGGTTAACTTTGGATTTACATGGAGTTAAAAATATATATATATATATATATATATAAAGAGAGAGAGAGATGGCAATGATAGGAGCTTTTTAGCAGTAAATAAGAACTGAAATGTGTAAGATATACACAATTTACAGGTGTATGTTAAAGATTGTGCTAAGAAGTGAAAACTGGCAGATATTACATAAATATGCATCAGCCAAGAGTAGGATAAGCCAGTATACCGTTTTAAAATGAGTACCAACTTATGAGAAAACTAATTAAGAACTTCAATCAAATAAAAAATAGCGACTACTCTGGGGATGGACAAATAGTAACAGAATTTTAGGAACTAAGAAGCATTAATGACCATGGATTAAAAAAAAAATTGACGACCATGGATTTGTATTCTAATAAATTTTAAGGATTTCTAATTGTTGTAATCCCTTTATACATGGAGAGTAGCAATGAATAGTTTGCTTGTTTCTATTTTTCCTGAGTTTTTTGAATTTTGATCTTCTTTTTCTATACATTAGGGGTTATCTTATATATTTCCTTTGTCCTAGGATTGCGCGCCTCTATGCTTTTAATAAATATGCATTACTTATTAAAAATAATAATTTGTAAATGAAAACTATAAATTCCTTGATTATCCTTCCAAAAACAGACATTCAAACCAAATATCTAGCCCATCATAATGAACAAGTACTACGTGGCTTTAAATAAATTGACTAGAAGAATTTCAGATATCAATGTGTACGCTCTTCAGGGCAAGTATCTAGACCTCCAAAAGGTGCCACACATTAACACTCTGCTGTAGGATTGTTCAAAGTTACAGTGAAGGCACCCTGTCCACTGCAATGCTCAGAATTCGACAAAGGTAAGAAATACACCTATTAATTATATCCTTCCTACATACCTGACCACTATCTCAATTTACTATTATAGTTTCCATGGCTGAGATAAGAGAAAATGCAAAAAACTTCTACAGGAATGGAAAAGATAAATGACTCTTTATGTATCATTTGAACCATAGTAAGGAGAAGTACCCTGTGGGTACAACAGGTGTTGTGAGACAAATAAATACAAAGATTTTAACGACATGGAATAGACACAAATTCTGAGAAATCAAGGTAGATATAAAGTTTGAGAAACTTACGCATCCTTTTGAAGTTTACAAAAGCTGAATATGCAATAGAAGATACGGCAGGCAAAAGAAACATTGGCAAAACCCGTAATGCTCTCATCTTCCAGTTCAAATCCATTGATCTTGTTGTCATAATCGCATAACCAACAGCAACAACCTGAAAATTGAAAAACTTAAGAGAGGAAGAAAAAAGGAACGAAGAAGTAACACGTCTCACGTTACTAGAATTGTGGTTGCACCACATTATAATTCCATATGTAACTCAACAAAGACACATTCTCTGTCCAACTTTCAACACAGATCAGCCACTATTTCATATTACGCATAAATGAATGAATTAAGCAGGAAGAGAAAAGAATATACATACTTATATGTACACACACGTGTGTGTCGATACATGTGTGTTTGTGAGTGTCTGTAAGAGAGGGAGAGGATACCTAAGAAGATAACAGACAAGCCAGTCTGCCATTGAAAAATTGAAATATGAAAACAACTCACTTGAATTCATAAGCTCCTACTTTGTACCACATCTGGTAATCGAATAGCAATTATGAGTTTGTTACATATTTCATTTTTCTCTCTATTTTTCACTTAAAGGGAGTTGCGACCTATAAAATAAACAATGACTTTTACAGTTAACCCGTAAGCTGCATGAAGCAAAACATCTGTGAATGGAGTCATTCCTTAAGTAAATGGGAAAACAAATACCATCACATGTAACAAAGAAACTCATTCAGATTATAAAAAATAATTCCTTACTCCTGCTACTTCTAAACATACAACTATAAAGAGTGACACATGTCAGCTTTTAATACAAGGCATGCATTCATTAAATGAGACTCGGGATATTCCTCACTCCATGGCATGGCACCTTTCACTCATCTCTTCTGACAGTAGGGTACCCCTTCAGTTCATTTTTTTTTTATCGTTAAAAATCAATTTATTAAAAGCGCAAGGGGCACAACCCATGTACACAGGAAGTATACAATAAGAGCCCACATATACAAACTTTTAATTAGAAAAAGACGCACAAAAATTTAGAAATTCCGCAAGCATTGAACCTTGCGAAGAATGCCACAGAATTCTCCATGAGAAAAGTGTTTGAAGCATCCTTTTCTTCAACTCTAGAATTCCAAGTTCATGGTCCTCAAAACTCCGTGCATTTCTTTCTCTCCATAAGCACCACATAACACATAAAGGAGCCATTCTCCAGCTTTGTAGGACTATCCGATTACCCCTTTGTCCTCCCTAACTTCCCAAGCATTCCTTCAAACCCCCAGCATCATCCACATAACACCAAATAGCTGACATACCATATTCCAAACCTCTGAGGCAACTTCACAATGCAGTAATAAATGATCAATAGATTCCTCACTCCTCTTGCACATACAACATCATTACGTCACTATAATGTTCTTCTTCCGTAAGTTGTCCAACGTTAGTATTTTCCCCAACACCGCCGTCCACACGAAAAAAGCCACTCTCAGAGGCGCTTTACTCTTCTGAATCATCTTCCAAGGGCCATCCACCGGTTCCGAATTAGCTGTCACCTTATAGTATGACTTCAACTCAAAAATCTTTCTCTTCGAGGGAATCCAACTAATTTTATCAACCCCAACCATGCCTAATTTGCTGGGAATACAGCAATTCAAAAAATCTCACCCTCTCCCAATTCCCAATCATGGACTTGTCGAATAAACATTACATTCCAATGGATAGCACCATCTACTATAGCCATATTCTCCTCCAACATAGTGGGAAACAGATTCTTCAAGGGTAATTCCCCACACTACACATCCTGCCAAAATAATACTCGAGAGCCATTTCCTACCTCAAACCTCACATGCTATTTAAAAATATCCCACCCCCTTCGAATGCATCTCCACACTCCCACCCCATAAGGTCCTCCTACCTCCTTGGAACACCAGCCGCCCCACATTATATCATATTTCACCTCCACTAATTTCCTCCACCAAGCCTCTCCCTCATTGGCAAACCTCCACAACCATTTACCTAACACACGGTTAAACTGAATGAAATTCTATATCCCTAATCACCCCGCCTCCGTATTCATGCAAAACTTGGACCAATTTACCAAATGAAACTTGAACTCATCACCTACACCACCCCACAAGAAATCTCTTTGTATTTTTTCTGTTCTCTTCGCCACTCTAACTGGGATTTGAAACAAAGATAGATAATATGTGGGTATATTAGAAAGCGTACTTTTAATAAATGTCAATCTACCACACTTGGATAAATGCATCCACTTCCACCCTGCCAAAGACTCCATCTTCTCAATAACCGTATTCCAAATAGAGGGATCCTTATGAGGAGCTCCTAATGGTAACCCCAAATATGTCAACAGAAAAGATTCCACTCCACATTCAGTCACATGTATGGTTCTTGAGCAACATTCTCCCTCTCTTAAGTTCACAGCTGATTTGTCAATCACCAAGGTGGTTGTCAGCAAGTGTGTAGGACCAAATCATAAGGGGCTCAGACCTACCATCTGGCAGGAGTCAGGGTAGTGCTTGGAGCCTTTCTCCAAATTGTTTGTTTTGTCACCAAGCCAATCTGCATGTAACTTCCGGTATGAGAAAGTAAGTGGATTTGACCTAAGATACATGAAAATTACTTTGCCAAATCTAGTTCAAAAGACTTTTTAAGAAATTATAACTTCTTTTGCAAGAGTATGAAAGTTCTTTAGGAGAGGCTGGTGATCAGCAACTACACAAGGTTGAGAGCCTTAATAGTGGGTTTCACCAGACTCCTACATCTAAAGTCCACCCCCAACCCCTGGGGGCAACCTCTAGCAAAAGGAGCTGTACCCATATCAAACTTCTCAGATGCTCCTAACTTCTAATGCATACAACATACTTATAAACATATCCAAATTATTAGCATTAAATTAATAATAAACACATTTGATACTCCTTGCTTACTCCTGGACATATACTGGATACACCTATGCACTACAAATAATTGTAACTACGAAAAGATCGGAGGAAGACCGGTATAAACTAGGGATCCATGATCAGACTACTAAAGAGTATTTAACAATAAAAAAGAAGTGCCATATATACACATACATATGTATATATATATACACACACGTACACACATACAAATATATCACTGATACGTAGCAGCATATATTTATTTGCCCTGGTGTACCATATCCTAATTTGTTCATGAATAGTTATATCAACATATACATAACATGCATATTCCAAATCCATATCCAAGCTTCTAGGTTGAAGTTGCATATAGGCAACATTGGTAAAAATAAGTAGATTTTCATCTCATACTCCGAAGAAAGAGCTCGCACTCACTCACCATACGAAATCTGCAATCATTTGCATAATAATCGTGAAAAGCCTCCAATCACCACACACACACACACACACACCCACACACACAAAACACCACTATTTTTCACCAGGCTCTAACTCCTCTCACTCACGCAGAAATCCCCATATTCTAAAGCAGTGCAAAATACATAACAGGAATTGAACTATAATCAAAACAAATAGTACCTCAAAAATAACAGAGAAAATAATAAGTTGGCGGATCATCCCCCTCCAAGTCAGCGATCTCCGCTTCATTCTAGAGAGAACGGCGGCTTCTTCCTTGGAAATGTACTTCAGCCTCTTCTCAAAATCATCGCCGTGTAGCCGGAAGATACTGTTCCAAATGCGCGCAAGAAATCCCCGGCGCTTCTTCTTCTTCCCAATCCCATTAGTATCGGTAGTAGCACCAGCAGTGGCAGTAGATTCTTTCTTTTCAACTTCGCCAACGCCTTTCTCCTCAGCCATCTCCTTCCTACCATAAAACGCATCACATTGTAAACAAATCGCACTCCATTACACAGACACAATCTTCTCCGCAATCAAACAGTTAAACCTCCGTGATTATAACATAATAGGTCAAATTGTTCGAATTTAATCATTACAAAAAACGAAAATCTACAATACGGAAGTGAATTAAGAGAGATAAGATGGAGTCCGATGATATCAGATCTAAAGAATACCAGAAAAATCGTCGATCTGAGACGAAACTCCGTCCTCTTCTTCTTCTCCTCCTTCAGATCTCCCTCTCCCCGCAGAGAAAAACTACGATGGAAACCGGGAAGGAAGTCCGTGCCGGCAACGCAAAGCTACGAAAAGAATCTCTTCGATCGAGCAAAAGGAAGGATTCGTGAGAAAAGTGTCTCCTGATGAGGGAGAGAAAAAGGGCAAATTTCAATGCTGTGCTCTACTTGTTTCCCATCAAAAAGTAGTTCACATTCCGCTCGATTTCATTTCCCCAATTCCCATGCACATTCCTCCAAGTCTCCAACCCCCTTCTTCAGGTTTCTCTTCCACTTTTCCTCTTCTGGAAGCAACTCTTTCTTGCCGTTTCCCTTCGCGTAGAAGTTGTGTCGGGCGCCTAATTACTAATGGTTAAAACTCATTTACTATTGGCAGGCCAGTAATTAGTAAAGGTCAAAAGTAAGTTTGGTTAGTTTTTTTTTTTATTTTTTTGGGGAAAAATCAAAATCAATTTCTTGTCATTTTGTTATGTAACATCAAACCAATTAATTAATGTCATATGATTATCATTGAACGTATCATGTAACAATTGTATGAACCATGTGACATACTTACTTTATATTTCAAATATACTTTAAACAAAAAAATTAGTATTATTATTATTATTTAAAGCATATCATATACAGTTAACACATGACATGTCAAATAAAAGTAATATAATATTAATTAATTGGTTTGATATGACATATCATTAATTAATTGAATTGTAAATTAAAGAGAGGCCTATTTAAAATTAGAAGAAGAAAAAAAATTGAGGACTTCAATTATTGAAATTGAAAACATAAGGACTGATTTTTTTTTTTTTTTTTCCTTTTGTTTTTTTAAATTGGGGTTGAAAATTGTAATGGTTTGTTTAAAGCAAAAGGAAAAAATATATATATATATATATGTAAAATTTGTCATTGCGGTTTAATTGATTAATTAGCTACATGTGGTATCAAAATGAACTTAAAGATCTATGATGTATGCCACAAAAATAATTTAGTACTTACAGTTAAATTTGTTTCATCAATATAACATATTTCGTTAGTGTGACACTAACTTAAATAGGATAAATATTATAATTTTATTAGCTATAACGTTTCACATTATCAAAATCTGTTAAGTTAGTGAACGGAATTGAACAGTATTTACGAAATAGTCTTTTTGGCATACATCAATCAATAATCGTTAAGTTCATTTTGACAACAAATAAAGTTAATTACAAAATCAGGTAAACCAATTTACATTTTCCCTAAAAATAAATTGCTATCAACCACCGCACGACCCCACGCGCTTTTGTGTTTCTAAGTTCTAACTTCAATATTTCAGTTGACTTTTAGCCCTCAGTTTCCACTTCGATACATTTTGAACATGTGTTACAGCTAGCCATTTGTAAAGTAAACCCTCTGTTTATCAAATAAATAATCAAAATATTTATAAAAATAAGGTTATACTTTTTAGAATTTTACCCCATCACAAATTGCTTTACGAGTTTTCACATTGATCAGTTAACTTCATTCAATTTTACCCCTATAGCAAATAAAACGTTCTGATTATTTTTTCGTCTATTGACTAACAGAATTGATGGAAAATTTTAATAATACCCTTGAAAGGAAAAAAAAAAAAATACCATTTTTTTTAAAAAAAATAAAGAAGAAAAAAAACAATTGGCCACCCTCTTGACCATAGAAGGCACCGAGGGAGTGGATGAGGCCTGACTCTTGACTATAGAAGGGAGAGAGTGGAGGAGGCCTTTCATCTCTATCGAAATCTTCCATTTCACTTAAAATGAAGAAGAAGAAGAGTTATTGTATGGTTACAATTTTGTTACATTTTTTGGTGAAAATAATGTCACATCATTTAAATTTTTAAATGACGTGCTGACATAGTTGTCACATGGTATCATCTATACGGTTAAATACAATAATATTAAACCCTAATGCCTTTCATTTAAATTATTAGTGAGGAAGTGGACTTCTTGAGAGGGGATCTCTTGTGCTTTCCCATAGCTATAGGAGAGATCAGGATCTGAGCTCCAATGGATATGTTGTGTAGACTAATACAATGGGAAACAAGCATGCATTTTATTTTTCCTTTTCTAAATGATATCAAATAAGCATGTTCAAGGCCACCTTATGGATAAGCAAGACTAAGAGGTCTTTATTTGTCAGGTTATCTGTACGCCATCAAATACATTGAACATTAGAATCAAATGAAAAAGTGCAAGAGTTTATATCAATTTAATTATAGTATAAAATTTTCTATCAAATCTTATAACCCATTGAGAATAAGATATTGAAATGAAATTATATATATATAAAAATTAAAAAAAATGGAAGAGGAAGAACGTTTATTACTTGAAAGTCTCTTCTATTAAAATATGGTGTAAAACCTTTTTTTAAAGCTTTCAATAGAAATTTGACACATCAAATAAAAACATCAAATACAACGGAAATGAAAACATGGTATCTTTAATTTAAATCAATCTCATAGACTTTTCCATTCATTCTAACCCAATTGCCATCACCGACCACCAAACCCCCCACTCACCTCCTAGCCCCCAAAACCAGTCTCTCCAAAACAAACCAAGACAGTAGGTCTGGTGGTTTTGTTGGTGGCTTTGTCAATGCGTATTTTGTTAAAAGAAGGAAAATTATGTAGTATGAATGGTTATATTAATTTTTAGTATTTTAAGCTCAAGTATCTACTTCCTATTGGAGAGTGCAAAATACTCAATTTACACCACAACCTAATTGAAGTTATTATCTTATAACTTAGGTGCAAAACACTCAGTTTACACCACAACCTGATTAAAGTTATTCGCTTATAACTTAGGTGTTAATAACATGTTTGCATACACTATTTGTCTCATAAACTTGAACTTAACCACTCCCCCCACCCAAAAAAAAACACTCTTACACATACCTACTCTAATAATGCCATTGAACTATAACAATGAAAGCTTATTGGTATGAGCTCAATAATATTATATTAACTATTCATTCATGTAACTATTATCAAGTATGAAACTTGGATAAAGATCTCCAGCATTTTTTACCCAAATTACTAGAAATTCAGGCAACAAATGTGAGAAAGCTTTTTTGTTTTGTTTGATAACTATGAGAAAGCTAATATGAGACCCACATGTCCTAGTAAACTTTGGACTACCCATCCATCTGCTTCAGCAGGTGAGCCTCATAAGGACTCTCACATTTGCAGGAGATCCGAATCCATGAAACTTAGGCACCTAGAGTTCTAAAGGAATAACCAAGTTACCACTAAAGAGATGCAAATACTGCTAAAACACTAATCTCAACCCAAAGCCAGTTCGACTCCAGTATAGCATACCCATAATCACTACAAATAAAATACATTGCGACACAACATACAATCCCTGGGTTGTCTGAGAAGAGAAACTGGGGATTGTCCCTCCGAATTCTTCAACACCAAGAATTTGGAGCGATTGTACCACTCAGCCTATTTTCTTGCAAATGGAACATAGAGAGTCACTCAAACCTGAGATGAGACACCATCAGTCATATTTGAAGGCTCCTTTTTCTCCCTCCAAATTGCATGTACTTCATCAGTCCGAAACCGCTGGGTAAATGTTGATTCCTCCAGTGGAGTCAATGTACCGTGAGCATGAGCAAGGAGACCAGTATATGCAATCATTGCCCCATTATCAACGCAATACCTGTCATCAGTAGCAAACAACCTTCCACCACGCTCAGAGCACATTATTCTCATCATCTCCTGCAAGCGTTCATTGCAGCCAACACCACCAACAATAAGAATATCTTTCTTGTCACAGTGCGCCATTGCCCGTTCTGTAATCTCCACAAGCATTGCAAACAATGTTTCCTGCAACATATTATAATATTACACAACTNCTTCCATGAGAGGATGAGGGGTTGGGAGGGGGGGGGGGGGGTGTTGGAGGGGAATAAAAGAGAAAAGGAAATCTGTGAGGCCCTTGTACAAAGGAATTATACAAAAGCTCCTCCCACACCCTCTTTGAAGGAAAAGCATTGAGAAACAGAACTAACACATATGATGCTAACACTCCTAATGATTGATATATGAAGAATAACTAATTTGAAAAGTTAATTGATTTGAGACTATGTTTTTTTGTTGTCATCAAAGATGTAAATGATCCTAAATGAAACTTACTTGCAAGGAGTAACACAAGTCTGCAGGGGTGCACTCATTATTTTTTAGCTTCTCTACAGCAGTGGCTTCAATATAGCTCAATATTCCACTGAAAGATACATCCATCCCTTTGACAACATAAGGAATGTCTATAAACATTTCTCCTTTCTTTGCAAGCTGTGAAGAAACATGATATCAGGCATGTCAAGACAGTAGCATTTTCATCACATTATTAAAGCACTGAGCAGAAATCAGCAACAACAGCTCTGATAATTTTTTAAAAAAAAAAATCCTTAAAACAAAAAAGATGTGATAGAACATAATATGAAACAGCACAGCAAGTACAACACATCCTAATCTTATCTCAATTTTAAACCTAAACCATACCCAACCACAAAGCCTCAAAGAACCTGCTGCCAGAGATTCCAGCAACTTAAATCCAACTCTCCGGCAACTTTTAAGCTATCAGGAATCAATTTTTCTACACTGCTTTCAACCATAAACCCTCTAACTTCCTACCATATAACAGAAAGCCCCTTTCCCCAATCTTTGCCCCAATTTCTAGGAAACTTCTGTTTGCTAGCCCTGCGCTAGTTCCACACCTTCCTTTGTAAGCAATTATTTGCACTGTGTCATATAATCTTCCAAAGGACCAGTCTGCACGTCAAAGAAAGAAAGTTAGCACTGAGTCTACTTCCTCTCTTTGACCATTCTGCAAACTTGGGGGCACCAGTAGATAACTCCTGCAAACAAATAAAAAATACCTCACTATTGAGGCCTCCTTATGCTCCATAATATTAACAGAATAAAGAAAGCAAAACTCATAATATAGTCATGAGTGTTAAGTCTCACATTGCTTAGTTACTAGGTGAAACAGGGCTTTATAATGAATTCTAGGGAAGTTTCAACTTGACTAGTCCTTTTAGGGTAATAGCGCAGATGTGATTAGCGCCTTTTCCTGAGTCGTTACAGAAGTGGTATCAGAACTCTCCCCATTAAATGTCCCTAAAAATATTCTGTTTGAAGAGAACATAATTTTTTTTTTAAGCGCCTCATCTCTGAGATTGGTATAACAGTGGCATGAAGTATGCAGACAAACTGCAAAGAGTACACTTGAACTTTTGACAAGTACTCCTTTATTCACTCAATCAACAATACATAAAGCAATTCTTTTTCCGGGTAGGTTTAATGGCGAAAGTTTTTGCAGAAAATGTGGTTTAATTTAAATATATTCCCTCAAGTCAGGTTTAAAGAACGTGCAAGTACCTCACTCTTGACCCAAAAGTGGAGGGGAAAAGGACAAAATTCACCAAGCAAATGACATGCCCTTGAACTATCCTCCATTTATTGAATCTTATTATTAATCAAAAGATTAAATGTGAATCAATTTATCGGGTATATGCAAATCAGGGAATGGCAGGTTTAAAAAAGCTTACTAAAAGTGTCCTTTTGAGTCACAAAATAGAACAGTACACAGCTTAAACAAAAAAGCCAATGAAAGATACAATGCTAACAGAAGTCATCATCTTAAACTAACGTGCTTCATGGATAAGCTTGCCGATAGGGAAAATAATAATAATAATAATAATCCAAGCAATTAGCAGGCAAAACTATGGCTTCTACAGCGACTCCAGTACATCTGTACATGCTTGAAAATGAGTAGCAACAAAAAGGTTATGACTATTATGTAATAAAGTCACCAAAGGTTATCCTCAAAGAAGAACAAGATAAACTCTATAAATAGATTGTCAAAAGAAATACGGGAAACCATGAATCATCAAAGTTTTGACTCTTCTCCTATGAAGGCACAAAGCCAGAAGTCAAGGCTTACGAAGTAAATAAATTGTTATTTATTTATTTTTTTGAGTAATCAATTGTTATTCTAGCTAAACCAATTTGACTTTATAAAATTCCAGACGTGACAAAGAAATCACTCGAGTTGCATGCACATATCCTCCAGAAATTACAACATCTTGAACAACCTACGCGAGAGGAGTTGAGTAGAGTATATTATATATAATGATCAACCTAAGCAGCTGACAAAATAATAAGCACAATGTACTGTCATACCTGCTCAATGTTATATCCAGGGCTTGGATCATTGGAGAGTGTTAACACTCTAGCAAATCGATCCAAGCAATTTCCAATAGCAATATCAATAGTTTCCCCAAAGATCCGGTACCGCCCTTCACTATATGCAATTACCTGAGTATTCCCACCACTAACATACAACACAACAGGATCATCTGCCCCAGTCACAATCCTTCCCATCTCAATATGTGCCACACAGTGATTAACAGCAATAATTGGCTTCTTCCAAAGCTGTGAAAGCATCCGAACAACAACAGCAGAAACTTGTAGTGGGGCTCCCATGCCAGGACCCTTGGTGTAACAGAGGCAATCAATTTCATCCGGAGTTATTTGGGCAGTCTTCAAAGCAGATTTGATCAGGGGAAGAATGTGCTGGAGATGGTGTTGGGCAGTTTCTCGTGGAAGGAATCCTTGGCCAGGAGGCGTAATGTAGGTGTTGCGTGGATTCGATAGAATGGTGCCATCTAATGTTACAACCCCAACACCAATCTTGTTGGCTGAACCCTCAAACCCTAGGGCTATCATCTTCTTCATTTTCGATACAAAGTAGACCAGCAGTTCAATTCCTCAACCCAAAAGGGCAAAAATATTCAACTAGCAAATTTGACAAAGAAACAAACAGAAATTTACAAGGTAAGAGCTCTCATAACCAAAACATTCCATAACAACAAACGTCAAAAATCACAACAAACAGGTATTACAGCGAATTATCCAATCTTCGTGGATTAACACATCAAAGCAGTTCTTTTTTGGGGTGGTTTTCTATAAGGTGCAGTGAGCCATCGTTGTGATTGGGTTACCTATTCTGAGGCCGTGCGAAAGCTGGGTTCGCTCTCCGCCGTGTGTGGGTGTTGGTGAGGGTGGTGCTATGTGGTCTGCGCGGTGGCTGACGGTTGACCCGAGCTATTTTGCTTGAGTAGAGCGGTGTGTTGTGTTTTTCTGAGTGCGAGGGCGGCAGCTGGTGGTTTCCGGCGTCCTCTCCGATAGCGGCGAAGGCTGGAAGGAGTGGTGGGCAGCGTCCGGTCCCTATCAGCGTAGGGAGGCTGCTTGATGTTGTGCGATTGAGGTTATTTGAGAAAGAAGAGCCATTTGGTATTGTGGTGGAAAATAGAGCTATTGAAAATAGAGCTCTTGAACATAGAGCTTTTCATGTGTGCTTTGTCAAAAGTATTATTGCTGAAAAACCATTATATATTTAGTAACAGCATGATTTAAATACTTTTTTAATGTTATTAATGTTTGGTAATAAAACTAAAAAAAAAAAGTGCTTTTTGTCGTAAAAAATAGCATATAAGGACATATAATGATTTTTTTGTGATACTAAGGGTCCGTTTGGTTTACGGAATAGACCCATGGAATAGAATAACTATTCCTATGGAATACTCAATCCTTTGTTTGGTAGGGGTATATTCTTTGGAATAATTATTCTCATAGGAATGACTAATCTCGTACACACAGGAATAGCTATTCCACTAAAAAATGAGTGGAATAGCTATTCCTTATGGAATGGAATAGATTTTCCAAAAAAACCCTTTATTATTTTTTATTTCTCCATTTTATTTTCCTGCATTTTCTCATCCTCCAAAAAATGCCTATCTTCCCCGATCTAGCCTTGTTTTTGTTCTCTCTCTCTCTCACAACAGGATCGTCCTTCTCCGGTAAAGATCTTCGTCGCCGGCCACTGTGTAGAAGCTCCGCCACCTAGGCTTCGCCAACCTCGTCTTGTGCACCCACGCTAAGCTTGACCTAACCCACCATAGCGACGTGGGTGCCTTATTCGCTGCCAAGAAGCCCCAGTTCGTGATCCTCGCTGCAGCCATGGTCAGTGGCACCCATGCCAATAGCAGACTTCATCGCCTACGAAATTCTTCATGGGTAGAGAAGCTGCGGTGACCGGTGGGCTTGCCCTTGAACTTTCCTCTTCCCATCTTTGAAGCAGAGAAGGAAGATTTCAACTACAAAATCCCAATGAGAGAGAGAGAGAGAGAGTGTGGGTATTTTTTTTTTTTTTTAAAGAATGGTGGGGTTTTTGGTAATTTTTGTTTAACTCCTCTTATAATACATATGTTGTTACCAAACTAAGGAATAAGAATATCAATTCCATTCCACAGTCTTCTATTCCCAGGAATATCTATTCCTTTTCCCGATAGAATAGCCATTCTGCAAACCAAACAGGGCCTAAATATTAAGTGAAATCATTATATGTTGGTAATGACAATAAAGGCTTAAAGTCACAAGTACAAATTATTTTAAAATGTTTTATGTAACAAAACGGCAACATTTTCTTTCTTTTGTATTTATATGTAATAAAAGGTAATGTCAATCATTTTCTTTCTTTCATTTTTTAAAGTATTTAACACACTTTTTAACGCTACAACACTTCAGAGTATTTAACACATAAAAAAGAATAACATTCAAGGAGATTCTTACAACATTTTAAATTGTTTAAAACAAAAAAACATTAAAAAAAAAATTAACGGGTCATAAGTAGATTAACAATTTGATCACGTTCAATGTTCATAAAATTTTAATTTGATGTATCTGATTATTGTATGCTTGACGCATCTTGTGCTTCGTTAATTTCCTTCAACTCTTTACACAAGTAAAGGAATATGTGTATTTCTATTCTTAAATTTTATTTGCACCTATCAAGATTACATTGTAAAATCTCCATAACCCACTTATAACATGTTTGAGAAGATGTCCTACAAAGTTTCTTTGCAATATATAACATATAATAGTTCTCAACAAATTCTACTGCTGCAGCTGCTAGAATTAAAACATCATTTTCATTTTCATTTTCCTCTTCACCATAATCACTATCATTTGTATTATCTTGAGTGCTATAATCATTATTGTCCATGGCTATAAGGAAAACAAATAAAGAAATAAACACAAAATACATATATAAACACCCATAAAACATAAGAAAAAGAGATATCTACGTAGTTATAAGATATTATAATATACTCACCTTAGTATACAAATTACCACATTAAAAAAATAATAATAACATTCAAATAAATCCTTACAGCTTTTCAAATAATTCATAACAAAACAACATTAATCCATGCTACGACGATTAATTTATCGATTTTCCATTCGCTTGATAAAGTCAATCTGCAATCATGGCTCTTTAATAGTCACAAGCATCTCTCTATGTGACCTTTTAAGAAATACCTCAGTTGCAAACTTAAGGATGTCAATGTTATTTTTTCTTTTAGCAATCCCCCGTATCTAAATCAGTAGGAATATCATCAATGCCATGTATATTGAGATTTGGTTTATCATTCAAAACATCTAAACCTTCTACAACATTGTCATCTTTATTAAGCATTCCATCTTCACCATGTATGATACCAATATCATTAGGAACCAACCTTATGGATGATGCCCAAGATCCCTCCCCAGGGGCAGTTATATCTCTAAACAATATTTTCACCTTCATAGCAAGAGTCAAATCTGTCGTGCAAAACTTGGTTGCTTTTGAAACTTCCTATATTTAGATATATGTAAAAATCAATAATAAACATTTTTTAAATCATTTAAACAAAAACAAATAAGTACAAATATAATACATGTAATTTTTTTCCAACCAATCATCGAGCGAATCAATTGTCTTTTTCACCAAATCACATTCAAGGCCAATTTCCTTGCCTATCAATCTCTTCCAAATGTTTCAATCTTTTTTCAAACTATCCCACTTGTTCTTTAGTTGTTTATAGTAATATTGTTTTCCAGTTTTTTTATTAAATTTATCTATCACATTTTTCCATTCAGTCTTATTGAAATGTGTTCCTGGGCGGTTACCAGCATGAATCTCAATAATATATATGTCAAGATAATCTTCTAGCATTTTTTTCAGTCCAAATTACTTTCTTTATTTGAGTATTTGTAGTAGCAGCAAAAACGTTGCTTTGATATTTTTTACTCATTTTTTACACAATAAATAATCTAATAAAATTATAAATAAAAAAATATGTTAAACACAATTCAAAATTCAAAATTTGTTTAAAGTGATCACTTAATAGAATACAAAAAATCATATTTGCATGAATAATATGTATGTCCATCCAATAAAAAGGCAACAAAAATACAATAAAAAATAATATCTCAAACAAGATCTACACGTTATTTATATAAAATGAGTATGATGTTTTTTTTTTTTTTTTTTGTGAGTAGCATGATGTGGAATCAAGTTTTGCAAATGATAAAACTGAAAAGCGTGAGGCAGTGGTGGGTGTACTGTGTATGAGAGAGAAATAGAGTCTAAAAACAAATCTTGTCATACCTCAAAGAAGATACACGTTATTGTGCAACAGAAGGCTCACGTGAGAGAGAGAAATATATATTTTTTAATATTTGATGCATTATCATATATCAAAAACATAAGGCTACGCTGCCTATGCAACGTGCAACATGAGAGAGAAAAAGAGATATGGGGCGACGTGCAGCATGCTCCATATGAAGATGCAAAAAAAAAAGAAAGCAAAGTAAAAAAGCCAGCCACTCAAGCGATATCTACCAGACTACCTCATTTGTATTTTCTTCTCTCTCGTTCAATAAGCAAGCAGAAGCTCTCTCATTCATTTTCAGTCCATAAACCATACTGCTCACTAGAATTTTTTTCCTGCTATGTAAACAACTTCTCTTGGTCATGATTTTTGTAGCCAAAAACTTCAAACTCTCGTCTCTTTTTCTCTCTTTGACACTTGAAAGAATAAGATTATCTAGAAATCAAAAGAAAAATCAGACTTACCGTGATATGCAACTCTCAAAGACAGGCGACAGAACTCACTAGCTCTCAAATTCACAGAAGGGTTTACAGCTCTCAAATCCATGGAGGAGGCGCAAGACATGAAAAAAAATTGTATAGATATTGATAATGTTATAAATATGTGAAATATTTTGGATATTTTTGGCAATGTTGTTATTTTGATTAAACCAAAACTACGGTGCGCCTTTTGGTTGGAAGTCCGTTTTGTCAAAAGCCTCGAATTTGAGCTTTGGACTTAACGTGGGTTAGGAGCATTTGAAACCTCAAAAGCCCTTTCAAAGGATTTTACCAAACAACCCTATTTTTTTTTAACCGGGCTTTTCAGGGTTTAGAAGCACTTTTTGGGTCTACAACCACTACACGTCGCCCCATATCTCTTTTTCTCTCTCACGCCGCACGTCACATAGGCAGGAGCTGTTTATTTTTCTTTTTCTCTCTCACGTTGCACGTCGCATAGGTAGCATAGCCTTCTGTTTTTGATATGTGACAATGCATCAATTATTATTTGCAATAACGTGATATGTGATATAGCCTTCTCTCACTCACGTGAGCCTTCTGTTGTACAATAACGTGTATCTTCCTTAAGATATGACAAGATTTGTTTTTAGACTCTATTTCTCTCTCATACACCACCGCCTCATGCTTTTCAGCTTTATCATTTGCAAAACTTGATTCCACATCATGCTACTCACAAAAAAAAAAAAAAAAAACTTAAACATCATACTCATTTTATATATATAACGTGTAGATCTTGTTTGAGATATTATTTTCTATTGTATTTTTGTTGCCCTTTTATTGGATGGACATACATATTATTCATGGAAATATAATTTTTTGTATTCTATTAAGTGATCACTTTAAACAAATTTTTAATTTTTAATAGTGTTTAACATATTTTTTTATTTATAATTTTATTAGCTTATTTATTGTGTGAAAAATATGAGTAAAAAATGTCAAAGCAACGTTGCTGCTGTTACTACAGATACTTAGATAAAAAAAGTAGTTTGGACTGAAAAAATGCTAGAAGATTATCTTGACATATGTATTACTGAGATTCATGCTGGTAACTGCTTAGGAACACATTTCAATAGGACTGGATGGAAAAATGTGACAGATAAATTTAATGAAAAAACTGAAAAACAATATTGCTATAAACAACTAAAGAACAAGTGTGATAGTTTGAAAAAAGATTAGAACATTTGGAAGAAATTGATAGGCAAGGAAACTGGCCTTGGATGGGATCCGGTGAAAAAGACAATTGATGCGCCCAATCATTGGTGGGAAAAAAAATTGCAGGTATTATATTTGTATTTATTTGTTTTTGTTTAAATGATTTAAAAAATGTTTATTATTGATTTTTATATATATCTAAATACATGAAGTTCCAAAAGCAACTAAGTTTCGCATGACAGGTTTGGCTCATGCTATGAAGGTAGAAATATTGTTTAGAGATATAACTGCCACTGGAGAGGGATCTTGGGTACCATCCATAAGATTGGTTCCTAATGATATTGATGTCATGTATGGTGAAGATGGAATGCTCAATAAAGATAACAATGTTGTAGAAAGTTTAGATATTTCGAATGATGAACCAAATCTCAATACACATGGCATTGATGATATTCCTGCTAATTTAGATACACGAGATAAAAGAAATAAGAAGTTTGGTCTTGCGGTCTAATGTAAGAAAAGAAATAAAGGAGTTCAAATCGTTAGTCAGCATTTGAGTCATATTTGTGATGTAATAGAAAGTAAGAATACAACGACATCTATGAGCTACGATAAACCTGGATGTAATATTGAAGATGTTATGAATGTTGTTTGGGGGATTGCTGAAAGAGAAAATGACATTGACATCCTTAAGTTTGCAACTGAGGTATTTCTTAAAAGGTCACATAGAAAGATATTTGTGACTATTAAAGAGTCATGGTTGCCAATTGACTTTATCAAGCGAATGAGAAATAGATAAATTAATCGTCGTATCATGGATTAGTGTTGTTATTTTTTAATGTTATTCTGTTATGAACTATTTGAAAAGCTATAATGATTTATTTGAATGTTATTTTTTTTAATGTGTTGATTTGTGTACTAAGGTGAGTATATTATAATATTTTATAACTACGTAGATATATCTTTTTCTTATGTTTTATGGGTGCTTATATATGTATTTTGTGTTTATTTCTTTATTTGTTTTCCTTACAGACATGGACAATAGTGATTATAGTACTCAAGATAATACAAGTGATAGTGATTATGGTGAAAAGGAAAATGAAAACGAAAATGATGTTTTAATTCTAGCAGCTGCAGCAGTAGAATTTGTTGAAAACTATTATATGACTTATATTGCAAAGGAACCTTGTAGGACATCTTCTCAAACAGGTTATAAGTGAGTAATGGAGATTTTACAAGGTAATCTTGATATGTGCAAACAAAATTTCAGAATGAAAATACACGTATTCTTTTACTTGTGTAAAGAGTTGAAGGAAATATATCATTTAAGAAGTACTAGGAAATTAACAAAGCACAAGATAAGTCAAGCATACAACAATCAGATACATCAAATTAAAATTCTATGAACATTGAGCGTGATCAAATTGCTAATCTACTTATGATCCGTTAATGTTCTTTTTTTTTTTTATATATATTTTTTTGTTATAAACAATTTAAAATGTTGTAATAATCTCCTTGAATGTTATTCTTTTTTATGTGTTAAATACTTTGAAGTGTTGTGGTGTTAAAAAGTGTGTTAAATACTTTAAAAAAAGAAAGAAAAAAAAAATGATTGACATAACTTTTTATTACATATAAGTACAAAAGAAAGAAAATGTTAACGTTTTATTACATAAAGCATTACAAAATAATTTGTACTTGTGAAAGCTAACATTAACCATTTTTATATAAAAAAAGTTGGTATAAAATGAAAAAATAAAAATAAAAAAAATCATTACCAACCTTAGGCCTTTATTGTCATTACCAACATGTAATGATTTCACATAAAATAACAAATATTTGGTGTCACAAAAAAATCATTACATGTTCTTATATGTCATTTTTTGCAACTAAAAGCATTTTTTTTTTAATTTTGTTACCAAACATCAGTAACATTAAAAAAGCACTTAAGACATGCAGTTTCAAACATATAATGGCTTTTCAATAACATCACTTTTGACAAAAGCTTACAGACAAAAGCTATATATCAAAAAACTCTATTTTCTACCGCAATCCCAAATAGGTTCTCGTAGACAATAGGTTTAAGTAACGGCTTCTCAAAATTAAAAAATATAAACAATTCAACAAAATTTAATTATTGTTTAAACCATATAAATATAACTTATAATTTATTTTGCCAGGTAAAAGTCCTAGTTAACAAAGTCTTTTTTCTCTAATATTAGGATGATAATCAAACATGTTTGTTTTAAGCAATGATCTATTGACAAGTTTGTTAAGCTTGTTTAGAATTTGATTAGAGCTCAATAAGATCGTTATTATTCTTCATAATATCAATTAATTACAATTATATATTTAATATAATTAAAATATGTAATAAAAATTATATATATTTATAAATAATTAATTTAATTGAACAACATAAATGTAGAAGGTTATATAAACATTGAACATATGAAAATGCATCGTTTTTAATTTAAGTAGTTGAGTTCTTGTGGCTCTCTTTTTATTTTCTTTATATTTTTTTCTTTTTTAATATAAGCAAATATTATAGCATTCACAGCAGCTTCAAACAACTCACTTTTTTAGAACACCCATTTCAACATCGCTATTTTAACAATTCACTTTCACTATTTCATTTAAATATTATTTTTCAAAAATTTGTCTATTATTTCTCTAACTTTTATATTTTTTAATATTTATATTTTCTTAATGGTCTATTTTAAGAATATTTATCTTATTCTAACGGTAATATTTTTAAAAATTTATAATTTTTCTAACGGTCATATTTTTTAATTTGTGTCTTATTGGCGTTCAGAGAGAAAATTTGGAATTTCTATCTTTTGTTTCTTTGTAATTTCTCCCTCATATTTTTTAATTTGTATCTTTTTTACTTTGTGTCTTATTTTTTTAACGGTCTTATTTGTGTCTTAGAAAAAGAAGAAGAAAAAAAAGGTGAGTGAAATAAAAAGTTGCGAAAAGCAGCAGAAAGAAAAGGTGAGAGAAAAAAAAAAATTGAGAGGGAAGAGCTGCGAAAAGAAAAAGAAAAAAAAAAAGAAAAAAAGAGAGAGATGAAACGTAAAAAGGAAGAGAGAAAATATATTTGTTTAATGAATAAGTGAATGAATAATAAATTTTATATTTAATGATTACTGTTCATCTTATTATTATTTTTTGTTAAAATGGTGAGGCTACAATGAATGCTCTTAGGGGAAGAGGGTAAGAACCACGGCAACCAAAAAAAGAAAATGCATTTGTTTTTATGGAGGCAAGAATTATTATTACTATTATTTTTTCTCTCTTTTATGATTCACAATATATATATATTTTTTTTCTCTTATGGTTCACGTCTCACAATATATATACTGAACATGCGTATAGAGGCTTAGAGTCTATTTAGGAGTGTGTTTTTTAAAAAATAATTTGTGTTTTTAAATCAAATCACAATTTTACAGTGTTTGAGATTGAGATTTAAAAAACACAAATTTTAAAATCGTAAAAAAATATGCGATTTCAATAAACTAACTAAATGGTGTTTATTTGAAAAAGTGCGAATTTAAATCAAAATCATAATTTCGCTTAAAAAAATATTTGATACAATATTTACCTATTTAGCCTAAAATCGCAATTATATGCTAATTTCAGGCTTAATTTTGGAGTATTTAGGATTGCGATTTTAAAAACGCATATTTTAAAATCGTGAAAAAATCTGCGATTTCAATAAGCTGATTATAGGGTACTTATTTGAAAAAGTACAAATTTAAATCAAAATCACGATTTTGCTTAAAAAAAATATTTGGGGCAATATTTACCTATTTAGCATAAAATCGCAATTATTTTATGCTAATGTTATCCAAACACTCAATTGATAAAAAAATATTTCTTAACATGTTTTACTAAACGCCTGTTCGATTTTAAAAGCACAAATTTTTAAAAACAAAATTTTTAAAATCACACTTATTGAAATCGCACCCCCAAACGGTCTTTTAGGGTCCATTTGGGAGTGCATTTTTAAAAAAATAATTTGAGTTTTTAAACTAAATCGCAATTTTAAAGTGTTTAAAATTGCGATTTTAAAAATGCAAATTTTAAAATCGTAGAAAAATCTGCGATTTCAATAAGCTGACTAAATAGTACTTATTTGAAAAAGTGAGAATTTAAACCCAAATCACAATTTCACTTAAAAAAAATATTTGGGACAATATTTATCTATTTGGCCTAAAATCATAATTATATGCTAATTTTACCTAAATAATCAATTAATAAAAAAAATATTTTTAACATATTTTACTAAATGCTAATTTAATTTTAAAAAATAACGATTTGAAAAACATAATTTTTAAAAACATAATTTTTAAAATCCAACTCCAAACATACACTTAGCCGGTTTAGTAAAACGCAGTGCTTCTTTTAAGAAAGACGCAGCGTTTTGGGAAGAGAAGATTTGAAGTCGTCTTCTTCATTGTTTGCTATACCTAAAGCTGAAACTCTGAAAGTTGAAACACAAACAGTAATGAAACGAGAAAATTAAGACCCCAAGTAAAGAATCCCAGGGCTGTCCTCTTGGAAACGTTTTGCCCCCAGATGAGTGGCTGACGGTGGGCAAACAGGGGTGGAGGGGAACTTCTACCGGAGGTAAAAAATAAATAAATAAATACTGGAGGTCAAAGAAGAAAAGAAGGGGGGGTTGAGGGGGGGCATTTGACCCCTCTCAACCCTTCCTCCCTCCGCCCCTAACTTCACTTTCAACCTAACTAAGCTAACTTTTACATATGCCTAGAAAACAAAAAAGACCCAAGAAAAGAAAGAAAGAATGAAAGGAGAAGAAAAAGGGAAAAATAATTGTACCTCCAGACGTTCTCCGGTGGATCCCGACAGCGACGAAGGCAATTCCTCGGTGTCCCGACAGTGACGACGGCGAGGGAGAGAAACGGCGAGAGGGAGAAAGAATTAACCTAAAATTGAAGATGTCAAGAAATAATTTCTGGGAGCAAAATTAAGGCCCTGTTTGACAAAAGGGTTTGTGAAGTTACTGTGTACGTGAGTACTGTTTAGGTTTTTTTGTCAAGTGAAATAAGACGATTTTACCCTCCATGTTTTCCCCAAAAAAAGGACCAGACTCCTCTACCCCTCTTCCTCACCTATGCATGAGCCTCATCACCAGCGAGTTCTTCATCGTGCTTGTCAATTCGATCCCCGAACCCTTTAACGCCGTCCGAAACACCGTCACGTTGTTCGACGGCTGGTAAAACACTGGCAATACACCGTTACACAGCCGAACGTCCGAGTAGTAGACCTCGATGGAGCTGTCTTTCCGGTAGTAGATCCCGATCTTGTCGTTGGGATTGTCGGCTCTAAAGGTGACGTCGAACTCCGACGAGACCGTCAAGATCGACGTGGTCGTCACTGTCGCCGCCGCCGCCGTGAGATTGAGGCCGCTTATGGTAATGTTGTCGATGGAGTAGTTGGGCGATTCGGGCTTGAAGACGAGGTAGAAGATGCCGGTGACAATACCGATGAGGATGAGGAAAACAACGAGGAGGCCGAGGAGCCAGCAGAGGCAGAGGCAGCAGGGGCGGCAGTTGATTTTGTGGCGAGTGAGGCTCTGGAAGCGGCGAGCGTTCTCCGGCGGGGGGACACGGTAGACTTGGTCCTTGGGAATGTGGATGACGTAGGTCCCGGGCAATGGTACCGGCTTATTGGAATTCCGGCGTTGGGGAAAATCCCCATCGACGTGGAGAAGTGGAACGTGAGCTTGATGTCTCTTAGCGGGCACAAGATCTACGGGCCAAAAGGGGTCAGGGCTTTGTACATGAGACGACGGCCTAGGATTCGCGTGGAGCCCCATATGAACGGCGGTGGGCAAGAGAGAGGGATTCGGAGCAGGACCGTGCTGACCCCACTGGTGGTGGGGTTCGGCGGTGATGGTGGATAAGCCGGGGACCTTCGCTCCCCTAAAACCTGTTCGGTGAAGAAATTTGGTGGAGAGGGGTATTTGGGTAATTTAGCATAAATGGTATATACTGTTTGTAGATTTTTTAGGAAAAAGACAAAAAAATATACAGTGCAAACACGCACAGTAACCACACAAACGGTTTATCAAACACCCCCTAAAACGGTTGAGAGAGAAAATAATTGGAGAACCGGTTGGCCAAAAGCACCGAGGATAACTACAATTTTATTTTTTATTAAATTATTTTTTCACCCCTTTTAAAATTAATATTATTAAATTTATAATAAATTACTATTAAATATTAAATTTTGATCAAAATAGCAATGTTAAATCCATGACAATTTATCAATTTTAAAATGACATGAATTTCCTTCTAAAATTACTATTTTTATTTTATTATTATGTCTTTATGGCTTATAACTCTAAATAAATAATTTATTATTAATATAATTAAGATGTTACATGAATACGTAATGTGATAGATTTTAGGTTTTGAGGGAACTTAAACCTTAGATTCTAAAGTCCGCCTATGTGACTGCCAAATCGAGGCAGCCAAGCGTCGTCCAAACGCGACACTTGGCTGCCACTTAAAAATAAAAAAATAATATTAAAAAAAAAAGGAAAATGAAGATTCTTATTTTTTTTAGCTAAATTTTAATGAGTTAATATTTGGTATCTAATGTCTCAAAATTTATTTTTGGATTCAAAACTAAAACTTAGGGTAGAAGGTTAACCTTTTAGGTCAAAAAAGAAACCTGGTCATTTAAAATTCCCATTGTAACCTCTTAAAAAAAAAAAAAAAATCTCACTTGGCAGACGCTTGGCTGACTCTTGGGTTATAATGCCCATTCACCAAATTTTTATGAGTTAATATTTGGGTTATAATGCCTCAAAATTTATTTTTAGATTCAAAACTAAAACCTAAGGGTGGAAGGTTAACCTTTCAAGGATGATATCACATTAAAAGAATTCAGTCATCCTAAATTTGGTACTAATGTTTCAAATTTTGTGCTAATGTCTTAAATTCGGTCATTTATAATTCCCATTGTAACCTCTTTCCTCTTAAAAAAAAAAAAAAAAATTCTCACTTGGCAGATGCTTAGTTGACTCTTGGCAGCTGAAAATCTCTACTCTAGATTCTGAGGGAACTTAGACCATTTAAATTTTGAGGAAAATACTAAGTAAAATAAAACTGCTCTAATGATAATACTTATCTCTAATATTTAAATTTGAATCCTTAATATAATGTTATCTATAAAGACAACATATTATCCTAAGGTATTTTAATCTTAAAATACCTCTATCACCCCTAACATTCCATTCTCCTTAAAATGGACCTTGTCCTCAAGGTCCTACAAATTTGAAAATACCTTAATGTAGATTTTCCACATCTACACGCACGTCATCTCTAATATTTGGTAGAAATTTAAAATCTCCTATATTTTCTTCATCTTGTATGAGCAATGGCTCATTGGTGTAAGGCGTGGTGGTTGATGGATTGCCACTGTGGTGGTTTCTTGGTCGAAGTGATGGCACCTTTTGTAGACAAAGGCTGGGGGTGGCCGAATGATGTTAGACAATATGACGACCGTTGGTGCAATTGGATGGTGGCGGAATTGGGTACGTGGTAGAGAGATTGAGTTGTGGAATTGGGGCTTCAATGTGGCAGAATGGCTGAACGACACGAAATGGCTAAATGACGACTTCATTTTTTTGTACATCAAACCCCTTCTTTGAGAGAAGGCTATCGATATTTTTCTCCATCATTTTCCATATGCTCTTCTATTTTCTTGATAAAGCCTTCAATCATAGTCATGAGACTAAAAATTTGTTGCTCAAGTTGACCAAGACGTGAATCCTCCGTGGATCATTGATTGTTGTAGAAAACAACCAATTTGGCTGCTCTGATACCAAAATGTTACATGAATACGTAATTGGATAAATTTTAGATTCTAAGGAAACCTAAAATTCATTTTTCAAACTTAAGGTTTGGGATTGATTTTCAGATTTTTTATTAATAATTTATGATGTCTTTAAATAGACAATTACAATTTACAATGCATAGTGAACATAAAAGACTAAGTAAAATAAAACTGCTATAATGATAATACTTATCTCTAATATTTAAATTCGAATTCCTAATCTAATGTTATCTATAAAGATAACATATTATGCTAAGGTATTTTAATCCTAAAATACCTCTATTATTGGACCACTAACATAAGACTTAATATTAAATTTAGTAAACAATATTTAAATTTTATAAATATCATATCATCTTTCTTTGGTCTCCTTGTCTCTTAACTACTGTCATGGCTAACATCGATTGCTGCGGTTAAAAGTGATTTTTCAAATACAATTATGGTTTTTAGTGACTTTAATGATAAAATTATTCATATTGCAGCTAAGTCAAATCAGTGGCAAAGCCAGACATTTTACATTGCAGGGGTTGCTAACTAAAAATATAATAAACATGTAACTAAGTCAAACCAGTGGCGGAGCCAGGCATTTCACATTGTAGGGACTGCTAACTAAAAATATGATAAACATATATATATTCGATATCAGGGAACCTCTTCCAAGGCAAACTCACCCCTACAATATAAATCTCAATCTTGTACACCGCACTCACGGAACTTATGATAAACATAATTATAAATAAAAATTGAGTAATTCACACAATATATGCATCACAAAAAATAAATTTATAAAAGTTCAGAAATATGTACTAAAATTAATAATGTCGGCACTATATCAAAACGACAGAAATATAAAAAAAGAAAAAAAAAAAAAAAAAAAGAGTCTAGAACTGCCTAAAGAGTGTATTATTCTCTTAATTTGATCAAAGCCTAAAGAGGCTAAATAATATCATAACACAACAGTAACAATATAACACTTAAAAAAAAAAAAAAAAAAAAAAAAGTAAGCAGATTGTTACCCTCTAAAACACAAAGAACCTGAGAAGAAGGGAAAGAAAGGAAATTCGAAAATTAGGGCTTCTTGGACCTCTATTTGTTTTTTTGGGAATAAATGAAGCAACTTTAACGGAATGTTATCTAGATATTCACACTCAATTTCAAGCTTTTAGTTATGCAACAATTTTCGCCGTATTGTTTATTTTTCCTACATCATGATGTGCTTTCTTTTGTATATATGTGGGTCATCTTACAATTATGCTAAACAAATTCAACTATTTATAATGGGTGACACTAACATGTATTATTCTCTTACTTTGAATTATTTGATCAAAGCCTAAAGAGGCTAAACAATATCATAACACAACAACTAAACAGTAGCAATATAACACTTCCAGAACCAAAAAAAAAAAAAAAATTAAGCAGATTCTTGAAATACCTCAGCGTCGCTAACAAAAATCCAAGCCTCCAATCAGTTTCTGACCACCTATTTTCTGCCCTAAAAAGACATGACACCCACTCAAATTATAAACAATTTTTGGGTGCTCTTATTTCATCAAGGGAAAAAAATGGAAAAAAGATGCAAAAGCCCACCTGATATGATATTAGATCTCTGGAGCTTCTGAGAGAAAGAGAGAGAGAGAGAGCGTTTGAGACTTGAGAAGGACTGGGGGAACAAAGAAGAGGTGTAAATGACGAGGTCTGAATGTGGGGGAATACCTTTTTCAGAGAGAAGGAAATTTTCTGCAAAGCATGTAAGATACGACAGCTTGTACACGATGAAACGGTGATGAAAGATCAGCCGCCAGACACTTGCGCAAGGATATATAACTAGGATTTTCTGCATCGGATATTATCTAAAATTACATATCAATCCTCACTACTGCTAGAGTAAATTAACGTAATCTATTTTATTTTCAAAATTTTATACCCGTAAGAATTAATTTTGTAATTTAAACTAACTACAATGACCTATAAATTATTTTTTTATACCATGGTAATTTATAATTTAGCCTAACCTTATAAACTAATTTTGAATTTATCAAAAAAAAAAAAAAATTATAAATCTAGAGTGCGTCTTTGGTGGGAAGGTGGCACAAAAGTGACTGTTGTGCCAACTTCTAAATATATAGCTGCCAAATCAGTTAGGAGTAAATTAAAAACAAATCTTGAATGCACTAAATTACACCCTTTTATGCCGAAACCAGGTAAGAAATTGATTTTTTTTTTTTTTTTCCTCATTTCTCAATTAGTTTTCTAACTCAAATATCAATCTTCTATCCACAAGTTTATTGTCGCTCAGCCCATCGCCGCCCAGCTCACTGCCAAAAGCAAGAACTCTTGAGATGGCAATAATAGAGATAGATATGAGAATAATGGATTGAAAAAAATAATATTCAGATAAATAAAAAGAAGCGAAATAGATAAATAGAAAGAAAACAAAAAAAAAAAAGATTTGAACTACAGGGAACAAAAAAACATAACTGTTTAAGATAAGTTATTCTCTAAATCTAGTGTTCACTAGAAGGATATCGTACACGTCATCATTGATTGGATTTTTTTTTTTTTGTTGAAATGTTTGATAACATAGTTTGATTCAAACTCTGATGCCTTTGAAACTTGTATAAACACATTGACCCTCACCTATTTTCACGTACATCACCTCCATACCTTTCACATCAAGAAAGAAAACTGACGTCAACGTGATCCCCAGCCTCCGGTCTTGCAGCATCACCGCCGGGAGCCCTTTTTGTTGTTTTTTTTCTGAAAGCGTTGAAATGGTATTTGTAACGCCAGGATTTCGATTTCTCCCAACTGTTGAAGAAATTTTTATGTTTCTTCGAATGAAGGCGAAGGGCGAGCCATTGCCTCACGACGAGGTGGGTGAGTCGGATATCTATGGGAACAGGGAGCCATGGGTTCTCTTTGATCCGACGGTGAAAAAACAATTCTTCGTCTTTACGAAGTTGAAGAAGAAGAGCAAGTCAAGGATGGATAGAGTTGTTGGGTGTGGCACTTGGAAAATCGAACACACTCAAGAAGTTCGTGATCGTAAAACCAACAAAGTCATCGGACTCGAGAAGTCCTTCGTCTTCAAATATACAAAGAACAAGGCCAAAGGTACTGACCGTAATGGCCACTGGATTATGAAGGAGTTTTCTCTTCGAGACTACTCGAAGGTGGAAGATGTAAGTATATATATAAAATCTGAATCTCTTGTGTTGTTTTTATTTGGTTTATTGTTAAAGTATATAAAAAGTAAGGAAGAAAGATAGTGGTTAGTGGTTCGGCATATGAACCACTAACCATACATCAAAGCCTTTTCTTGACTACGTTTTTTTTTACGTGTAGGGAAGGGGTAAATTCATTTCATAAGGCGTAATTTATAGCCGATTGAACTATTCATTTAGGATGAGAATTATGAGAGTTGCATAATAAATATGTAACTATTAATTTAATTGAAAACAAGCATTTTATTCAGACGTCTCAATATAGTTGGTTTGTCATATTTAATTAGATTTATTAATAATTTTTTAATTTTTTTATCTTGCATTCATGCAGTTTGATGAGTACGTCCTATGCAAAATCAGGAATAAGGAACTGGATAAAATGAAACATCCAATCAGAAACTTCCAACACCATGCCCATTCATCCAATGATCGACAAGTTGCAGTCGTGGAGACAGACGAAATAAACCAAAGCAATGATGAGATCAAGAGATACTTGAGCCTCAGAGACGAAAATCTTGTTGTTGAGCAGACGAATCCTATTGCTTTTGTGCCTGTGTCATCATCATATTCAGCACAAATTTATGCATCCAATTATGATCAACAAGTTGCAGTCATGGAGACCAACGAAATGCACCAAAACAATGATGAGATCAAGAGATACTTGAGCCCCAGAGATGAAAATCCTACTTCTGTTGCTGAACAGACGAAGAACCCTATTGCTGCTGTGCTTGTGTCATCATCATCTTCAGCAGAAATTTATGCATCTAATTATGATCAACAAGTTGCAGTCATGGAGACCAACGAAATGCACCAAAACAATGACGAGATCAAGAGATACTTGAGCCTCAGAGATGAAAATCTTGTTGTTGAGCAGACGAATCCTATTGCTTTTGTGCCTGTGTCATCATCATATTCAGCACAAATTTATGCATCCAATTATGATCAACAAGTTGCAGTCATGGAGACCAACGAAATGCACCAAGACAATGATGAGATCAAGAGATACTTGAGCCCCAGATATGAAAATCCTGTTCCTGTTGCTGAACAGACGAAGAACCCTATTGCTGCTGTGCTTGTGTCGTCATCATCAGCACAAATTTATGCAACAACATTCCCACCATTAGTTTCGGAGATTATTGAAGATGATGAGATTCGTGCACTTTGTGATAATCAACAACCCCCCACGTATATGGGCGATCTATGGTGCTGGTAGCAGTTGCAGCACATGCCCGGCCCTTGGAATATTTGAAGATTTTTCCACTTGTATTGGAGTTTTGGTGTCGTAGGATATTTTGTATTATTAATTCTTTCATTTGTTCATGTAAACAATCCTGAGTCAAGCTAATGGTTCAAGTTGATGAATTTGTAAACCACCTAAGTTTTTTATTTTTTGCATATTGTCCTTTTAAATATCCAGTACTGTATCATCCAATTCATAAATTAATTGCTCTTCTACTGACTTTTACTTATGCACTTCCAGCTTTTTCATATTGAAACAATGGCGAGTGATTGTTCTTCTGTTCATTGAAGCTCTCTGTGTTTGTAGGAGGATCAGAGGATGTTGTTGCCAAAAGTTAGATCCTATATATAAATACTCCCTTTTGTCTTCTTTGGCTTTTTTATTTTTTATTTTTTGCCTAGCTAGGCCATAATCTTCTTATCAACCAATAGATAACATATCATATATATATATATATATATACACACACAGTAGTGTACTACACAAAGTTCTGGTGTACTACCCTCGAGAAGTTTAATAAGATGGATTGATCTCTTGAAACAACTGTATATGCGTATAGTTCATTGTCTGCTCTTTTCAGATAAGCATTAATTACATCAAAGAGTGGGAAAAGATCAAAATGTTAGATAGGTGCAGAATAGTAACAAAATTCGCACCATCTTCCTATTCTTAAGACATTACCTACAATTCTGAATAAATAAATAAGGATAAATATATTCCTCAGTCAATGCGCCAAAATTTTCATCTCCCTACCCTTTTTTTTTTTTTTTAAATTTACTCCCTGAACTGAAAGTGAAGATTCAAGTTAAGCTGAAGTTAGTTGGTTAGTTGAAGAGTAGTTAGCTGAAGTTGGTTTCTTTTCTGTTAATATAGTTTGTGCATAACAGTTTTATGGTTATGTGATTAACAGTTTGTATATCATATATATATACTGTAAAATGACAAGATTCAACTACTTCAATGCAATATATAGAGATCACCTTCTTCAATTCTCTCTCTAATTTATCTATTTTCGTACTTTCATTGCATTGTTGATATGGTATCAGAGACATAACCTCCAAGCTATCTTTTCTCTTTTCCACATTCTTTTCTTTTTTATCTCTGTTTTTCTTTAATCTCAACCTTTCTTCATCTGCCATGGGTGATTTTCCAGATACTTCAATCGAAATGCCAATAAAATTTTTACTGTCAAAATTTTCTAACTGCCATTAGTCCCAATCAAAATGCACTTATTTGCCACGTCAGCATATTAATTTTATTTAAAAATTAAGTAAAAATAAAAATAAAAATAAATTTCATAGAGAGCGTCAACGGTGGGTAAGATGTAAAAAATTTCCAGAGAGAGGCCAAAACTGGATTTGGGGTCTTCGGAGAAAAATCAAAAAATCACCCAATATATGGTTGTTAGAAAGTCAGAAACCATTGATCTGTTCTTCTTTTTCTTTTTCTTTTTCACCTGCTCCTCTCCCCATACTCGGGGAACCCTTCGGTTAGACTTGGTATTTCAACCTTCCTTGTAAATTCTTCTTCAGATTTTACTTCATCCTTATTAATTTCTTCCTCTATTTTAGCTAATGGGATTACGGCAAAATCAATTGCTGTTAGTTTCTTATTTTCGAATGCTCCTTCCCCGATATAAAAAAAGTGGAGCATCTAATTGACACTGCTGCTCCTTCTCCGTGGTCTCATACAATTTAATTTTTTAATGATCGCTGCCTCCATCTTTCCTTTGGTTCCAAAACATGCGGAACCTCCACCTTTCTCTTCCTCTTCCTCGGTTGTTTGATTTCTATTTTTTTTTTTATTCTCATTCTCAAATCTTAAGTGAATCCTTCCTTTAATTTGGTTACACTGATACATCCCCAAAGGGTGGCAATAACTCTTTCTTCCCCACCCACGGGCCATTGCCACCCACCGTCGACGCTCTCTCTGGAATTTTTTTCTCTAGAGACCCAAAATTCAGATCTGGCCTCTCTTTGAAAATTTCATACCTTACCTACCGTCGACGATGTTTCTCCGGAATTTTTTATTTATTTATTTATATTTTATATTTAATTTTTAAATTAAATTAATATGCTGACATAGTAAAATGGTGCATTTTGATTAGGACTAACGGCAATTAGAAAATTTTGACGGTATAAATTTTATTGGCATTTTGATTGACCCAAAGAATAAATTTTTGAAAAAAAAAAAAAATTAGGGAGATAAAAATTTTGGCACGTTAGCTCATGAACTTATAATATATTTACCCAATAAATAAATAAATAAAGGATAAAGGAGTGAATAGATTCTTTCACTAAAATGAAACAATATTTTTGTGATTACCATCTCTACAAAAAGTAAGAACACTGCTAGAGAGCTGCAGTGCCAATGAGTGCCATAGCCTACTAGTGATACCAGTATGAAAAAAAAGAAAAAAAAAAAAAAATCAGACCTCTTTCTGAAGACTATACATTTTCTCACAAAGATTTCATCAAACACATGGGATAGCTTGAACATTCACAACCAGCAGCAACTCAAATCAAATACGTTGTACTGGTTCTTTTGGCACCTAATGCTGCAGCAAAAACAAATTCGAGAATGTTAACAAAACAAAACCAGCTACAAACAAAGGGGAAAAAAAAGATTATAAACAGATGAGAAAACAAATTTAAGGTTTACTTTTATTCTCTTTTCTCTTTTTTCAATGGGGTTAATGGAGCAAAGCTTAGTATTTACTGCTAGTCTACTAGAGTCCAGTTCGGCCGCTTACCAAATTGGAGCCACTTTCCATATCTTTCCTCCGTTATTTTTCCAAAACTTCAAAAAATGAAATTTTAAAGTCCAAATTTCACGATGTCTTCCAATTGAGACCACCCATTCTTGTCTATGGATCTGAAGGTGGGGTCAATTTCTTAGATTGTGGCAAGGGTGTCGATGATTGTTGATGAGGAAGAAATCCCTGGCAAACGAAAAGCTTTAAAGACGTTTTCTTTCATTCAGAGAAACAAGGAAACAAATCCATCAACGCACGCCAATGTCATGCCCTGCAGAGAAAAATCATTCCATATCAGCATTCAAATTTTATTTTTTATTTTTTTTTTAACAATTTTTTTATGTTGTAACCAATTTTTCTATCTTTGTTTTCTCAAGAGTAATGTTTTCTAGTTCAAAAATTTCAATCTTTGTTTTAGTAATGGTTTCCAACTTCGTTGTGACACACTGACACATGTAAACTCACAAAACACTATCGATTGCTATTCCTTTCTAGCTTTAATTAAATCCTACACCTTTTGTAGTGCATATTGATGTTTGGATCCCTCGTGCTGTTTGTTTATTTGGTTTCGTTGATTTGTTATCTTTATTAAGGATTATTCTCGGATCACTTGGGTGTATTTCTTAAAGAATAAAAATGATGTTTTCTCTTATTTTCAGACATTTCACAAAGTGATTCAAACACTGTTTAATACCTCCATTAAGATTGGTTGTTCAATGGAAAACGTTTCTGATGGTCTTAGCTTGTATTTTAGTGAGCATGGCATTTTTTTTTTTTATAAGTAAACAAATTCATTAAAAGTGCAAGGGGATTAACCCAAGTACACAGGATGTATTATGCATACAATAGAAAAACACCTATCAAGATCAAGAATGAGAAAAATAGAGCAAAAAAATCTACAAAGGTAGAAATATTGAAAATAACGTTAACAAAGATTTAATGAAAGAGTGATTTAAGAAAACACAGTTGTAGCTCCAAACCCTTCCAAGGAAAAGGAGTACCATCATTTCATGCAAGAAACCAACTTTAAAAGTGCAAAGTGGCTCAATCATGTGCTATTACTAGGTCCAAATACATGCGAAGATTGATGCGAGAAGCAACATTCAAGTTAACCGATGCCATGATATTTTATGAATAGTAGCAGTAATAACATTAAAGATGCTTACCTGAGTATGTTGTTGAGCCCTGAACCTGCGCTTTTACAGTTATCTATCCGGCAAACTTTAGCTCTCTTAAATATAAGTATCACTCCACTATTATGGTGAACTTAGGCAAGATGCACTCCAGCCATCCCAATAATGTCTTCTGCATATGACAGTGGCCCTTTGTGCCATCTAAATCAAATAATGATAGTGATCAATCTCAAGACCAAGACCAAGAAAGAAGGGAATCAGTTAGAAACACCAAAACTAACCAGAAGTGGCAGTAAATTTGCAAATTATTTCAGCAGTCCAAAAAGATTGCCAGGAAGATTAGGAAAGATACATACCTGCTGCAAGAGTATAAGAAAGTTTCACATTCACCGCAAGCAAAAATTGCCACCATCAATCACGAATTCTCAAATGCAGAAGCTATTACTTGAATGCAAATACTGGCCCTTGCTTTTCAAAATCATTGACTCCACCGTCCTATGATCAAATAAAGCCCATTAAAGATGACAGTCTCATTTGTCCTTATTTAAGTACTTTTGATACAGGTCAAATGACATGTCAAACTCCCTCATTTTGCAGTACGTCTTAATAAGTATCTTAAATGGAACGTGATCCATTGGTAAACCAGCTTTCTCTATCTTGGCAAAGAGCTCTTCAGCCTCCTTCACATTGCCTCTCATACAGTGACCTCTAATTAGTTCAGTGTAAGTTATTATATCAGGGTCACATCCACTTGTCAGCAATTCATCATGTAATTGAAGTGCTAAACGGATGTGCCCTAAGGTACAAGCAGCACCTATTAACAAATTGTAAGTAACAACATCAGGATAAAGGCCACAGAGAAGCATCTCCTTCTTAAGAGAATAAGCACCAGCAACGTTCCCTCCTTTTACTTGTGCATGAACCAGTGCATTATAAGTAAATGTGTTCGGAAGAACACCAAAAGCCGTCATCTGATCTCTGATGGAAAATGCATTACCTAGATCTCCACATCTTGCATAACAATCAATTATTAGGTTCCATATCTGAGGCTCGGGCAGTATTGAATTTTCTAACATATAAAGAAGAAATTCATGAGCTCTGACAACATCTCCATAAGCACATAGGCCTCGAATAATAATTTTGTATGAAATTGGATCAGGAGTAACTTCCATTCTAGCCATAACACCATGGATATAAAAAGCCTCATCAAATTTCCCATCATTGCAAAGACCAGTTATAAGAATATTACAAGTAAAAACATCAGGAAGTAAACCTCTTTTAAGCATTTCACAAAAGTGCCTATATGCGAGTCCCATGTGACGACTTAAACAAAATCCATTGATAAGGACATTATATGCAACAACATCTATTTGAGTATTTTTTAGAACCATCTCATTCCAAAGACTAAGAGCCTGAACCATATCTCCATTCTTAAAATAACTGTCCATAAGTATAGTCGAGGTAATTAAATCTGGTGTTGCTTTGTCATTTTCTTCCTCTAAGATCTCTCCAAGAAGCTTCCCTGCATCATCCAAAAGACCTTTCTTGCACAATGCATGTACAAGTATGTTACAAGTAACTTTATTTGGCCTAATACCAGTATTAGCCATTGTTGAGAAAACATAGAGAGCTTTATCCACATTATTAGTAAGGCAATAACCCTTGATGAAAGTGTTGTATGTGGCACAATTAGGAGAGGAACCCATTTCTACCATCTCCCTAATAAGCCAATCTGCCTGCTCCAAGTTACCAGTTTTACACAATCCATTTAGAAGATAATTGTATGTAGATACATCAGGAACAACACCTTTCTGTATCATTTTTCTTCGAAGCCATAGAGCTGCTTCTACCTTACCCACCAAACACAAATCCCTAATTATGTGTACATGTTCAGCATACTTAACCTCCAAAGTGCATCCTTGAATGCCTATCTCTGCCAGAGATATGCTTTCCCTGCAGAATTCAAGGTCAGAGATGAAAGCATGTTATAAACTCTGAACTCCGTATAACATCAATAAAAAGAATGGTCTGACAGATTCAAGCATAAATTAAGAAAGACCCTTATTTGACAGCACTCTTTTGCCAGATCTGACAAGCAGTCCTCCACAACATAGACAATGACAATATTTAGAATCCAATCGGCACAAAAACAAGTCAAAATCCATAATCAACAGTAGTCCTGACTTCTCATGCAATAGCATCTTACACAAATTTAGTTGCACAGATATTAGATATTTTCAATTGTTGACAATGACAAGTAGGATTTCTGTATTTAAGTAAATGAATAGGACCATGCAATTGTGCAGAAACTAAACACTCCAAAAAGAAGTCAACTTACAATCCTTAAGTACTTTGTATGATATTGTTGATCTAGCCATCAATTTCCATTTCCGTTGTCATTCTCTTATTTTATTAATTTAAATTAGAGTCCTGACTCAAGTTCCAAGTTTTACTGAAGTTAAATCCACTCAGCAAAACTAAGATATCAATATCAAAACAACTAAATTCTTTCTTTTTACTTATTTCAGTTACACATCCAGTTGGCAGGAAATTTAAGGTACAAAATTACTGAAATTCTTCTGGTCATATAGTTATCCGTGATAGAAAAATTTAGCTATCAATACTTTCTTTTAACTAGCATTATCTATCACTATAGCTGTACGGCACTTCCACATGTGGTAACACACTTCATATAATGGGAATTTCAGGTCTACTAGATTTCTGTAAGGAATTTCAAACACCCTAGGTTTTTTAGTAAAAGTTATTGGGCTGTGTAAAATTGACACAGAAGCAACCAACTGTCCTTGCAATAGTCTAATCTTAAAAAACTTCAAAAAAAATCCGAGAGAAACAAATATAAACCCCCAATTTATCTTCTTCTTTTTTTCCCTTCAATATCAGAGAGTACAAAAATCAAAAGCTGACCTCATCATTTTCAAGCGTTCCAAACTGTCTTTTAGCATTGTATCCAACACATTGAAAACTGCATATGGATCTCTTTCATCATCAAAATCCTTTTGCTTTGAACACCAATTTTGGGCTCTCAACTGGTATTGTTCACCCATAGCAGCCATGAGATTTTCAAAAGAAGAAGGCTGTAGATCCTCATTCCTGCAAGTCCTTCACATATGTGTTAAGAATCACAGAAAGCCAATTACTCTCATAATTTTATTTATTTATTTTTTTAAAAAAAAGAGAGAAAACTAAAACCAGTTAAAGAAATATACATTTGTATGATGTTCACTGGTTTTTAAATCAACTGACAGATGGAATTATCAATATGCTTCTTTCTTCATTCTTTTCCATATACAGTCCCACATATAAGTTAACCCAGTTTTCAGTGCAGAGGTGACACCACCATACAGTCTTTTATCCCAAACCCAGATGAAGAACATGATTGTTACATATAAGAATTGTTGCAACTCGCTATATGCTCTATTAAACCAAAAGGACTGGTCGAAATTACACTTGGAGCTCTTTAAAATTATCTATAAGTTAAAACCCCTAGTTTCACCTAGTATGGAACCAAATCCATGTAACACATTCATAATCCATCCATCTACTGTGAGACTTATTTTCTGGGGTAGCCCAAGTATTCCATAATTTCATATAACATTTATGCAACATAGAATCCATAGTGAAGCTTGAAGGAGGGAAAAAAAATCCAAGTTTCAAAAATTGAAATTCTCTGCCTTCTCATAAGTTTTTGAATGAGTCGATAAGAAGCTTAAGGATTTTCTTTTCTTAAAATAAAAGTAAGAAAAGAAGCAAAACAAAGCAAAATTAAAAAAAAAAAATTAAAAAAAAACCCTATATATATAGCACTACATTTAGTTTCTTAAAAAAAATGGAAGGAAATGAAAACAATATATATATAATTCATAGAAATTTTCATTTTGGTTACCTTAGAAAAGTAGCATGGATATTCCTTTCCTCTTTATAATCGGTTTTCTCAGCAACCAACCAGAATGTAAATAAAAAGAAGAGAGTTACCGGGAATTAGAATCAAAATTGGTCTTGCAGCAAAAAATGTTGGCAAAGATGTGAGCAATGTCGTGCTTGAATGAGTCTAGGGCTCGATTCAAATATCTAATAAGAACAATTGGGGAAGCCGATGACGACGATTCTCCACATCCAATTAGCAACTGAGAGAGAAACACCCATTTCAATTTAAGCAATCAGCAAGAGGACAATATATAAGTAAACATTAAAAAAACAGAAATTAAATAAAAAAAAAAAAAAAAAAAAAGGTAATACTAGAGATTGAACTCACAGCCATTTGGTGGTCTCTCTATCTCTGCGTGTGCGTCTTTGATTTGGTGCTGATTCTGCGAATGCTGATTCTTCGTCTTCGTCTTGTTCCCCCCACGCCCTGCGATTTTCCTAGCAAATATGACTGAGAAGTGAGAAACAAACAGAAATTTACACATGGGCCGGGTTTATGCCACGGGTTTTCTTTTTCTAGTAATAGTACTGTAATACTACTTTGTTGGTCCAAAATGGGCCAAGGCCCAAAACTAGTACTAAGAAATTTCCATAGTTGGGAGCATGCTTTATATATATATATGTTTTTTTTTAACATGTCCACACAAGGGAAGATGATGATAATTCGAATTTGTGACTTCTGCTTTATTAGGCATGGTCCACAGCCGATTGAGATACCCCTTAAAGACAGAGCATGCTCAATATTATTGCTCTCACTTTGGACAAAGACTCTCATATACTTGAGCAATAGCATCATAGCCCATGCATGGAAGGAACCATAGGACCCCACTTTGGACATGATGATCACCCCCTCAGATTAGGGATTTTCTTTTTTTTTTTAAAGAGTTGTAATCACCTTAAATATGTTTGAAACACCCCAATGTAAGTGTGAGTGATGTGAGACGTAATTCGAAGGCCAATGCTCTTATTCGAAAGACATAATTGTTATATGCATGTCTGATTCAAAGACCAATATTCTAATTCAAAGGATATTTAGAGGGTGTTTGGTAAACTACAGTGCATTCCCCAACAAAAAAATTACACAGCACTGTTTACCATTTAAAAATAAATAAATAAATAATTGATATGAAAAAATAAAAAAGTAGTATTAGAAAGTGAAAAATTTTGTTTTGTAGTGATTTGTTTATTTGAATAATAAATGATGTGATATAAAAAGTGAATGATTTGATACATTTTTTTGAAAAAAATAAAGTGAATAGTGTGATAGAATGTGAGGGGATGGGGGAGAGTTTAACAAACAAGGCCTTATACTAAGCCTAATTTGAAAACCAATGCTCTGATTCGAATGGCATTATGTTTATCAGTCTGATTCGAAGACCATTGTATGGATTCGGACAATCATAGAAAATGCCAAGGCCTAATATGAGTATTATGTTTTTAGATATGATGTTGAAGCTTTAGTGATCATAGTGTATTATAAGAAATGTGTGAAAAAAGTGTTCTATAAAATGTTTTGAAACTACGATGTGAATCTCTCCTTTGTTTAAGCTTATTTGGTTACTTGATAGAATTTAGTTTCAATACGGATGGGCTGCAAAAGAAGGGTTTTGCAGCACCCACTAAGAGAATGACACTTCACATAAAGTGAAAAAATTGAACAAAAAATAACTAGTGGGTGCTGCAGCTGATTTTCCCATTTAGAGAAGAAAGGAAAGAGAAAGAAGCATTAGAATCGATGGTTTTTTCTTTTCTTCTTCTTCCTTCTCTCGCCGTGAGTCATCTTCACAGGCCATTTTCCGGTGCTGGAGCCATTTTTTCCCTCTAGATTTTAGATTTGAATCCAAAAACGAGTTTTGAGGCATTAGAAACGATTTTTAAGGCATTAGAAACGGATTTTAGGTATTAGAATCGAGTTTTGAGACGGATTTCGACGGGTCACGGCGGGTTCGGAGTCGGGTCATGGCGGTTTGAAGTCGGGTCACTGCCGGCATGGGTCTGTGGCCGTGGGTCTCTGATGCGTGGGTCTTTCTTTGGTTGTGGGTCTACCGGCGTGGGTCTTTCTTTGGTTGGGGGTCTGCCAGCGTGGGTCTATAGGCGTGGGTCTCCTACATGGGTCTTTCTTTGGTTGTTGTTTGGGTTATTTGGTGATTTGAGCTTATTTTGTCAAAATAAACTTAGTAATGTGTCACTATGTGATTGGATGCTACAAAAGACCCCTTTTACAGATTGACCGCATGATAGGGGCTCTCTACTTGATATATTATTATATTGATGCAAGATTTATTGATAAGCATTGTTACCGTTCTTACTTTAAGTTATTTATGGAATTGATTTTAGTCTTATGAAAAGAAAAAAAATGCGAGTATACTTTGTTTGATCTCATAACTGAATTAACGAACTCTACTTGCTTTAGTGACTCATTAAATCTAAGAAAAACTTCACTTAAAACTCTTTAATTACTACACATTTTGAAAAGATCCCCTAATTTAAAAAACTCTCAATTTCACCCCCTAAATTTTCAATTTGATGCAATGTACTCTTCTGTAAGATTTTGAACGTTACAAGTGATAAAATGATCTTTATACCCACGATTTTTTTACAAAATTCCAAATTTACCTTTAATTTCAATTTTTTTTTTTTTAAAAAGAATTAAATTAAACTAAAAGATAATTTGGTATTTTTACTAATTTCCGTTAGGGGTTGAAGATTGAATCCAGTGGGGGGGGGGGGGGGGGGGGGTGTTCAATTGAATCAAATTGAAAGTTTAAGGAGGTTAAATTGACAGTTTTTAAAATGTAGGGAGACTTCTCAAAAATCACAGTAGCTCAGAGATCTAAAGTAAAGTTCCCCTTAAATTTATTAACATTTTTCAAATTATATAACATATCAGGATCCTTCTAGCATCACCAAAGAATAGGAAAAACATACCAACCCAAAGTACGTAATAGCACACATCAAAATATTGCTATGTTACCAATGCTAGAGAATAGCAATGTGGGACAAGCTTAGGTAAAGTTTATTTATGTGAGCTTTCTTAATACTTGAGCAATGTGGGATAAGCTCACATTGCTATTTAAATCACCAGTTGAATTCTTGCCTGAAACCACACAACCTTTATCTTCAACACAACAGCCTCATTTATTTGCATTTTATATGAGCTTCTAAGTTTTGCCTGTCAAATCAACTTGTCTACATTTTTCACTCATGGATTTGGACGCTCGCACACTTTTCCTAAATTGTTGAGGCTAAAAGATACAAAACAGAATAAGGGAAACAAGAGTACTGAAAAACCATTCCTCACAACTTATAATTTAGAAGAATGCCGTGCTTTATCTTATTTTTGAAGCTCTATCTCCCACGCCCCCTTGTTTGTCTCCCTCCAAAACTGGTTTTTCTTGCATTCTGACCGGGGTGCTTACCAACACTATTGAACTTGAGTGGTACAACTTGCTCAATATATGATTTTCCGGGAAAGTTCCTTTTATCTTTAGGAAGCACTCGTAACTGCGGCAACCAGTACGCCACATACTCGCCTTCAGGATCATATGTCTGTGCCTGCAATTCCAGAAGTATCTTAGGTGTGTATAATACGTGTGTGTGATGAAGCAGGATATTTGTACCCTTTCCATGTCCAATGTTCGTCTGTAATAATGAATTCACTTGCTTTTATTATCAATGAACTAGTATGAAACACTCTTAGGATCACTAATTCTTGGAAACTTATCTGTCAATTCAAATTTTATCACCTATTTTCCTAAAAAAAGCAAAGCATGTTCAGCATTATATCTTTTCAATACAAATCAAAAGGGAGTTGGATGGTGCTGCTTGGGTTGAATAATCGCAACTCAGGTCTTGTAGTATGCATATTTTCACTTACCATTAACATAAAGAAGAACATAAAAGATATAGAAATGCTGTAGTACATACAGAAAACCCCTTTTGGATGAATCACTATTGGATTTAGGATCCAATGATGAGTTTTAGTGCCACGTCAAGGAGTGTGCACTTGGGAGCATGAAAGTAGGAGTGTATGTAGAATTTCTCCTTTTATATTATTCCTGCTTGCCAATATGAGGGTATGAAAACCATTTATTTTTCCCAACTTGATCCATAATGAAATCTAATGTCAGAATTATGAAATAAGAATTGCATCTGCAACAACCTTTATTGCCTACCCACTTCCCAGAAAATAAAAGAAAATAAAATTTGTATGAAAGCACTCACTTGCTTTGGGATGCTGAAGTAGCGATCTTCTCTAGGGTCATTCCCAACTCCTAAACAAAAACAACAATAAATGGCATCATCCATAGGTATCACTAATTGCAAAGTTAAAAACAGGATTAACATGTTTAGCAGCTGCATTCAAGAATTTAAGCATACTGTTTAATAGTAACATTTTTTGTCATGGATAATGGTTAGGTTTACTGGTCAAGTCAAATGATTCAACTTCTGAAACACATACCAATTTTTTTTCCCTTTAGTATCCTATTTTTCCTTTGGCATCCACCATCGACCAATAGTTTTCACTTCCAGGACATTGAACGTTCTGGCTTTAATCCTCCCATTATTGACAAACGACAGGATTTCATGGGACAATTTATAGAATGAGGTTAAAGGAATATCCTTACTTCCAAAATATATATATATATATATACACACAATTTTAACATTGTTAACATTCTCTTTAGTTTCTCTTCATTGTTTTCTATGTCTCCTTAAAAATACAGTAAACAAATAGCCGAGGGCCTGTGCACCCTTGGGATTAGTCGGAGCGAAGTTCCGGACACTTGGTGCCAATAAAAAAATATATATATATACAGTAAACAAATAAACACAGGTGTCTTTGCCTAGTTCCATCGTACCATTATGTAAGACATGCAAGTCAAACAAATTGTCCTTTCATTATAACACTCTCAAAAAAATAAAAGAAAAAATATATATCTTCAGCCCAACATCTTGCTACTACTTTTTGTCTTTTCTGACCCCAACACATATCCCACACACTGGGCAGAGACTGGACCCCATTAGTAATGAGGAAAAAAAAAAGAAAAAAAAAAAGGATACCCAAATGCACCTCTGTAATCTCATGTCATGACCATCCTGCAGCCTGTAACGCCCTAGAGTGTTACCAAGATGGTCATACTGTTTGACACTGTGACTAGAATTGGCACTGATAATGTGAACAAAGAAAAAGAAAAATCATACTATGTAAACTGCTTTCCCAATTTATGAAGCAACCACTTTGAACTAACAACATGTAGAAAACATCACAACAGGCTGGGTTGTCATGCACTCTACACGAAAAAATGCTTACATATACGAATATCCAAGCATATATGTTAACGGGCAGATCCATGTAGATGAGAATCACCTGCTCCATATGTCCAATTCCCATAATTGGAACATGGGTCATAATCCAAAAGGCATGTCTCAAACCATTCAGCTCCCATACGCCAATCAATGCCCATATCTCGAACAAGAAAGGAACATACTATCTGTAGAAATAACACCAATTATTCGTAACACAGTCAACTATATTAAGTAATATTGAGATTCAAACAAGCTGTCTTAAGGCATTTTGAGATTTACTTGTCGGCCTCGATTTGACATGAACCCTGTGGTTGATAGTTCTTTCATGTTTGCATCTATGAGGGGGTACCTAAAAGTTCACCAACCTTAATTATGTCAATCATGAAGCAGGACAATTTTAATGGGCAATCTGGCAACCTAACGTTCAATTTTTTACTACATTTTGGTTTTCCAGGGCATATGATCGCCCTGTTTCATGCAGTGGGAAAAAAAGAGAGGAAAAGGATCAGAAAAAAGGGGGGACTACATTTTGGTTTTCCAGGGCATATGATCGCCCTGTTTCATGCAGTGGGAAAAAAAGAGAGAGGAAAAGGATCAGAAAAAAGGGGGGACTACATTTTGGTTTTCCAGGGCATATGATCGCCCTGTTTCATGCAGTGGGAAAAAAAGAGAGAGGAAAAGGATCAGAAAAAAAGGGGTGGGGGGAGTGATCAAATAGATGGTCATGTTCAGATGAAACTTTTATAAGTAAAAAAAAAAATTGAAAATAAAGAAGATAACTTCCATAGTAGATGGAATAGAATCATGAACACAAAGAAAGAGTGATCGTTAAAGATCTTTTATTTTTTATAATGATCATTAAAGATTTTCTTACATAGATAAGGGAGTATCACAAAATGTTATTTTCAGTAAATAAACAAAAATGAAGTAGGATGACTTCTAATGCAACAGATATCAAAATAAGACTCATTTCATTTCCATGCGGCCATGCACCTATAAAAGTATGTACTGAAATGAAAAGAAAGCAGCAACTCAGACATATGTGGAAACAACTATATACCCTGTACGACCGTCTCTCCAGGACTCAAACAAATCCTTGTCCTGGCTCCATTCATGCTCCACTTTTCTTGGACCACCTTAAAAAGAGAACTTCACATGACTACATATAAGAAACATGTAACCTGAAGACATTTCAATATTGATACTTACTCACATGCACATCATTCATATTGTGTATTATCCAAGAACACGGCATTTCATTAAACCAAAGGTCCAAGGTTTCATGATCTAAACTGAACAAACACAGCATGAATAAAATATTTCTAATATTTACCTATATGGAAAAGGGAATTCCCATATTTGACTGATAGAAACCTGAAGTAATCTCTCCATATCAATTCGAACAAAACCCTGTCAAGTTGAACATAAATTCAGGAAGAGAGAAGAAAAAAATTCCTCGATAAAAAAGTTCAACCCAGCCCAAAGATTGGCTTGTAATTAGTGAATTTCCAGCAATCTTTCATTGCCATCTGTCCAATACTGCACAGTCTGCATTTCCATGGTTAACTCAATCTCACCTGGACTTTTACATAATAGCTCAGAACAGGCCTATGCATGTGCTTGGACTATTTTCTTCTTACCTTTCTGTTTGAGAGATGTGTGTATATATCGGAGGGGGTCCAAAATATGGGAAAAAAATTAAGTGGGTGTTAAGAAAAAAAGTTACGCCAACGTCATCTGAATATTGTTATTTGGTATTTTGATTCATTATCTGTGATTCCTCTCGATTTGTAATTGAAGATACAAATTAATTGGTTCTGTTGGGTTAGCTATGTGCTGTGTATTATCAACAATTTCCGCATACAGTGGTAAGATGATGCCTTGAGTAGTTACAGATCGGGGACCCATGACACAAGAGACGCGACACAAATCCATATAGATTACTTCTCAATACAATTTCTTTCAAATTCATTTGCCCCCTTAGGAGATTGCTCTCAAGCATGAACCATGGTAAACCCCCAGCCCATTCCCGATTGATCAGTATGTTGGTTTGCCACTGTAGCAACCTCTGGCGTCACCGCATCAGAAACTTTGATGTCTTGAGGTTGCTTGGCATCTGAGGTTGAGTCAATCAATGGAGGAGAACCTTGCTTGTCATGACTCACAAACTGTCCTCTCTGCTAGTTTTGAGGAGCAGGGTATATATATATATATATCAGTCCCCAAAGAAAAGAAGCATCTGGATATTCTTCACCTAAATTTGGCTCAATTACCTTGTTACTTGAGAAAACATGAATTCAATTGTGTCACAACTTAGGGAAGAACTAGCCACATATGTGCTACACCTCAGAAAGATTAGTCAAAGTTATAATTGGAGCTCCCTAAAGTTATTTATATAGTCCAATCTCACCTAGTACATAACCAATATGGGACTTGACAAATACGTGCCTCATAATCCAGTCATTCAGCCTGGGACTTAACTTTCATGACCCATGGTACCAAAATAAACACAGGAAATTGGGAAAAAATCGAAAATCTATCGATAATCATATCCTGAAAGAAAAAACAGTACCAGTATGTGGAATCATTTGCTTGCCTTTCCTGTTCATATCTCTTCACCTATGGAAATAGAGAAATTAGTCTCATCCTTCAAATGTTGTATATCTATGCGGTACAAAAGCAAAAATGAACAAAATTTTCAACCTCTTCATGTATTAAGCGAGGAGAGAGGCTTCCTAAAGCAAGCCATGGAGAGAATTTTGTTGAATAATCAGGTCCTAACATCCCATTTCTGGTCTCTTTGTATATCCTTAGCAAGTCCTACATATACATGACAATAAGGATAATTAGACAACCACATAATTGGTGCTACTAGCGTAACTTTAAACACCATAGAATGTCTAATTTAGACTCTATCAAAAATCAAATATTTGTAACTAGATTACAGTTTGATTTTGAAATTGATCATCTTGGCCTATCTTACATCCCATGGATTCCCTTTGTAATTTGTATAGTATCTAATGCACAAATCCATCATGATGACAGAGGTTATTGAAAGAAATTTAGAGTCAGCAACATGACAAAAGAGGCAAGGTATACTTTTGAAGTTCATGAACTGCACTTATTTTAATCTTTGAATTATGATAGTTGTTGTCCTTGAATTTCCACATTCACAAAGACTATTGGAATCTGAAACCAACAACTCTAACGCCACCATAATTTTTTATTTTTTATTTTATTTTTGTTGCAATGTATTTAAGACGTTAAATTTTCATTCCTGTTGCAATGTATATAGATGGCAATGCTGCAGTCAAAAACAAGCATCAATGAAAATAAAATTTTAAGAGAATTTCACTTGCCTTCTTCCAGAAGTATTCGTTTACCCTGCTCAGAGCAGCACTTTCACCCCCCACAAACTTCATTCCTTTGCTAACCTGAATTAAGAGGAAAAAAGACTAAATGTCACGCTTTTTAAGGCTATGATGGAGGAGTGTATATCTCAAAGTACTTATTAGAGTGAGACTTGATGTACTGTTAAGTCTATATGCATCATGCATGTATGAATAAAGCTACATTATGTGAGTGGGCTCCAAGCTGATCTACTGAAGGAACACATCCCCAATCGCTGACACTTGGTGGCGGCCCAAGAAATGTTGGGGTTTTAATGCAGCCCCGGATAGCGCATTTGGCTTCAACGGACTGCAAAAAGTTTTATGATGTGAACAAATACAGCAATGACATAAAATACCTTTCCTACTTATCCCTGACAAGATATAATGAACTCAAAACTATTATGAGAATCATCATACCTTACGAAACTGAGTATACACATCTGGTAAATAGCCGGGATCAAATGGGAGGTCATCAATGTGGTACATGGTGGTACCCCCCCAAATAAGCTGTAACTTAGGGTTGTGAGTATTACTTGACCCTGAAGATGGTTGTAGCACCACTTGCCGCAGAGCTTTGCTGACCAATCTTTCGACATTCAGCTCCTCACTGCAGGTTTCTTTGTGGGCATATACCTGACTAGATTAAATTAGAAACCCAGATTGCATGCTTCAATATTAACTCATAATATGGTGGGAATCACTCAACTGTGTATGCTCCAACGGCTTCTGCAAGAGAAGGGAGAATTTCCTCGGGCTTGCCATGTCGAATAAGCAAATTCAGGCCGCGCTTTATCAAATTCTTTTTCAGGTCAGCCAAACTTTCAACAAGAAATTGCGCTCTCAACTCTGCCAAGCAATTACAACCACTCCAAGTCACCCCATAAAAATTATGTGCCATTATCAATTCAGAACAAGTCAAAAAAATTGTTAAATCATCACTAATTCTAAAAGCTGATAAAAAATCTTAATTTAATCATTTAAACAATATTCAAACATTCTTTAAATACAGCCTTAAACTCTACTTTAATAATAATATTTAACTAAAATGGAGGTTTAACTGATGGATACGAACTCACTTAATATATATAAATTAATCTATATCTAAGTAGAGGTCCAATCTCACCTTTATTTTTTATATATATATTAATTTAGTCTTTAATCTTAATATATTTTTCATCAATTATTTTGTTCTCTATTTAAATATATTTCAAATTCATGCTTAGAACATGTTTAAAAAATCCTAAAAGGCGGCAGATAGACAAATATTAATTTACTAATTTAATTAATATTTTAAGACCAAATGAGAGTTAAACATTGACACATATCCAAAGTGAATTGTGTGAAAATATAGAATAAGAGAAGAAAGTTTGTAATGAAAGAAGAAGAAAGGGAAGAAGAGAATAACACCAATATAAAATATAGGACTATATTTTTATTCGGTGATTTAAATTTTACAAGAGAGAATAATATATAGGCATATGAAGGAAACAGATCCCATAAATCATGGAGTGAATCATGGGTTGAGGGCTGCTATAGATGGAGAGTAATATGCAATCTTATTAAATATGGAGGAAGAAATCATGAAATTACTGATATGTTTGACTTGATTAGATTTTATCTTCTAACAAATTGTTTATTTAAAGGCGTATACAATGCAAAGTGCAATGCATAATGAAATCGTTCATCACAGCAAGAAAACTAGTAATACTAATAATACAGTACCTCCAGTTTTAGGGAATCCGAAATAATAGGTGGTGCCGAAAAGTCGAGGATCGACGCAATAAACCGGCAATACCATCTCGGACGAAACCCACGCCTTGTACAAAGCCTCATTGTCCAACACTCTCAGATCGTTCCTGAACCAAACTACTGCGGTCCCTAATCCTCCTCGGCCGGTCCTCGGAGACGACAAGGAGTACCTTTGAAAGGTTTGGTCGGCGATGCGGTCCACTTCGTCGGGGTCGAGGCCCGGGACCTGGTGGATCGTTGCAGCCGAAGAAGCCGACGGTCTCAGCCCGGGTTTTGAGAGTGGATACATCGTCTTGAATAGTGAAGAAATTGATTTTGGCGGGATTGTGAGCTTTTTCAGGGAAAGAGATGGCACCGAGGAACAGTGAATTGCCATGTTTGCATGCTGTCATAGCTTGGATTTAGTGGGGGAGAGAGGAAGATTTTAAGCAGTTGAGATACTGACACGTGGGCATGGAACTTTTTTATGACGTGGTTCCGTGATAGCCTATGATGATCTGTGTACGAACGACTTATCGTATTATGGAGACGATAGTCTAATAAGGTAAACGACGATTACATTATGCCATGCTCCTCTGGTCAAATTACAGAATTTACTTCAAGAGAAATGCTAGGGTTTCTATTTTTTTTTTTTTCCAAAAATTTGGTTTCTTAAATGTGTTACCATCTTATGTAATCTCTAGTTTTAGGGTTCATTTAGATTTGCAATTTGAAAATGTAATTTTTTAAAATGTAATTAAACGTTTGGCAAATCAAAGTTTGACCTTTAAAATTACAATTTAGTCTTTTAAATTATACGTTTTAAAAAATATATATATACCTCCTTGTAATTTGAAAAGGCAAATTTTTTACTTTCTCAAAACGCAATCTTAAACAATTCATGTTTTACAATTTAATTTAAAGTCGCACTTTTTGTTTATGAAATTGCAATACCAAACGTATCTTTAGTAAATAAAGGTCAGTTGCCCCAAAGAAAGAGAGGCTCTTCATGATCAGCAAATGTAGCCTAAAAGATTGCAAACAATTTGGAGAAGTAACCCTCTCTCTCTCTCTCTCTCTCTCTTGATAAGATTAGAGTTCCCAAAAATAATAACATGAAATACAATCCTTAAGCTTTTTTAGAGGCTTCATAAAGCAATCCAAACGTATCCTTAGTAAATAAAGGCATAAATGATGACACATCACTCAAAAACCAAATATTTTAGATTTTTTTTTTTTGTTTTGCAAAACCTAGCATTTCTCCTAAAATTTAGTCGAAGCCTAATCCATGGGACTACATGCTACTAAATGGAGGAAATGTATATGTAGGAATCCTGTTTAAGCTTGGAGAAGCTACTGTTTTACCTCAAATATTTTCCACCAATTTAATGTTAATGGTTGGGCTACTCTCATCATGCATCATATTCAAGAAAATATGGATCTCTTTAATTCAAGTGAAATTGAGAGATTGATCAAAATTTTATTTTATTGCATTTAATATTGTAATTGCAATAAAATAAAATTCTAAATAACGTAACAACATATATACCATTAGATTTTAATACAGAGTGCAACCCTTTAAACCTCATTCTAACAAAATTTATGAAGTTTTGGGCAATTCATGAATTAAACTAATTGTCATTTAAAATAAGGAATGGCATAAGTTTTCATGAAATTTTCCTTGTAAAAATACATCATCATATCTGATGCTATTTTGATAGCCTTTCTCAGGTTATTTTGAGAGAAGAAACGAATTTTATTAATATCATATAATACTAAAGCTATGCAAACCAATATTTAGAATACAAAAATTGAGAGCTATTGCTATTGTAATAGCATGATGCCTTGCTATTACCAAAAAAAAAAACTAGGACATAATGCCAGGGATTGTCTTTAGTACACCATCTTATTTTTTGCCATTTGATAAAAACTGAAGATATTTATCAAATGCAGCAAGTAACATTTAATCTTCATGATGAGCTTCATCTTCGGAAGTCCATTAGAGTACATGCCGGAATGCATCAGTCTATCTGCTGCAGCTTGCCATGCAAATATGAAAGCTCTTCAGTAAGAGTAATGTTACTTTTCACACTCATTTATCATACAAATTTCACACAAATTGATGTGACATGTTTTAAGTGGTTGACATAGAAGACTACTTAAAACATGTCATATCAACTGATATGGAATGAGAATGAAGAGTAACATTACTCCCTTAGTATCTATAGTAATAATCCACCAAGACATTGAAATAAAATGTGTTTCATTCAATCTGGGTCTTACATTTTACACGGAAAAAACAATTTATGGAACTGTCAAATCAAAAGAGAAAATAGTAGCAGGGTAAGATAACATCTCCTCAAGAAAAAATTAAGTGCATCCAAGTTTGTGACAATTGGTAGAACCAATACCCTTAGAGAGCCTTGTTGCACTAGTTAATGGGCAGGTTGGAAATATTGAACAATCCATGTTAATAGAATTAGTAATGTTACTCTTCACACCTATTACTACATTCATTTCATACTCGCTGACATTGCGTGTTTTAAGTAATTTCTTATGCTAGCCACCTAAAAAAACAAAAGAAAAGCTACTTAAAATACGTCACATTAGCCGGTATAAAATTGGTGTGAAGAGTAACATACTCTAATGGGGTGGAAGTGAAATTTTGAGGCACCCAGAATTTCAAGAAAGAAGGAAGAGATTGAGAAGCAAAGCATCCAGTTAAGCTCTCTTTAAACAAGACAAACCAGTGAAAACCAAACATAGGTTTATTCTTTTTCTAACCAAGAAGATGAATTTTCAATACTGTATGCTAATTTTTTTTTTTTAATATTGCAGACTTTCAAGTATTATGCATGAAGCAACTATTAAAATCCACAGTTTCAATCACATCAAAGACTGTCCATCATGCTGTAGAATGACAGTGTCCATCTCAGTAATACCTACAGCCTGGTAAAAGTGAACAAAGCATTTAAAATTTAAATACTCATGGTGTGATGGGTCTTTTCGGAATAGTAGGATTAGGACTCCTAATCCTAAATATCAAGAATAAGAGATAGTAGGATAAGAATAAGAGATAGAAGGAAGAGTTGTTTAAACTTCCTTATTATCTTGTTGGGTTATTTATCTTTATCTTTATTTGAATTACTAAGCTTGTTAGCTTTATCTTTATTTGAATTGTAGGGTTGTTAGCAAGTTGTTAGAGGTAATCTTATTTAAGAGAGTCATCAAGTTAGGAAGAGGTATTGAGTATTTTGATTAACGCATTGCGTGTAACGGTGATTCCTACCTTAAGTGGAATATCTTTATTATCATATTTCCGTTCCATATCTACCTTCATTCCCAATTCTCATAATTCCATCACAATTATCCCATCATGGTGTAGCATATCATAAAAAGGAAGAAAAAAAAGAAAGAACAGTAGAGAAGACTGGGTCCATCTCAGTAATACCTACGAGACATGATTCTGATCATGAGAAAGAATATCTAGTGATGGTACTTTTGTCCTTTCAGAATAGTCCATGACCTAAAAATTAGAAAATAAAGCATGTGTTATCCTACTGGTTGAATATAAGAACATATACTCAAGAGCATGATATATGAAGTTTTCATAGTGGTTATGGAAATAATTTTTGGTTTCGAGTGGTGATGGAAATAGTAGTGTAGCCAAATGCAATAATGGTTGCAGCCATCAAGTGGGAAATTCAGCACTCACCATCGTAGAGGCTTCCAAATTGCTATATATTGCACTTGCAACGAATGCTTAATCTTAAATAATTACAATTGCTTATTCATGTGATAGACAATCTTCTATTATAAAGCAAGCACACTGCCATTTACCTGACCTTATTAACTTTCCAAGGAACAAAATATTCAGTATAAAAACATGGAGATAATCCTTTCAAAATGATGCCCTAAATATCTACATACAATTATTTAAAAAAGAAAAGGCTATACTTCGGTAACCAGGAACAACAGAACATAGAATTCCAAATGCAACAGGAGAACAAAATATTATTACCTATACAGCTGTTCCATCAGCACAAGCACTGCAATCTGATGATTTAAGACCAACGTAGACAACCTAATTGATAAGTTAGCTCGCTTGCGCAATTGTCGTCCATGACCATAGGGTCCACCTATGCAAAATGATAATCTTGAAGCTCCCTACCAAAAAATAAAAAAAGGCGTGAAACCATGTATTATACATTAGAAAATCATATATATGCCAAGTTCAAGTTACACAAACGACAAGTTAAAATCAAGAATGTTGTTTAGGAGCTAGAGTTTGAGTCATCATAAGCTATGAACCATCTAGGAGAAAAATTCAAATTAACCTTGCATAGAAATAGATAATGCAAACCTTCTATGTTCTTGACTTTTTGGTCACAACAGTAACCAGACTTGATACCTCTCAACCAGACTGAATATCCCTTTTATTCCCCATTAAAACAGGAGTAGCTAAAAAAAAAGCAGCATTCATGGTATAGAAATAGTAGAAGCACGTGCACTAGAAAACAAAGATATTGTAGCCTAAAAGATAATAATTGTAAACATCACAAGGCGCTAAGCAATTGAATAGTGGAATCAAGTTAAAGGGAACCAAGTTATAAATCCAATGACAGAAAAAATCAGCGAGAGAGGAACATTTTACAGTGTTGATAAAATGAACAATTTAGAAGCACATTGTTGGAGAAAAGCAAATTATTGAATAGACAAAGTAGGTACCATTAAGGTGCAAGGAAACAGAGATCCAATTGGTATAGGATTTATACAATTCCATCACTTTTGTTTTGAGATGCATCAAATGTTGAAGCATCGATGGGAGAAGTGAGAGTCATATTTTGAAAATAATTATAGAGATAGCCACTTGTAGAAGCACCTCCTTTTTTTTTTTCCAAGAATTCAGCAATGAGAGAATAGCTTTGCTGAATAAAGAACCAGTGCATGGTCTACTTTGTCGCGTATACATTCTACAAATCACAAATTGTGTTGTGGAAAAAAGTCCACTGCACTTCATTCAAAAGGGTAGGCAATTTAATACTAATGTGAAATGATGGATGACTACCGTAAGAATTGCCCGAAAAAATGAAATTCTGATTAGTATTACCCAGACAGATCATTGGCCAATAAAGGACATTTTAGTGACACCAAGTCACTCTTCTTTGAAGTTGGTTCCAAACCTAAGGTACTGGATTCATGGATGAAGCACCATGCTTTAAGTGCCCCTTAGTTTACATGCCAACTTAAAAAGAAAGATATTGGGATGTCAAAAGCATATCAGATAGGCAGTCCACCAAAAGCAAGTCCTCAATTTGTTGATAAACATCATATTCTGATTTTACACCCTCTTGCCAGCATGCAATTCCAATATGTCTATAGCGAGATAGACAGGGATTTCAAGCATACAAAAGAACATTTAAAAAAATCAAAGTTAAGGTAGCTCATACTGTATTCCCGGCATCCCCCACTAACTCAGCCATCTGCTCAGATCCAATGTCTTGACCATTCTCATCCAACATCACAACCTAAAAGTGCATGATCAAAAAATGGAAATATAAGCACAAGCTGTAATCCTTCTTGCAATAGTACAAAGCAGCTTTTACATGTCCCATAGAAATAAGGGAAAGGCATGCTACTTCCTTTTCCAAAGTATTGTGAGCTACAAATTTTTTACCACAGAAAATGCAGCTATTAGAATCATTTGGTTAAAGAATTGAAGCAATGCCATCTCTAGAATCCAAATAACTGATGTAGGACATGCAACAAAACATAAGCATTTAAAATACCACACAAAATCTTGCTCCAATTATATGCACAACTGCATACATAACAGGCAGGTCGAAGTCACTGCATGCAATTTATATTGTTCAAATTTGCTCGAGACTGTACCCAGTCGCCAGACCTGATAAGGTTCATGACAGCCGCGTCCTCATCATCAACCTGAGCCCTTGCATCACTACAACACACAAGGCATTGATTTATCATTTTCCACTTTGCCTATTTGAGTCATTTGAAACCACTTGACACCTAAATACATGTTATAGATACTGTTTGGCTCTGCGATTTCGTAATGTCAAAACTGTGTTTTAAAACAAAAACATGAAAAAATGTCCCATTTGGAACTGTTTAAAAAAAATGACAATCACATTTTTCAGATTGCAGGCAAAAGGATGCATTTTTAAAAATACACTATTTCAAAGATTGAGCTATGATTTATCAAACACTTAATTACGTTTTCATTAACCGCATTTTCAAATCACCATTTTTTCAAACCGCACATTTTAAAACCGCTTAACCAAACGGACTCATAGTGTAACAATTGAATAAGTTTAAAATTCACTTTAGCTTAAAATCATAATGTTAAATCAACAATCATCCCCAAAAGTTTAGGTCAATAAATTAATATTTTATTGTTCCTCAATTGTGTGGGCTCAAACTCTCTTAATACTAAGTGTTCCGCATTGAATGAGTAGTAAATTATGAAAGCAGAGCTTGAACTCAAGATCATTGCCCTGTAATCCTATAATAAATCACTAATTATCTCAAAATTTTAAATTAATAGGAAATGAAGAACTTCATAATTTACTCAATATTCTAGCAAAACAAAATTATAATAAAGGGACCATACCGTGCATTTCTAGGATTAGACCGTATTTGAACATCATCAACAATGCAATAGTTCTTGAGTTTTCCGACGTACTCATCGACTACGAGTTGCACCCCACGGGAACGCTTTTTCCCAACCGTTAATATCCGTATAGGAAGAGCTCTCTGCCCAAAATTATTGGTGAAATTTTATGCTGTAAATATCATAAAAGGAAATTGTTTTATAGATTGGAGATGGTGCACACCACTGGTTGGCCCGTGTATTTACATTGTCCAGCTCCAGCAGCTGAAATTTTATTCATCAAATATGAGTGAAAATGTGGTGTTGCTGATGTGAAATGCGTGTGTAGAAAGTGTAAGAACCTGGAAGAAGATTGGAGCCCTTTGTGTGAAGACCGGCACAGGACAAGATAGCCATTGGCGGCGCCGAGAGAGGAGGAGAGGCTATGGAGAGCGAACCCGGACCCAATGTCGACCCGATCGAAGAATTTGGTAACTGGATCATTCGTTCAATGGGTCAATGGTTGGGCCGGTATCGTGTAACATAGTCGCTCCGTCCCACATCGGTAGCAAAGGAGGAGGAGGTGTAACATCAGGAAAGACTCAAAGAGCGTACTAGTCTCGATGCGTCCCACATCTGAAAATTGTGAAAGAGGAAAGCTGTTTATATACTTTGGTTGCTAGAGTAGAGGTCACGACCTTACTTGAACAGGATCTGTTCTATAGGCTCGTACCTCTGTATCCTTGAGTTCAAAGGAGACAGGAACCTAAGTCTGGTTGATGAATCACGGTCGTGCGATCAGAGCGTGAGTGACAGCGTCGTGGCCTTCCGAGCCACTAACGCAGTAGAGGATCGTTCTCAGCCACGGTATGTGGCTGGGATGGTCGCACTTCTGTCTGACAGACTTCCATTTGCTTTTTTTTTTTTTTTTTTTTCTTTTCTTTTTTATTATTAAAAAAAAAAGAAAAAAATTTCATTCAAGAGATAAATTCATTCAAGATCTATTCCGATTTCAACCATTCTTGTAGATAGACACAAGGGGAAGTTTATTACAATCATTCAAAACATTGGCCTCATATTAAGTTTTGTTCTCCCCCTTCCCCCCGACTCTTTCCTCCACCCATTTTTTTTTTTTTTTTGGTTACATGCTCAAGCGCCATAGCTCCAAGTATGTTGTCCACTTTTTGTCATGTCTTTTTTCGGGATTGATGGGGCTCTTAGATCAGATTGTTTAAAGCTTGATCTGCATCCCTTTGTCATACCCACCTTGACACGAGCTCCTCTAGTGCACATCGACTCCGCCTGCTTCCAATGGCACATGCCACTTTTGATTCTGGCAACCTTGCGACGGATCGTGACTCACACACGCTTGCGTGTAGTTTGTTCGTGCTCTGGCTAGAATCATCCAGTAGTAGCCTTCCTCTTACGATGTTTTGTGGGCTTTTTTTTTTATTTTTTTATTTTTCCTGTATTTTCCATTTCCCTTTATTTTGTGATCCTGACTTGTTGGGTTGAGGATGTGAATAATTTTCTGGCTTGCGAGTCGAGGATGATGAGTTTCAACCGGAGGATATTGCTACCTATGTATTGGATTGAGTCTACTTAGAGCAGACATATTGTTACAACTGAAAATTAGTTATTAGTTAGCGGATTTTGATGTCATAGATAAATCTTGAATGTCAGATTATTATTTATGTATTTATGGCTTGTAACTTTATAGTTTCAGCTATGATTTTCTCAGACTTTTTGCTCTGTTATGTAAGAGCTTTATGCTTGTAATCCTTCATCAATTAATAAGATTGAAATGATTTTCTTCCCTAAAAAAAAAATGTTTGGCTTGCCCTGTGACCTATTTTAAAACTTCATAAAAACAAACTCTAATTTTGAACGATTTACACCCAAAGAATTTTACTAATTTGAAGAAGTTTGTTGTGAAAATCAAACGGAGTCTTTTTTTGACATGTCCACACAAGGGAAGGGGGAGGGGGAATTCGAACTTGTGACTTCCACTTCATTAGGCGTGGTCCACAGCCGATTGAGCTACCTCTTGGAGACGAAAATCAAATGGAGTCTTAAAGTCAAATGATGATTTAATAATATGAAGTACATTATTATATTTCTTTCAATGTATCTAACGTACATAAGGCACCAAAACAATCAAACGGGGTCTTAAGTCAATTAATTGTATACTACAATTTTTTTTAAAAAAAATAATTTAATTGATAATTATAAATATAATAATTTTTAATTTATGAGAAACAGCCAAAAGAAATAAATTTTTAAGAAAAACCTAGACAACTGTGAAACATTAAAAAAAAAAAAAAAGTACACAAAAGATAGAGAAAAAAAAAAAAAAAGTACTCAAAAGATAGAAATATAGGACCCTTAATTTTTTTTTTTTTTTTTTTTTAACATGTCCAGACCTTTCAATGTTATTGTGGGGCTTTAGTCATCACCTGCTTTTCCATGGGATCCATACCCATACACTGTTGACACTGACAATGGGTCCAAGCCAAAAAGAGAGTTGATAAGATTTAAAGTTTTGAACAAATTTGTGAAGAGAAGGAAATTATTATAGGAGAGTCAAAATTGGGAAAGGCATGAAAAAGTGGATATTTGTGGATTACCCAAAGTTTAAAATCTAGGTTGCAAGTATTTTTAAGATATAAAAATTATACCAATAGTCTGTTTGGTAAAAAAACCTTAGCATTTGTTTTAACCTATGTAAATGTTCGGTTTGGTTTCATTGATTTTTCGTATATTTGTTCATAATTGAGTCTTATGTGTTTTTACAGATTCAATAATAATTTTTTGGGATAATTACTTTTTCTCTCATAAATTATAATGCATTGTTAATTTTTTCTATGAACTGTCAACTTTACTGCATGACTCTACCAAACTATTATTTTTTTTTCCAAAACCCACATTCTGTTACTCAAACTCATTAAATTGGATAAAATATTCTCTTTTAAACGTTATATTTCATATAGAAATATTATCAAATAAAAAAAATAAATATATAAAATTTATAAATTATTTTTTTTAAAAAAAAAAATAGGGGTGGCTGCCGGTCACCCCTCAATTTTTTTTTAATATTATAATTTATATAAATTAATAATATATATTTTTAAATTTGTTTAATTTTAAAAGTATTATATGTGATTTTTTTTTATAAAATTAGGGTATTTAAATCATTTTCAAATTTTGACAAAAAGAGGTAGATTTTAGGAAGAAAATTATACTATTATAGAATCGAGTGGCAATTGGAAAATTGACAATGTGTAACCTAATTTTTTTTTTTTTGGAAAGAATGTGTACCCTAATTTTTGAAACTCACTTGAGACTTCACAAATTTAATGCATTTTTCACAAGGCACAAAAAATAACAAACATTAAAATAACCATAAATATAAAAGAATTTCCAAAACAGTAAAAAGAAATTAGAATATTTCCAACACAATTCATCAAATATTCTCTTGAAGGCTTGGAGCAACACGGAAGCACCTTCTACCCAGGAGACATAGAAAATAACATTTTACATTGATTTGGAACGGGGGCCGCGCGAACGCAGGCCCCCCCTACCACAAATTATGACGTAGGTTCTGCCACTATGGGCAGACCTTAGAGCAGCATCCCTCCGAAGTGCAATGGAGGCCACTGACCTAGGCCATGGGCCGTCTTGACCACCCATAGACCCCGTCCAGGTAAGTATGTCGAACGTTTCACTTATCTCGCGTTATATACAAAGTCTCCGCGTTATTCCTTTCACTCGCTTCCGGTGTGGGACTCACGTCTCCACTAAAAACAATTTGCCTTTCACTCGTTTTGTTGGGTTTGATAACTACTTCGATTAATGTAACAAAAATTGTCAGTAAATATAAGAAACATCATCAAACACTCAAGATCCTCTCATGGCCTCTAGACTCTCTGAAATGGTCCTCTTTTAGCCTTTCAGATTGAATCAAAGGCATCTTAACCCCACACAGCTTCTTTGATATACCTTTAGCAGATTCTCATTTATTTCATATTTATGTTGCTGTTTTTTTGTGATTTAATGTGGTTTTCTAGAAACCAAGTTGTCCATAAGGGAGTCTTTCCTGAAGCCTCTAAGCTGGCTGCAAACATCAACCGGGGTCTCTTTGGAACATTTTGCAGCTTGAACCTCCAAATCATCTCTAGTCAGTGAGTTATGGTCTCCCCCTCCTTTAGATTCCTTCAAGGTGAATTTTGATACAGCCATAAGAGATGACTTCTCCACTCAAGCAATTGTCTGCAGAAACTCGAGGGAAAATCATCAAGATCCTATCTCAAGTTAGGCCTCCTTGCTGCCCTCTTGGCTTGCTCTTTGGCAGTCTCTTTGCACCTAGATAATTTTGTTATTGAAGGGGATTCTTCTATTGTTATTATAGATTTACAAAACCCCTCTCTTATTATGGATTGGCACCTTGATCATGTTATTTGTAATATTTTTTCTCTTATTTTAGTCTCTTCCACTTTTTTTTTTTTTTTAAGCAAATGGAGAAAAGGTTACAAGGGATGATTTTTTCCACTCCTGATTTGAAAGGAAGAGAGAATGGGAGATCTTATGGGAATGCTTCCAAACACATGATAGGAAGCGGCTCATTTAGCTAAAACATGTGCCCAGTAATTGGCACATCGTGACACTTTCAAAGCATTCCAGTTTTGAAATGAGGATAATTCTAAGCTAATATCTGAAACAATACTAGCAAAATTCCAAAACGCAAACATAGCAGAGGAGTCTATAGCCAACAAGACTAGGAGAGCATCTCCTTCAAGATCAAAAGAGCCAACACCTGTAGAAACTGCTAGCCTATAAGCTAGAAGAGCAACAATAGCTTTTCCTTGAAGAACGTCCGAACCAACCAACTTAAGAGTGGCTGCCAAAACAACACTGCCCGAAGAGTCACTAACCACAGCAGCTGCAACCGCAAAAGAATCCTAACCGCCACATCAAAGTTACCTTTAATCCTTCCCGGGCAAGGAGGAAGCCAAAGTGAGGGAAGGGAAGCATCTTTCCAAGCTGAGAGATGAAGAACTAAAGAAGATGAAACCTGCTTGATAACCTTGTTGGGATCTGGCTTGATTGCATCATGCACAAGCTTATTTCTGGAAAACCAAATTCGAACCAAGGTAATGGCAGCAAAAAGCTGGAATCTTCTAACTTCATTCGTAGGAATAGCCAACCATTCAAAAGGATTGATGATAGCAAGGATCCAATCAGAGATTGGTCTAGCAGCAAAACCAGCAGTGATAATGGGCCAAGAAGAGGATCTCCAAAGGATCCTAGCCAGATCACACTCCAGAAAAATGTGATTCAAGGTCTCTAAGGGACCCTTACAAAAAGGGCAAGCCCAAGAATCAGCATCCACTACAGTCACAAACCGAGCAATGTTCCCCTTAATAGGGAGAATGTTCCAAGCTATCTTCCAAAGGAGATGTTTAAGCCTAGCTTGCATCTTCAAACTCCAAAGAGAATGCCAAGCTTATGGGGAAAGAGGGGAGGTTCAACCCCCAGTAAATAAGGAGATTTCATGAAAGCCTCTTCCACTTGGAAAGTTAGAAAAACTAATAGAAGTGCAAACTTCTGCACCCATTACGTTGCATATAGGGTCGCAGTTAGAGTTTCTTCTAGCTGCACTTCCTCCTTATCTTCCCCCCTACTTCGATTCCCATTTGTAGTGGAAAAGATCCACCCCTTCTATCCTCTCCTTATGAGGGTGTTTGTTGTTTGCTGTTCTTGAATGAAGTTTGTTGTTGCAAAAAAAAATCATCAAACATTCAAACGTTAAAAGGAGGTTAAATGTACATAATCATGATGAGATGCTTGACATGGCTAGATCTTATTGTTTTTTTTTTTTATCAAATTTAATTGATTCTCCAAAATCCAATATATAGCTCATTACATCATGCCATCATGGGCAAAGAGCGTAAGCTGTAATTAGAGCACTCATTACAGCCTCATTAAAACTATTTATTATTATTATTATATTGATAAGGCAATTTAATAAAAGTAGCTTAAATTTCTACTTTTCAGATTCATTACTTTAACAAAAAAATAAATAAATAAAAATTCATGAAGTGAACAACATTCACAAGTCACAAAATATAAAAAAACTATTGTTCACTCACCCTATTGATTAAACAATTCATTTCTCTCTTCTTTTTTTGCTTTTCGTTTATCTTTTTTTTTTTTTTAATAAGAATAAACAAATATTTAAAAAATAATATTTATATGGAATAGTAAAAGTAGATTGTTAAAATAGTGAAGCTATTGTAAGCGTTCTAAAAAGGTGAGTTGTCAAAATAACCAAAAGTTAGTGAGGCTGCTAGGAATGCTATAAGAGCATCATCAATGTTGTCCTCATCATTTTTTTTAATATATAAAAAAAATTCAATGCAGAGAAGAGAAAAAGGGAAATTATAAGAAAGATAGAGCCTTCCTAATAATAGTTGAAAATTGGTCAAATAAATGACTCAACCTATAAAAATAACTGATACCACCAACAAAAACGGTTATAATATACAAAGTTTCGTAAACGAAACAAAACCCTAATGGATTAACATCACAACCATCAGTAGTCGGTATAAGCAACCACACACACCTCATCCTTCATTTTAAAGAATTTGTTACAATGATCTTTCGTATATGAAGAATCACTATACATCATTTATCTTCTATTTTTTTCATTTTACTTTCCAAACTCTACTTCTCTTTATTTTAATTAAGCCTAAAAGAAAGAATAAGAGAAGAATAAAAAATAAGTCATTTACTCATTTTCCAATATAAAGAATGAGATGTAGGCCTTGTTTGTTAAACCCCTCTGCATCCCCTCACATTTCCCCACATACCATCACATTATTCACTTCATTTTTTTTTTAAAAAAAAAACATATCAAATAATTCACTTTTTATATCACATCATTTATTCTTTATTACTATTCAAATATAAAAATCACTGCAAAATAAAAAATTTTCACTTTTCAATACTACTTTTTTATTTTCCCTATATCAATCATTATTTCATTTTTTTTAATTTTTTTTAAATGTGAATAGTGCCATGGGGTGTTTTCTTATTGTTTAAAAAACACCCTCGTACAATGTTTTTTTAAAGTATTTCTTCAAAATAGGAAAAAAAAAAAAAAGTATGGTTTTTCTTCAAAATTTGAAGTAAAATTTTAAAGAATCCATCGTTAATGCTCTAAGAACCTAAAAGAGGAGTTGGACCCTTCGCAGAAAACCGGCACATTATGACAGCGGGGAGGAAATATATATTTTGGATATCATACTGGGTGTGATATTATTAACAAAATTTTCCTCCAAATTAGGTTTGAAAAATATTTTTCAAATTCAATCTATTAAACTTATGTGTCCAAAATGCATGTAAAGCAGAGCAGAAGCAACTTCTTCCCAAGCAAGAACCAAAAATAACGAAACACAAAAAGATTTGATACCGTTTTTGCTGTAGCCACCTTAATTACCTATCTAAAAATATCCATGGGATAAATAAAAGCTTGGAAGTTCAATTGATTGCAATCCATTTTTGGGGGGAGGGGGTAGATGTACAGACTTTCATCCAAAGTATATATATTAACATCAGTACATGAGGTGCTGTCATAATTATCATAACAGGCCCTACAAAGAAGCTTGCTCATGGTGCAAAACCACTGATATTACATTAGGTAGTGAAGGAGAAAAATGTTCCCCAAGTGACAAACATTTCAAACAGTTTAATTGAGTCTTTGGAAAACAAATAGAGAACCTCTAGAGCCCTTCCCCAGCCTTATCTTGTCATCTATGTATGTGATTTGGAGTTTGACCTCACTCTGACCACCATATCTGAAATCCAATGCTCCTACCTTCAGTTCTGGTGCCTCAAATACAACTTGTATCCATTTATCATCCAGAGCCTTCAGTGTTCCTGATGTGAAGACACAAAGCAAAAATATTGGCATTGAAAAGATGAAATAACACTAGATAGAAGATACCAACAAGTTAAATAACTTGTTCATAGCAGGCCAAGCCATAGACAGTCCATACTCCTGAAATGATAAGGTTTTAGTTTCATTACAAAGAAGATATGTACAATGGTACGAATATGGCTTCTTCTTCTTTTTTCCTATGACGTGGAACCCTTTAAGGCACCCGTCCTTGTCGGGTAAATCCCGGATACACGACCATCCATGCAAGAACCATGTATTAGTTAATTGAGGACTCAAACAACCGATACCGTGGTATTAACCAAATAAGTCAACCATTCGAGCTGACCTTCATGAGCAGTACAAACGAATTACAATTATCGCTTTTCCCTTTCATACAATAAAATTGCTGATGGCATACCTTTCAAAGAGACCTCTCCATCCAGAAACCCAAAAGCAGAAAAGGAGACCTTGTTCCTAACAATGTCGGGAGCTTCAACAACCTGTATCATTTCCTTTGTTCTGAAAACAAGGCGGCCCAATGCACTCCTGTAGCCACCACCAGGTGATGTTGGATTTGAACAGTACACCACATCCCAATCTGAAAAGCACTTATATTGTCAACCCATGATACAATGAACAATAAAAACCAACTTAGAAGCAACAAGGAGAAAAGATCAACCCCCAAATATATGACTGTCACAGGGAGGCCCTCCTGTAAACCATTGGCAAAACATATGGTACTACGATTAAGTCAACAAAAAAAAAAAAAATCATGTAATTTGCATTCTCTAGGCACCAATGGTGGATTTATTGTACTCTGGTATTCAAACTTCTTGTTTAGGAAGCATTGTACATATCTCATGCACCTTGTGGACAGATGAAAACATAAAACATAATGAAACATGATATATTGCTTATTGATTGGTAAGTCACAGAAGCATCCAGTGGCTCTTGAACCTACGATCTCAACTTCCAACCTACTCTTTTGCCAAGAGAAGGAGGTACCATTTAAGCTAAAGCTCATTCATTGGAATTAAACAAGATAAATTGTTTCAGGATGTTGGCAAGGTTATTGTTAAATGTATTCTTTCGACTAAATGATTTTATTGAACAAAAGAAAGAAATAGAATATGTGAAGAAGAACTGGATTGGTTCAAGGAAGTTCTCGGAATCAATCAGAAGCTTGAGCAGAATTACAGGTTTTACCTCCAAATATAAGAGGGCATTTCACAGGCTCATTAACACAGTATTTCTGCAATTCTTCGGCCACTGCAGCTACCTCTTTGTGTTCTTCTTTTTTGAGCAAAACTCCTCTATCTGTTTGTATCACCTGATTCAGAGATATAACTCAGTTTCCCTGTCTACATATTTAAAAACCATGGCATAAAATGAAGGATTTAAGGTAACATATCATCTTAATCCAGAAAAACAAAACGTTAGGCTGTAATATTCGAAAAGTGGAAGGGCAGTGGGAACAACAGAAGCAATTATTTCAGTACAAGAAATGAAAATGAGGAACCACAACAATGGTAAAAAAAATGGAAAAGGGAAATGATAAAAAGTAACACGACCGTATAATAAGAGTGAGTATTAGAATATTAATCAAATGATTAAATTCTTCTCAAAAAAAAAAAATAAAAATCAAATCAAATGATTAAATTCACCATTTTCTATTAGTTTAAGCTTTTGGAACAACTAATGATTTATCAAAACTAGTCATAAGAATATAAGTTCCCTTTGTGTTTTATTACAAGCGGTAGAAGTGGAAATAAAATAAGCGTGATAATCAAATCAGAACAAAAAATTCATCTAAACCAGTCTGGAGAAAATATTTTCTAACCAATTTAAAATAGTGTCAAGTGTCTATAAACATTTTAAACGCATATTAAATTCTTAAGGTCATTAATAGCAGTTTACTAATTCTCTCCTTTTTTTTTTTTTTTTGACATATTCACACAAAAGGGGAGAGGGAAATTTGAACTAGTGACCTATGTTTCATTAGGCGTGGTCCCAGCTAATTGAACTACTATTTGGGAACTACTGCCAACTAGTTTAAGTTAGCAGTTTACTAACTTAAACTAACGTTTTAAATGTTTATAGACACTTGATATTCCAACTAGTTTGGAAAAAATTTCTGTTTATCAAATTATATCAATTACAATCAATCCTCTAAAAAGTAATTAATTCATAAAGTAAATATTCTAACATATCATATATTCTATCATAAATAAAATATCATACCATATCATATATTTTGATATATATTCTAATATTAATAACTGCTCAGCATAAAACCCCATTCTTGGAACATTTTCTAAGGCAAAAAATCACAGGGAAATTAAAGATGATGGAAATGGAAAAACCTTGGAGAGGATAGACGCAACAAGGTCACCGGGACCGGTTCGCACCTCTGGGTTGGAGACCGAGACGGAGGCCGAAATTCTCAATGCCTTGCGCTGGCGATTGTGATAAGGAAGCGAAACTATAAGAGGTGGATTGGAGGGAAGCGAGGTTGAGTTGAGAAATTTGGGTTTTGAATGCCTGGTGCCTCTGAATGAGGGCGGTAAGGGAGCTGGAGAATGTGCGGCCATGGGGTTTTGGTAGCGCACTCGGCCGTCCTTTTCTTTCAGAGATTGTTGCTGATCGTAGACGAGGCTTCCACTTTTCAGGCAATTGGTTGGATATCAACAGTAGGACCCACGTGTCACTGATGTACGGGTATATATGCTGCCACGTCGACAACCTGATTTTCTGCCTTATCTTTCTATAAGTTTTTTTTTTTTTTTTTTTTTTTTTGACTATTGTTGTGAGTAAAATTTGTGAGTAAAATTTGGTAAAATTTGAGTAAAACTATTTTTTTTTTTTGACTACGGGTAATAATGCTCTAAACAATTTTGCCATGCCACTTAATAAAAAATGATTTATATATAATTTATTAAAAATCTAAAATATATTTTTAAAAAAATGAATGGTTGGCACTTGTTTGATTTGGCTCAAACAAAAAGTTGCTACAAATTAATTTGTAATTAATTTATACAAATTAATATAATAAAGTGATGCGTGTCCGTGTAATTTATATATCTTTTTTGAAAGCCAACATTTTTTTTTTTTTCCATGTACCCTTTAAAAAGGTATATGAAATTACAATGGCCAATATGACTATAACTTTTCACCTAAAGCCACGTTGTCTCGTCCAAATTCAAATACAACTTTCATGCTCCTTAAACATAACTTTTGCAAAAAAAAAAAAGCTTATAGAAATTACCAGATGAGTATAATAAGACTCAGGAGTCATAAGACGTGATCGTAACCAAAATTCACCATAGTCAAAAGCCATCAAATGTTTATAAGGTCACCATGCATGCTTATACAACTCTCAGCTTAAATAAATTAAAATACAAATTTATGTTCGATTAGACATGACTTTTGCTATAAAAATTGTAATAATCTTAGAAATTACTGTTGACTGTAATAAAATTTCAAGAGTTAAGACACACAACCTTTACGTTAGTAAAAAACCATCAAACATTTCCAAAGTAACAATGCCAAAACAACTCTTAGCTTAAATAAATTAAATAAATTCGAAAAATAATAAATTTGAAAAATATAAAATTGGTTCACGTGATTTTAACAAATAGTTCATAAACACTCCATTGGGGTAAGCAAAAATAGAAAAGAAAAGGCCCCTGTTGTTGGAAAATTTGACAGAATTCATTAATGAGCAACATCAACACTAGTCACATTGTAAAACATGTCACCTACAAAAAAAAAAAATCAAAGAGGGTGGTCAAGTCAATCCCTTTTGCCAAATGAAGGGCGTAGCCAAACAAAACCCAAAGATCATGGTGGGAGTGGTTCAGCCAACCCCATTTAGCCATAGCCCTCAGTTTTGTTTTTAATTATAAGTGGCACGTGTTATAATGTGATTGTTGTTGATGTTGCTTATTAATAGATTCTATCAAATTTTCTAATGGAGAAATCATGTTTTACCTTCTCGTGTCCATCTTGCGTCTAACTTCATCTATGTTCTATTTCAAATCTACCATTAAATCTATAAGATCTGTATATAGGTATTATAAAAAAATGACCTTAACCAAGATTCATGTTAGCCAAAAAACGATTCAACATTTTTGAGGTTACAATGTTTAAAAAATAAATAAAATCAAATTCTGTAATAATAAAATAAAATTTCAAACTAAAATATATAGCTTTTTTAAAAGTATCTAATAACTCTTTGTGTATAAAAGCTTTATATGTTGTACGTAGATCACAGATTCATCCTGAAGTTCCAAATAACAAAAAGCAATCGCAAGAGAGGGTGAGGAACAATGGGTGAAAATGGTAGGAAAAAATTTATGGTGATGATGATGATGTTGTTAGTGACAATTTTTTTTATTCTGAAGCATGTAGAAGACAACCCGCTTCCCCCTTCTGCTCCCAATATGGCCCCTTCTCTACATTCGTTTCCGGCCACTTCGCGCTCGACTTCTCTCTTTCTCTGTAATCGACGGTGGTGATGAACATCGAAAGAAGAAAGATGGAGGTAAACACAGTAAGAAGAAAAGTAGTATTGAAGGGCTACTTAAAAGAATTGACAAACTATTATGGAAACCATATGTATGAGGATGACAAGAGATTGAAAGTCTCCTAGAATTCCCTTTAAATTTGAGATTCTTAAATTCATACACCTTAACGGTTCATTTCATTTAAGCGTCTAAAATTATGTTTCAGCATTTAATGAGGAAACATGGCTTATTAAATTCATTGAGGGTAACTCCCTCATTAATTAAATGCTGAAACATGACTTATTTTAGACGCTTAGATAAGATGAACGGTTGAGATTTATGAATTTGAGATTTTTTTTTTTTTTTTTGACATGTCCGCACAAGAGAGGAGAGAGAGATTCGAACTAGAATCTTAAATTTAAAGGGAATTCTGGGGAATCTCAATCCAGCTGACAATTAAGTTGCATTGGATCTGGTATAAAATCCTTGATAGGATCCCATAATCTTTTCCTAATATACTTCATAATTATAATAATTGCATATCATTGAAATTTTTTCTATTGTTATAATTTTCTCATTAGCATGTGATTTTGTAATAATTATTTCCTTAGAATAAGCTGCACTTCTCTTTATAAAAGGATGTAGATGCCGTATTAACCTTTCTATAAGATCTTGTAGCTCTTGGCTTTTCTTGTTATCTTCTCAACTGGGTGTTGATTTTGAATGGAATTGCTTGATCAAAATGGAGAATTTCAGGTCTCTTTGGCTATGCTCTTCCTTAGGTGATGATTAAAAAAACGTTAAAAAATTAGCATATTCCAAGTTTATTTTATTTTATTTTTAACTTTATTATGTTGCCTCCCTAAAAAAAATCAATGCAGTCTCGATTTTCTAGAGTTAAATTCTTACTATTTTTGTCCTTCATGGGATCAACCCCCTTCCAATTTTTTATTTTATTTTATTTTATTTTTTTTTAAATTACAAAATTTTGATTTTTTTTTTCTTTCTAAATTTGAGGTATTTTTGTATGAAATTAACCACTAGAGTTAAATTTTACTTGTAAAATTTTTACATTTTTAGTTTTGGACCCTTCCAAAATTACTTTTCTAGTTTTGCCCCAATCACAGATTGTTTAGTAGTTTCTTGCCATTTGTCAATGCGTGTTGTGCCTGGCTAGATATATGCAAATGGATAAAGATTAATGATTTGCGTCAATATTTTTTTTTTTTCATTTTTTTTTTCATCTTATCATACAAATTTAATATATCAACCATTATATAGATTTGTGGATTCATGTAGATCCCACATAAATTTAATAGTAGATTCTTCCATTTACTATAGAGATGGTTAAAAATAAAATGAATTATATCATTTCTCACGGGATAAATGTTCCACATCATTCTCTCAAGTTTCAACTATCTTTTAACAATTTCTTTTTGCAAATCCAATAGATTTACCATTAAATTGGTGGACTTCACATAAATTCAATGGTAAATTCACTCATTTACTATACGAAGATGAGTAAATAATCAAATGAAAAATGATTTTTATCATTTCACAAAATAATATGGGTTGATACTTGATAGTATAGTTGCAATGCTTACAGCAAGCCTGCTGCACTTGCAGTACCCAATAGTGAAGATTGCCTTCTAAGCAAAAAGTAAGAGTGATTATATAGAACAACAAAAATAACCACTATAAAATATGAGTAATGTTAGAGATTATTTTTTGTCCTCCTAAAGTTGATGTGCATTTTAAAATCATCATTTGAGATGTAATATTATTGAATTTTGATATAATAGTAATCTTAAAAGTCGCATCAACTTTATGAGAATAATCATTTGAAATTACTCCATCAATTTCCAATTAGACACTTTTACATTTTTTTTCCTCCGAAGTACTCTTAAATTTATTTAAAAATAATCATTTGAAAAATTAATTTTTTTTAAAAAATTAAACCAAAAAAGGGGTGGCCCTTTTCATATTTGCCCCCTTAATTTTGTTATTTATTTATTAATAAATTCAAGGGTATTTTGGGGAGAAAAAAATACAAAAAAAGTCTAATTTGACATGTGATAGACTAATAGTAGTATGTAGGGGTATCGATGCCACTTTTTAAAGTTTGGATGCATAATTACAAAATATGTGATAGTTCAAGGGAATAAAATACACTTTCCCTTCTAAAGAAATTAAAAAGAAGAAAAAATAGAAAAATACATAAAGATTTTACAAACCATTAAATGCCTAAGGGCTAAATTTTACTCTTATTCACTTGAAACTTTTACAATACAAAACACTCATAGTTATAAGACAAATGAGATAGATAAGTATGACAATCAAATCTGATATATTATAATCATATCAATAAGATCAAATCATTACAATTAAATCTCTGAAATCAAATCGCATAATATATTCTAACACCGTTGTGTTAAATATCAATTATTTCTAAAGCTTAAACAAATAATAAATGGTAAATTCAATTATATAATTAATAATTTTTCAATTCATTCACATGTGATCAATTCAAACTCTCAATTAATAAATGATATCCAACAAGTGAAATATATTTTTAAAATATAAGAAGTTAGGGTTTAAACTCATAATCATCTTTGTTTTATTCTAATATCGCATATTAAATCACTACTTTATCTCACAAATTAAAATTTTATATTTAACCAATATTTTAACAAAAAAATGGCGGCAATATTCTCAAACTTAATTATAGCCGGTGGTAAGCAGTCCAAAATGTAAAAGAAAAGGGCTCTTGAACAACTCCAACAAATTAAATTAATTGTGCCATTTGGCATTGCCGTCCATAGACGGTCAATATGCATGTGAGATCTTTGACTTATAAATACCCACCATTTTCTAGTCTTTGAGATTGACCAACAACACATTAAAGAGAAATCAACGGCATCTTCCCAATATTTCTTCATCCTTGCAATCGTAGCAACTCTTGTCCCTTCAATTTTGGCCACAGAATTTGTGGTTGGTGATGACAAGGGTTGGACCATTAACTTTGATTACTAAGCTTGGGCTCTATAAACTATGCCCTTCTTACTTAATTACCATATTTCTCATCTAATCTTTTAGTCTTATTTGCCGATGTTTTCTCGTAGACACAAAGTATTGATTAAATTTACATGTCTCTATCAGCTTAAACTTTTAGGATAAGTGATGATTTAATATGATAATAGAGTCATAAGTCATAAGTTTAAACTTTGAGTCTTCCAATCCGTAAATTCACTCTAATTTAATTAAATATTTCAAATGTTGGGTCTCACTTATTAAAATGAAATTCGAGACTACACGTGTGTGTGGGCATTAATGTATTGATAATATATCATCCGCATATAAAGTTTTTTCATTTACAAAAAGTGGAGGGTGAACCACTCCTATAGCATTACTCCAATTTTTGTAAAGGAAAGTCATTTTCATTTACATTTTGATACATAGCATTACTCCACTTTGAGGCTATCTTGGTTTTAAAGGGTTGCTAAATGCTAATTAATGGATCATTTTTGTTTCTTATTGGGTTTTCAAAAAAAATATTGTAAATGTATTTATTTTAAGTTTGATTGATGATGGAAGAATTTAACTTTTTGGTGCAGTTTTTGAAGTATAGAGAGGGAGTTCACAATGTTTTTAAAGTCAATGGAACTGGCTTCCAACAATGTGCTGCACCATTGGGAACTGGACCCTGATTAGTGGAAATGATGTGATTACACTAGCAACCGCGGGAAGAAAATGGTATATTTGTGGTGTTGCCAAACATTGTGAGAATGGAAACCAAAAGCTTGCCATAACAGTGCTGCCTCAGACAGTGTCTCCAGCACCTTCTCCCATTTCAGCAGCTAAGGGAAGCATTAAACATATATGCTATGGGTGGATGGTGGCTGTTTTCGGCATCCTTGTGATGGTCATGGTTTACTATAGTTAAAATTCTCCTTTTATGTTTGTGGAGTGTATTGAATTCATTAATTGTTTGCATTGTATTGGATCTGAATTTATTGATTTATAGTAGTACGAGTGTTCTGAATTATAAACCATTTGTGCTCTATATTTGTACCAAATACTATGTTTGAGCATATTTGTTAAATTATCTTGCAAACAGCAGGTGGGGTTTAGGCAATTTAACAGTATAAAGAGCGGGGTGGAAATGACTTTTAATAGAAGTTTTGGCATTTTAATCAACTCAAACATAATTTGATTGTTTATAGGGCAATAATGCTACTACCTACAAGCCTGTGCTTTTAGGCTTTATTTAAAAATGAGGATCCATTATAATTTTGCTCTACAAATTTTAGAGGAAGCTATAGAGTTCACTTGCTTTGAGTAACCTCATGGAGTAATGCTAGAAGTCATTCTTGTGTTCTTCCTGTGCCACTCTGAAAATGGTGTGATTTCTAAAATTAATCAATGTTAAACTTGTAATTGATCATTATTGAATTAATCAAATAGTGATTTTAAAAGCCACCTCATTCATATAGGGATACAAAAGAGATTTTTAGAATTACTCCAACTTCGGGTGTAGACTAGGATTCACTACTCGAGACAAGTGGGCCCCAAAACCTTCTCTCTTGTACTATATAAATTTCAATAAAATTTGAATAACCTAATTGTTCACTAACATGAAGATAAACTTTGGCCACCTGCATGAAGATTCTAATCACATGCTAGCATTGGCAAGAGAGACTCGTTGTTAAATTACCAGTTATCTCAAAAGTATTATTTTAATACTCACTTTCACGTGTGTGCTCAAATTAGCTAATTTTTAATAGGTGGGGCTCAATAAGTGAAATATTTAATTAAAATAGTGGGTGATTACCATGATTTGATGGAGTCAATATTCAATCACATTACCTTTGCTTTAATACCATGTTAAATTATCAGTTATTCCAAAAGCTTAAATTGATAAACAGAGGTAAATTTAATTATATAATCATTACTTTAACACTTGTTATTTATCCATCTCTTCTTTAAATTCATCTTTGGATGTGTATGATTCATATGTAGATTCAATGGAGATGAATGAAAGATAGATGAGAGATGAAAAAATAACATTTATCTTGAAAAAAAAAATTGGCCACCTTGGATATCGATTGAAAGACCTTCTATGATCATACGAGGGGGGGGGGGGGGGGGGGGG